>JASXTE010000148.1:0-103748 GCA_030280995.1 Hemileia vastatrix
GAAATAATTGAACCATTTAGTGTAAACAGGAAAGAACTTGAAAGAGAAAATATAGTTCTTCCAGTGTTCGAGAATGTGTTCGATAAGTTCTAATAATTGACATCATCATCGTTATAATCTTGATAATTTTACTTCTTTGAAATGTAGAAACGAATAACAAACAACGGTAGAAAGATGCGATTTGATGGTCAAGTTTATTTAAATGATCACATTTTTCGATGATTGGGAATTGTCATTTTCAATTCCACCATTCAGTCGTTTTTTTGAAAGATAATAACTTGAAGTTGACGATGAATGGCTGCTTGGAACCATTTATTCGGAACTATTTGCCTAAGACATAACAATTCATTTGAATAATTTAGATTTTTCTTCTTCAATCAGTTATCTTTGGAAAGATCACAAAACATTCACAAAATTGAAGAAACAGCAGATTGAAGTATTGAAGATGACCAACAAATGACGTAACACCAACAAGTAATGTTGAACATCTTTGTATCAAGTATAAACAATGCGTTTGTGTTTGATGATGATTGGTAGAAATGTTGATCATTCCATGATTATGTACAACTTAGCAACTCAACGGCAACAACAAATTGAAGGTCTCAAAGCTCGAATTGCTGAGCTAGAAGGGAAAATACGAACACATATGTGGTTTTGTCATCAAATAATGTGACAATAAACTTGTACCTGGCATCATTGATGCAAATCTTTTGAATGCTTCTGAGCCAATCTTCGGCAATTGATTTGGCTCGTTTAGTAGCTTGCCGTAATTTAGTTGTTTCCTCAAGGTTCAGATATGGCACCATGATTTGCATAACATTGTAGATTTTATCATGAACACATTTGTGACATTTTCCTGTTAAATATAATTAAGAAACAATTAATACACATTAATTAACTAATGCAATTTCGTCACTTGTGATATATTAGGAAGTATTAAAAAGATTTTGTTCATTCAAAGTATAGCTGTCCGTACCAATTTTGTCCAGGCCTCGAGACCGAGAATGGTCATCGCTTCCATAGGTAACCGAGACAAGAACCGGTCAGCTGTGAATCGGCGATGATGTGATGCGTGAAACCGAAAAGTTTGAAAAGTTTAAATATTGCAATAATTTAGTTAATTAAGCTTGACTGTAGCCCCCCCGTATCTATACACTTTTGTAGCCTAGGTTTTGTTATATATTAAATCGGAGGAGAAGTTTTAGGAGTGTGAGGCTCCGAGACCCTGAGCTAGACTGATGCAAGTGAATAGATACTAAGATTTATTGGGGACGAGAGGGTGTAATACAAAGGTAAGTGGATATGTAAGAGGCTGAGAGTCCCAACCTGCAGCCGTGTAGGGTAGAAGAGGCACTGCTCCCAGTGAACTCTCGGTTCGAGCATTTATACCTCGAACCAAGCACCAGAGGTCAAAGATAAGGAAAGAGGTTGCAGGTGAGTCACCCAATGTAGTGACAGACCAAAGGAAGAGGTCACACGTGCGATCTTAAGAAAGGTTATCTAACACCCCCTATAGTTAGATGATCGTGACCCATCGATCAGATTTTGCGGTTAAATAAAAAGACAAAAATGGTTTCGAAGAGTGGATTATTCTAAAGGAAGTCTCCACTCTTCCGGAGGTAGTATGAACTATGGATAAGTGATCGCAAGGTACGGTTTTTCAGATTTAGGAGGAAATGAATCATTTCTTCTGTTTGGCTGCTCTAGCCTTGGCTCGATCATATTTTTCTTGGAACTTGATCTTATATGCGGCCAATTCTTCGGGAGTTCGAAGGAAATGTTTGGAATAGACAATGTCCCAGTCAGCCTTTGAAAATCCACGAGGTTCCCATTGAGCATGCCAATCTTTTCGATCAGAGCGGTAAAGTGGCCATATATAGTTGTTGAGTGCATGTTTTCGGGCGTTCTTGACTTTCATCAATCCGCACCAGATACAGTACCAGTGCCCCGGCTTCCATACCTCGTCCTTTGGATTAGGCTTGTGGAAATGTATTTTGGAACCAACAGTCTTCCATACTCGTTGATTTACTGTGTCAAAGGCCATGTACATTTGTCGTCGATCGCCTGGACAAGTACCAGTTTTCTCTATTTCGTGTGGTTTGGTGCAGTCGATTTTGGCCATCCTCTTGATAAATTCTTTGTGATCAGGGATAGAGGCATTTTTGGAACTTTTGATGATCCAGGCTTTGGCTCCTTTTCGGAAGGCTTCAGTAGTGTTATTGTGGCCTTGCAGAGGTTTCGCTTTGGGATCTTTGGCTTCTTCGGGTTCGTCTCCTTCACTTTCTGTTTCTGACATTGCCTGAAGGAACTCTTGTACTTCTTTGTCGGAGTCAGTAGGATTGCTGTCCTCGGAGATCATGGATTGGATGAATTCTTCATCGCTTTCAGATTCAGAGCGATGAGATTCTGTTTTGTTTACTTCTCGGAGCAATTTAATAATGCTAGTTGTGTTACGTGAAGAAGGTCGAGGAGACGGAGGCAAATGCTGGATGAAAGAGTCTTCGTTGGCATCAGGGGTAAGTTGAGCCTCGATTGCTTCGCCTTGACTGGTGAGCTCTATATCCACCGCAACGGGGCATTCAGGTCCGTGAGGAGAAGTGGTAGTGTTAGACTTGGCTTCTGACTCACCCGTTTTACTAGCAGACACTTTCGGAGTTGTGTTTTTCGGATCTTTTGACGGACCTGGTTTCGGAGTGACGGCTGAAGTCTTTCCTGTTTTGGATTTCTTCTTCGGAGGAACAGAATCTTGTTTGGGATCAGCCTTTTTTCGTTTTGGTTTAGAGGTTGGAGCAACTTGTTTGATGAGTTCGGGTTCGATGTCGGATTCCTCTTCTATATCTTGCTCCAAAAGAGTTAGAGCCTTGGTAATTAATCCAGTGGCCTGAATGATTTGACTTTGTAGCTTCATACTGGAGGATCGGGTTTTGGATGCCAGAGGGACAGCTCGACTAAATTCTCTACAGAATTTTCGGAGTATTAGGCTACAGTCGTTGAGATAAATGATCTCATTGAAGTAGAGTGATATGTCGCCAATCAATTCGAGAAATACACGTACCCTAATCATGTCGGGAGGCTCATGGAAAATGGTAGATCGGGTATTTGGAACCAGGCTTGCACTTGCGGCAAGTAACATCATGTTCTTGAGCATGTATACTCCACAGTCGTTTGGAGTCTTGCCATAAAGATTGTTGGGATTGGCAGTGTAAACCCAATTTTGGATGTGAGTTTTCCTTGTGACCCATTCCACAAGCACAGGTATCGGATGGTTTTTAGCATTGGCTCGAATTTCAAGCTGAGCAATTGTTTTCATATTATCGTAAATACGGTATTCAGCTTGAGTGCAGTCGAACACCACCAATATCCAGTGAAGATTGTCAATGTTGACAGGGAAGATCAGGAGTTGTTCTTCAACTCCTACACTGATGGCATCAAAGACGAGCTCGAATGTAGGTTTGTTTTCTTTGGTCAGGATGTAGGAAGTGGCTTCGCAGGATGCCCAAAAGAATTTTCGGGATCGAGTTCGCAAGAGAATGACATACGCATCCACGACTGCACTGTCGATTTCTTCTCCCCTTTGAAGTGACTTTAGGCCATCGTTGAATAAGTAGCGACCATCAGGGAGTTTCTTTATTGGGAGGCCAGCAATGTCCCAGGGTAATCTTGTATTTGAAAAACCTCCTCCACGGCCTTTGGAATTTCGTGGATGGATCGGTAAAAAATCACCATTGAACGTGGCGTCTTCGACAATTGCTGGAAATTCATTGGGTGATATGGGGGAACTTCTCCGTTCGTCTTCTGACGCGATTGCGAGATCCTTACCAACTTGTAGTTTACGTCCTTCAATCGCAGCCATTTCGATATTGGAAATTGCAGATGTGGTACGCGGGTTGAGTGTTGCCAGACCACCAGCTGACCAAGAAAAGTGTCGAAGGTGAAATTGGGAATGAGGACCTTGATGTTGGTATGTCCACTCAGTGAAGTTGAACGGGTGGAGGTCTTGCATAAAAATTACTTAAACAGAACTCAGTTAAATTAGATGTTAAAGTAGATATATCTGAGAGATTATAATAAATCAGGGAGAGATAGAACACTTGTTGAACTAAAGTACGTGCGAACACGGTGAGACTCGAAAGGCAACTGAACTTGCAGCGGTCGTTCACCTTGTCTCAGGCCTAACAAGCCTGCTCATGCGCAATACCATGGTGACGTTAGTGTGAACACTGGCCGGAGACGGAAGGAGGAGTTAACTTAATTGGGGGCCGTAAATGTATAGCGATTGGGTTTCCTTCCTTCTATTCCGGTTGAGGGCTCTTTCGGCTCTAGTAGTTTTCGGGGTAGGGGCCAGGATTTCGGACTCATCGTCGGATCCGAAATTTGAGGAAGGCCTTTCAGCATAGATAACTTTCGGAGGCGTATACGTTCCCGACTGATAAGGTCGTAATTTGTTAACGTGAACTCGCGATCTTTTTCTTTTCAGATCGGTGTCCTCGATCTCGTATAAGTTGTGGGATATTTGCTTAATGATTTTGTATGGACCTTTGAATTTTGGAAGGAATTTACTGGTTTCGTTGTATTTTTCTCGTGGTAAATCGTTGTTGACCAGTTTGACCAATTCACCGGGTTTGAATTTTGGTTTCGGCGAATGTATGGTACCTTCGATTTCTCGATTTTCTCGTGCTTCTAGAGTACGAAGGTAGGCTTGGCTACGAGCAACAGCAAGAGATTCGAGTTCGGGATCGGGTGCAGTTATATCGAAACCAGGAAGTTTAGCTTTAGGCATGGCTCCGAAAAGTAAATAGAAAGGGGGATATTTCGTGACAGAATGCACAGTCATATTGTAAGCTTTCGTGAGGCGGTCCAATTGTTTACTCCAATCGGAATGTTGGTATTCATTCGCGGGTCGGATCAAGGAAGCTAGAGTAGAGTTAAAACGTTCTACCTGGCCGTTAGATTGCGGAGTATGAGCTGGGGTAGATTTATGGAGAATACCTTCTTTTTGGATAAACGATTCGAATTTCGCGTTAACGAATTCCTTTCCGTTATCCGTCAAGAGGGTTTTCGGAGGTCCAAACATTGAAACATAACTTTGAAATGTTTCAAGTACCACATCAGCTGATTTGTTTTCCATTGCCTTTGTTACAGCATATCGCGTGAAGGAATCCATGATTACAAGTATGAATCGGCTTCCAAAGGAGTCGTTGGATTTTGGAAGATGACCCAATAGATCCATAGATACCAATTCGAAAGGTTCTTTGGCGACCCTTAGGTAGGAGCTGTGTTCGGGTTGTTTTTGGCGTTCGACCTTTTGGAGTTGGCATGAGTGGCAAATTGTAACGTATTTTATAACTCGGGTGAGCATGTGTTTAAAGTAAAAGTAGCGCTTCACTAATTCGTATGTTCGCTGGATTCCAAGATGTGCCCCAGTTAAAGTGTTATGGATTTTGGAGATTGCTTGGTCGATAAGGTTAGACGGCACGACATATGACCATACCATGTCGGGTTTACAATAATTTAAATGAAATAAGTTATTTTCATGGATTTTAAATCGTTGAAGATATTTGCGCAGGATTGGATTGCTAGAGGGATTGTTGGAAGCTTGGAGAAGTGTTATTATGTGAGAAACCCATTTTTCTTGAGATAAAAGTGGTAAATTTGGACCAAATTCCGAGTTTGGGTCGGGGACTGGATTTGGCGGCTCACTGAGAGTTGCAGTTGAGGGTTCCTGGCCAGGAGCTGAGACTTGCTTTCGGAGGTTAGATTGTGAGCGTGTGGTGATATTGATTCTGGATCGGTGACCAGATTGCGCGTTATAGGGATTTCGGATATTGGTGTCTGGTGTAGTTTGGTTTTTACCCTGGGTTTGAGTATTAAAGCTAGCTAGAGGAAAGATTTGGACTTTAGAAGAATTTGCTCGAGATGTCGACTTCTCGGAGCAAGTCTTTTGAATTTGAATTTCATGGGCCGAACAAGGATAACACCAGCAAATGACCTCGTGCTCTGGATTTGGATTTGAGCAAGGAATCGGAGACCTGGAGAGAGCATCAGCGTCCTGATGCGACTTACCGGGTTTGTAAATTACCTCAAAGTCATATTGAGCTAGTTCCAGAGCCCAACGGGAGAGTACACCTTTCTTATGATTGGATTGAGAAAGGTAACAGAGACAATGATGATCCGTGATTATTTTAAAATGTTTACCATAGATATAGGGTCGAAAGGTCTCAACTCCAAAAATTACGGCGAGAAGTTCCTTTTTACCTGGGGCATATTTGAGTTCACTTGGGCTGAGAGTTCTTGATGCCCAGCAGATGACTTTTTCTTTGCCAGTATTGTCCAGTTGTTTTAGGACTGCGCCAAGTCCGAGATCCGAAGCATCGCTGGCGATATAAAACATTTTGGTGAAGTCTGGATGTGCCATGACTCCATCAGTCATCAGAAGTGATTTGATATGAGCGATTGCTTGTTCATGTTGTTCGGTGAGATGGAAGTTCGAATTTTTACCTGTTAATTCATAAAGACATTTAGCGACTTTGGCGAATCCCGGAATGAACCTTCTGTAGTAAGAAGCAAGGCCAAGAAATCGTCTTAATTGAGTTCGGTCTTTTGGAACGGGGAATTCTTTGATTGCTTGCACCTTCTTTGGGTCTGCGGAAATTCCTCTTTCGGATATAATGTGGCCAAGATAAGATATCTCACTGGTTGCCCAGGAACATTTGTTTGGTTTGATCTTAATGTTGACTTTTCGGAGTCGATCCAAAACTGCTGTGATGTCTCTCAGGTGTTGGTCGAAAGTTTTGGAATAAACGAGAATATCATCGAGATAAACCATAGCACAAGACCAGAGCAGAGGGCCAAGTGCTTTGTTCATACCTCTTTGAAATGTTGCAGGGGCATTACAAAGACCCATGCCCATTCGTAGGAATTCGAAAAGTCCATCAGGGGTGACAAAAGCAGTTTTCTCTATTGAATTTTTCTCCAAAGGAACTTGCCAAAATCCGGAAGTGCAATCGATTTTTGTAAAATATTTCGCACCATTGACTCGATCCAAGGCATCGTCGATTCGGGGTAAAGGCATAGAGTCCTTTTTTGTTAAGGAGTTAAGTTTTCGGTAGTCCACACATAATCGATGACTTCCATCCGGCTTTTTCACAAGGATAGCAGGGCTGGCGAACGGACTTTCGGAGGGTCGGAGAATATCTTTCTTTGCTAATTCGTCGACGAGGTTTTTGGCTATATTACGTTCTTCAAAACTGAGTCGATAGGGTGCGAGCTTAAAGGGTTGGTTGTCGCCGATGTCGATACGGTGCTCGGTGTTTTTCATTAATCCTAGATCAAAGTCAGATTGTGAAATAACATCCTGATAAGACGTTAACACTTTTCGGAGCTGTTCAGCTTGGTTAGAGTCGAGGTTTGGGAATTCCAGATTTCGGATACCAAAAGTAGGATTTTAAATTTTGGAGAGGCACCTTTGGTTGGTACGTCATTGGGATGTGACATTGATACTTCGCGGATTACTTCGCAAGGTGTAAGTTTAGCGAGTATGGTGTGGGACGGAATGATTTTGGGTCTTGTAGACAGATTTACCACGATCAATCGGATTTTTGATTCGTTTATATGTGTAAACGTCGGAAGGATTCTTAGATCAGGATAGTATTTGCCTTCGATAATTCCAATGCAATTTTCAGAGGCAGAAAGCTCGATAGTGGTATAACAATTCTGTTTAATCCTAAGATCTCCAATATTCCGGAGGTAAACGCGTTTTTTGGAGTCGTGTGAGCGAACGTCAAAGGTGTGGTTTTGGACGTGTATAGCTTTTTGTACTCCATCAATGATTATTCCAAAAAGGTGAATTGTTTGTCTCCCAATTAGATAATCGTCTTTAAAGTTTGGAATGACGTAGGCCTTCACTGTTTCTCGTTGGCTTCCAATTTTGAGGATTAGAAATACGACGCCAGTGCAGCCAAGATTTTGGCTGTTAGCACCAATGAGTGTCACGTTGTCAGGATCGGATTCGATTGCGAGTTTTAATTGTCGAACTACTTTCGGAGAGATGATGTCGGGGCCCGCTCCGGAATCGACAATAGCGTTAAAATGGTTTTTGTTGATAGATATTGGTAAATAGTAGGCGGGACAGTTTCGATCAACATTATGCACAACGATGGTACCGCCTTTATTCGTTGTGCTTAACAGTTTCCCGAAGGGTTTTGGGTCGGAGTAACATTTTGGGCTGGCTCCAAAAACGAGGAGTCAAATTCGGTTTGATCAACGAAGTTGGCGTTTTGTCGATTAGAGTTGTTGTAATATCGATTGCCGCTAACGAAACCTCGAGAATTACCGTAATTAAAGTTGCCTCGTCCTCTTTGGTTGTTGGATCCGAAGTTTGAGTTACGGGTTGGAGTGCTGGATTGGAAGCGGGAGTAAGAGCGAGAACTAGAGGGAGAGTTTTGGTTTTGGAAATTAGGACGGGAATAATTTTGTTGGGCTCGACATTGTTGGTCAGAGTGGCCAATTCCATGGATTGAGCAACGAGGTCGAGATCTGATGTTTGTATTGCCTCGATTGCGTGTTTGAGGACTCCTTGGGTTGGAGTAATTGACTGATTCTTGTCTTTTGGAGGTTCGCTGAAAAATCGGATTGATTTCATCTCCTAATAATTCCAGTTTGGTTATCAAGTGTTCCTCGGATAAGGGAAATTTACGGTTGGAGATTTGTTCAAATTGAGGATGAGTTTTGAGTGAATTATGTAAATATACCAGTATTTCCTTGGTGGATATGGAGGGTCGAGCGATTCGCAATTCCTCGCAATAAGACGTAATAAACGGGCGTGGTACGTCCGTTTTCGGGTCCCATTTTCGGTTTGTTATTTCGATGATCCGATCTGGATCTTTAAGGTCGAATCGGACCTTCATTTCGTCGATCCAATGCTGTAGGTCTTTGTTTTGGATTGTGGGGTCAGCATGTATTCTTCCAAAGAACCAAGTATTGGCGACACCCTCCAATGACTCCAAAAGAATTTGCTTCTTTTCATCCGCTGTACATTTTCCGGTTAGCATGTTAAATTGGAGTAACCAGTTTTCGAAGTTTTGGCTTCCCCCCTTAAATTTGGTCATTTTTACTTTGGGACGGGTAGTTGTACCGATGGTTGTTGGTGGTTGATTTTGGGATCGGAGATCCCGTAGCTGTGCGGCCATATTTTGGTTCTCGTCTTTCACGGTTTGTAAATTGGTTGCTAATTCTCGATTTTCATTTTGAACGGTTTGGAGTCTCAAAAGAGATCTTCCACTTGCGTGACAAGGTTGTTTAGTTGTTCTTGCATCGTTGGATGTGTTTCTTCGTCGTCTAGTGAATGATAAGAATCGGAGGGACTGGAGACTGATACGTTGCGGCTTGTGGCTTGGTTTTCGGCGTTTTAGTTTTTTGAACTGCTTGTTTCTCCTTTTTCTTTCGGGTGAAAGCTTCGGCTCGTTTTCTTTCGGCGTCCTGCTTAGTAGTTCTTTTTCGGAGTTGAAGAGTGTTGGGGTCGGATTGGTCGGAATCGGAGAGTCCAGGCTCTATTTTGAAGGTTATTTGGTTTTGGGTGACTTTTTAATTGAGTTGTGAAGAAATCTTAGTTTGTGTGGCAACAGGATTCCTTCTTTCGGATTTTGAGAGGACTAATTCAAGACAATTAGTCACAAGAGTCCATTGATTATAAGGTTGATTTGATTATCGGATTATATGTGGTTGAAATTTAGGAGATATTAAAATTATACTAGTAATCGAAGGACTTGCAGTGACGAATTTGGCTTGCAGCGAGAAGGTGAGACCAGAGCTGCTTCTCCACCAAATGTTATATATTAAATCGGAGGAGAAGTTTTAGGAGTGTGAGGCTCCGAGACCCTGAGCTAGACTGATGCAAGTGAATAGATACTAAGATTTATTGGGGACGAGAGGGTGTAATACAAAGGTAAGTGGATATGTAAGAGGCTGAGAGTCCCAACCTGCAGCCGTGTAGGGTAGAAGAGGCACTGCTCCCAGTGAACTCTCGGTTCGAGCATTTATACCTCGAACCAAGCACCAGAGGTCAAAGATAAGGAAAGAGGTTGCAGGTGAGTCACCCAATGTAGTGACAGACCAGAGGAAGAGGTCACACGTGCGATCTTAAGAAAGGTTATCTAACAGTTTTATCGATGAATATAAATTACTTATGGTTTCGTCAGTGATTGAGTCCCAGGCACGTTGAATTAATGTTTTAAATGATTCGGGAGACTGATCTGGCGTATTCAACATCTTTTTTCGACTTGATGTTTCATGATACCCCAAATGTTTTCGATGATATTGAGATCAGGTAAATAACCGGGCCAATGTACCACCGGGAAATCATTTTCCTCCATCCAATCCTTTGTGGCCCGAGCTGTGTGGGCTTGGGCATTGTCCTGCTGAAAGAACCAACCATTCTGGAAATTTGGCCAGTTTTCAGGACTATGTATGATGGTCAAAAGCTCACCGATAATCGGGATGTAGGTCTCACTTCTAATGGAACCAGTCCCAATTTTGATGGCTAACTTACCAAAGGATGAGATTGCGCCTCAGACCATGACAGCAGGACTTCGGACGGGTCTTTGCTTTGTCAAGGATGAAGCTGACCAGACACTGCAGGTGTTTCGATACATCTGGAACCAACATTCATCAGAGAACACGGTCCAATCCATAGGAAATTCCAGATAATCTTTCCTGAACTTCACCCTTTCCAATATGTCTTCCCTGGCCATCATTGGGACCCGGAGTTGGCAACCGGTACTTGATTCCGGCGGAATTTAAATCTAGCCTAACTGTGTCATGGTGGACGTTGACGGAATGTTCTCCAAGCAGTCTGGCCGCGATGTCCTCGCAAGTTAGGCTTCGATCCTCGTCCAACCAAGTTCGAATGACCTCCATTAGTTCCTCTGAGATCTTCTTACCCCCGCTTATAATCCTTACGCACGCAGGTTCCGGTGGCCAAGATTTTATCGATGCTGCGCTTGATGGTTTTGACGGACAATGTTTATGATTCGATTAGTTTGTCCATGTCGATGATACCACCATTAGTTAGTTGATGATGAACCAGTTGATCCAGATGAATTTGATTTTTTTCTTGTTTTGAAATGGTTTTGCTTTTGCCCATAATGACTAGAAGGAACTAAACTGACCAGCTGGCCACTCGGACAGTCGCAATTATCCATTGCCACTATTGTTTAGCACCCTCTGCTTATTTAATCCTCAATTAATAAGAAAAAAAATTCAAGAAACAGGCGACGGACTAGAACCCCACCCGTCGGCCTGTGAATTATATAATTGAGCTGGTGGGGCTAAGCTCGATCTCTAGCCTGTGTTTGCGCTTCAAATTCGCTCGGTTACATGCCTGGTGCACATGGTTGCTGCAACCGTGCACTTCTCCACCCGATGCGCTAGCGAGGCTGGACAAAATTGGTACGGACAGCTATACTACAGCTCGTGACTGATTCATGGACCCAACATCAATGTTGATTATATTAGTACTCATAATTTATCAATTAAATATATCATTATTTTAATTACATTCAAATCAATTAAGTACAAATTAAATACAACAAAAGGCTCAATAATTATGATATATTTTATCATTAACACTTGATGTACAAGTGTTGTAATTAAAGTAGAACTTACTTGTTGTATGATGACACTTGATGTTGATGATCTGTTTGACAACTGACTTGATCGTGAAAGACTTGACTGAGCTTCATCTGGATGTTGTTGTGATAAATGTTGATGTTGACTTGAGAGAGGACAATCTTCAGGATATTTATATGCCATTGTTATGGATGACGAAATGCAAACGAAAGATTGACTAAATATTTGTATTTATCTTCTGACCGTCAGTGGCAACCTGTCGCTTCTGTCTGTCTGTGGTCAGTCAACTGTCATTGACCTATGCATGTGCTGTAGTCTAATTAAAAGTTGACTGTTTCTTAATTTTCACCGTCACTTTCGTTATCACCACTGGTTTCTTCGATTGTTTGTTTCTTCCCCTTCATCTTCCTTACTTTCCTTGTGCTACAATGACTATTCCATCGGAATATTCGAATCAACCAAATCAACCAAATCAGCCTCAGCAACCTGGTCAAGCTGAGGGACAAAATCAACCACAAGCTCAAGAGGCTGATCAATAACAACAGCCAAGTCAGGTTCAGCAGCCAATTCAACCGCAGTCAATTCTGGCCCAAGTTCAAGATGGAGTTCGTCCTCCAGCTCGTCGACAGGTTGCAAGAAAATCAACTGCTAGATTTCATTATCATCGTCATCAGGCTCCAGTTCGTCCACATCAACCTCGCTTACAACAACATGGACTGAACATTCGGCTCTAACATTCGTATAGTCAAGCTCCGGTTTCTCACATTCAATTTCGTCATCCTGCCCCACCTGCAAGTCAACAATTTAGTCAACCTGCACCGAGAGCTCCTATGGCAGATGCAGGACAATTTATGTTGTTTCTTCCTCATCATCAGGAGGACAATCAAGTCCTGTCAACATTCAACAGCAAGTTCAATTATCTTTTCCATCAAATGTTTCAATGGGATCAGGAGGTGCAGCATCATCAAATTTGACCAGCCAACAAGTCAATGCTCCTCAACAGGTTGATACATCAAATCAACCAGGAGCATCAGGACAAGCCGATGAACAAGCTGGACCAAGTGGTCAACCAAAAGTTGGTCGAAATGTTTCTAATTTAGGTAGAAACATGGGATAATCCAAAAAAAGGCTTACAAAATGTGCGATGTATGGTTGTCCTGCAATATTTGAAGTTCAATTTATCAATCCTTTCATTTATCCAATTGACTTACAATGGCAAAATATATTTATTGTACATGGATTCACATCAATTGGTTTAGTACGTAACTTTTATCCATATTTAAGGTTCAATCTTCAACTGCCATATTCTCAAGTTACTAAAAGTATATTTGATGAATATGTTGGTGTTGATGCAGCGTTTAAGAATGATCCATTTATCAAACAACAACAGACAGATGTTGAAGATTCAGCTGAAGATGATGATCAGAGATACAATTTTCCCGAAATCCCCTAACCATTTTTTTTAATTGCGATCCTCCGGACTGGTCATAAGGGTCGATTTAAGCTGCTTTTCATCCGCCTGAAGCGGATATGGAACTTCCGGAACTCCCGTTTTTTTTCGGATTCCTGGTTTCCAGAATTTCTCCCGGTAGCCCCCGAATTTTCACTAAATTCCTCAAAAAATGCTTTTCCACACTTGAATACACTTGTTTCGAGTATACTCTTTCGTTCTAAACATTGAATTAAATATTTTTGTATATACCCTCTGGCGAAAAAATTATAGTTATTTCGTTCGAAATTTGCTTATATACCTAGTGAGTATCTATATGGTTAAGAGCAAACAGGTATATAAGGGGCGACCGATGACTCCAGTACCCAGAATAGGGACGATTCGACCCTCGCCCTCGGGAACAGGTTACCCCCTATGGAGGGTACCTCTACAAGTTACATTGTGTCTATTGAAGATGAGACATCGGTTACATTACCTGTTTGAACCATACTTGAGAGAGCGAGTCTCATCAAAGTTTGGTCACGACCAAAACAAAAGTGAAACTCGTATGTTCAGTGATGCAAAGATGAGTATACCATTGCTTACTTTGTATATAGCTAAACCTTAACTCGAAAGTGTCTCACCTTGTGTCCGAGTTATCATTTGTGTTGAATCCACAAATGATTGAAGGTAACAGTGTATGTTACTTTACTTAATCTTTGTTACTGGAATGAATGTCGATAGATACAGTATCGACAGGAAAGTAGTCTTGTGACATGGAATTGATTGACACGGCATGTCTCGGTGCCATTGTGACTATATTGTAATTCAAATACTTGACCAGTATAAAAAGGCGATGTCCACTTTGATCCACTCATTCACTTCATTGGTTCGTCAGTACAATGGACAAGAGCAAAAGTCGTAATGCTTCGACAATCGAGCAATTTCTCCTTGCCTGAAACGAACTCACGTTCAAAAATACAAATGTTTCGATTACTTGAACGAGTCGACAATAGTTTGCTCGCAATGTATCCATGAGATCAACATTCGTTTTACACATCGTAAAAAAATCTTGTATGATCATCTTTTATCTGCGAAACACAAGAAAAACAAAGATTCAAGGCCTCAACAGTCTGTACCTTTTATGTTCAATCGAAATGAATTAGAAGGTAGCGATTTCAATAAGATTCTCACGATGAAATGGATAGAAGCAGGTATTCCACTTTCAAAACTAAACGATCCGAGCATCAAATATATTTTTGAGGATGTTCTGAAAAAGCGAGTTTTTACTCGTCAACACCTCGCGAAGACACTCTCTTCCGCAATTATTTGATGAAGAAATCATCAGGATTCGTCAAAAGATCGGGGAAAATGATGTATTTTCCATTTTAGATGAATCACCAGATTTAATGCAACGATCAGTGGTGAATGTCCTCGTTGGATCTCTATCTGGCCAATCAGAAAAGCCTTTATTGCTTATGGTCAAACACTTCGATTCATCAGTCTACCATGAAACTATGAATCAAGTGATTCTTCGAGCAACTGCCCGTATCTGGCCTGGAGAATTGAAATTCGATCGAGTTCGGCTCATTATTACCGATGCAGCAGCATACATGATCAAGGCCTTAGGTAAAAATTCATTGTTTCCAAAGATGATTCATGTTACCTGCCTTGCACATGCCCTTCATCGTGTCTGCGAAACAATTCGATCAAAGTATGACTTGGTCAATACTTTCATTACGACTGTTAAGCGCAGATTATCTTATTCTAAGAATGATAAGAAAGAATATGTACGGATCGTTGTACGTTCACCACCACAAGTTATTCTAACAAGATGGGGAACATTTCTTGAAGCAGCCAAGTTCTATGAATCCAATTTTGAAAATGTGCGAACTTGGAAGGCTGGCATCAAAAGGCAAAGTGACAACTCGAAAGAATTACGTCAACTTAGTGTGAACAATGAATTACAAGACCAGCTTCTCGATGAAGGATAGTTTTTTTTGCTCGACTCGATCAAAAAATTTCAAACTCGAGGACTGAAGCTTCAAGAGCAGCTTGATATGATACAGGAAGTTTCGACTGAGTTACCTGAATTTGCAAGAATGAAGTTAAAGAAATGCCTTGAGAAAAATACAGGCCTGAAGAAAATCTCTGAACTGAATTCCTCCCTTGACTTTGGATTCAAAAGGAGTCATCTTTATGCTCGACTTGTTAGTGTTGAAGTCGAAAGGTCATTCGGTTTGTACAAATATATCTTGTCAGACCGAAGGACTCGATTGACTGAGGAAAACATTGAAATTCTAAATATTCTCATGTTCAATGGCACTCTTGATGACACAGAAGAGATGTCCTGATTGATCCCGTTTTTTCCTCGAGAAATAAAGATTTTTTCTCCCGAATCCCCGCCGTTTTTTGCCATTTTTTTCTCCCGAAAATTGCATCTTTGGTAATGAGTTTAGTGCTAATTTGGTTTGCTGCTGTGAGCTAGTTGTCCGAAGATCACGCTGTCGGAAGTTCAAGATGCAGTTCATGATTGGTAAACATGTTTAATCATGAGCCAAAAGAGGGTGACACTCCTGATCACGTGGCACAAAGTTGTCCTGCGGGCGAGAGATAAGTTTCTTATCAATCGCCTTGGGACTTGTCCTTTTCTAGATCCTTCACGTTTTCTTTGTTCACCAACCTCCATTTACCCTTGTCATTCGCTCTAGTTGGCGTCTGCCATCATCTTGTCTTTTGGTTGCCATGATGAATCAACGGGTAATCAACTCAATAATTTAAATTCTGTGTTGGACATGATTGTAACATCGACCATCTGAAGACCCATTTAATACTTTCCCAATCAATGAAAAGGATGAATTCACAGGCAACATAGCCCTGTTTCACAGTTTTAGGGAGCTCTGTAAGTAATTGCAATGTCACTCATTTTTTTTACTAAAATAACAAAATTTTCATCCTTGACTCAGGACAATCGTATGCTGCCGAAATTTGTATTAAGAATAAACGAAAGGCCAAGAAGAAGCTTCTCGAAGATCTCAAGGAGGACAGACTTAATCTAGCTACTTTTACACAATTAATCATCAGTGGTTGTGGTGAGACAACATGCACTGGTGTCAACACACAATCCTATGGACAAGATATTCAACAATGATAAATATAAACAACCCAGAAAATAATTAGTCGTACATTTTCATTATAAATGTGGATTCGAATTTCGATCTCCATCGAATCACTGCACCATGCCATCGATTCCTTCATTTGTTGTTTCCTTTGCATATTGTTTATCTCTAGCATACGGAATGATGATGAAGATGCTTTTCCCTGCATCTTCTGCATGGGTAGTCAAACTGATTTCTTGAAACCTAACGAAGATGAATATTCAAGAGTACACGATTACAGAATTCATTTTCATGTTGATTGATTGATCAACACTTTTGTATAAAAACAGACAACCAGGTCCGCCAGTAATCAGTTGGTGCTGGTCGTTCTTGGTGCCTGGACGTTCACTCATTAAAGTCTATTACCTCGTCACTTTGATCTTCGTCTTGGTTCCTCGCGTCTGGCCTTTTCCAATTGGTTGGAATTTCTCGTGGTCGAGAAATTCATTCTCATCAGTGAGACTTCGTCATCTCACTGACTGAGAAGTCTTCCTCTCCTCCTCATCTGCTACATCATACCCGTACCTCTGTTGCTCACCCCGAGATTAAATTCTCATAAGTGGGAAATTCGTCCAATCTCGAATTTCCCTACTTCGAGGGGTTGAGTACTTGGAGGTGATCATCCTCAAGGATATAAACTATCTTCTGGTAGAATAAAAGATGTATGTTGTATAGCTCGAGTTGATATTGATGGTTCAACGCCTAATGATTATGATGCCGCTAATCATCCACCCATGTGTGGTGTAAAGAAATAAAGTTACTATTTAGCTCTCAATCCATGTGAGAAAGAACAAGGAAGATTTTGTGATGCTAAAGGTAATTACAATTATTCAAAGGAACCAAAACATGGAATAGAAGTGGAATTGATTACCGAACGACCAGACATAATAAAAAAGCGCAAAAGCGGATCTTTGCCTTTTTATGGAGTAAGAACTTTCTTTACCAATCGTGTATAATCGAACTCGTTAATCAGTAAAACTAAGGTAGAAATATTTTGAAGGATCAATATTCTTTCATTTTTTGCCTTCTTCTCAACCGATAATTTCTTCGTACAACTTTATGTATCTATTTAATCTTGCCTTGGGTGTTCCTTCAATAAAAACAAATTGATTCCTTACACTTGTCAATTGATTTTTGAATCTTTTTTTCGATTCTTTAGAAAAAACGATGAATTTTTATTCACTTTTTATTCGCAGCACTAATTCGTTAACAATAATTTATTCAGAGATGAATGGAAATGAACATTAAATCAATCAATTATATTTATTCGATCCGCAAATTTAATAGATGGTATAATTTTGTATTTATGAAAAGTTTAATCACTGAAAATCGTCAACGACGTAGAATGTATTCTATCGTTTATCTTTCCTTATTAATTTCAACAATTCATCCATCCAAATGTGCTGATCAACCTTTACTGTTCAAAAAATCAAATGGAACGTGGATTCACAGTTTCATCTTAAAAAATGATCAACTTGAACCAACATCAGAAACAAAATACAGTACATCGAATGATACACAATGATATGCTGTGGTCAATCAGGTGCACAAACACTATGGTTAATTGGCGGAGCATTCATACGACCAGATAATTCAACATGTTGTCGCAAATTTCTAAGTGATGATTTAAAATTATGTGAACCACAAGAATTAATTTATGCACCAGTTGAATTAATTAATACCATATCGTACTTGTCCACCATCATCTGGAATATCTGGTGTGATATCTGATCCACCATTATCAACAATTAACCCTGGACCAAAATATTATGGTGTGAAGAAAAACGCTAAATTACCTCACGATTTTTAGACAATTTCAAAATGTGCTGGTGATAAATTCACTGAAACTTATAAATTTTTCCATTCAGGACTGAATTTATACGATCGAATTCATAGATATAAGAAATCTGAACTTAAGACTGAAGATCTTTATGGTTATTGTTGTAAATCATTGAATGTATTTGGAAAAACAAGAGTAAATAAAAAAAGATTGTTGTCAAGTTCAAGTTGACATACCTAGATCTAGGCCAAGTGAATTTGATTACAAAGAGATTTTAACATACTGTAGTCACAATGAAAGTGACATTTATAATTCACACATTCCAGTATTCAGAACATGTGTACCAAATCAGTGTGTTCGCATTGATCCTAGTGATATTCATATTTCAATTAAATTACCGAAAGGAGCAAATGGTGTAGGTGTAAATTTTGAAATGGCTGATTTGGTGGTATTTTTTACGGAGACAATCATTTTTTTGATGATCGATTTTGATTACATCATTTGAGATACAGCATTCAAAAATACATACAACTCAGTTTACAAATCTCGGATCAATTAATCAATCTGTCAAAAAAGGTGATTCAAGGTTTCAAGTTAATTTCATTTAATTTTAATTTTGTGAAAAGTTGTTGGAATGGTTTGACCGCGAATGTAATCTTGTTGAATAGCAGTAATGTATCCATCGTAACATCACCATTGTCATCACGTTGCCAGTGAAAAAGCTGTTGTTCGCAATGAACACAATCGCCAATCATGAGATCTGATCTTGAAGATAAAGAAGTTATTTTTTCTTGAAATTATAACATGTTCTGACGATGGTAATGCTCGCATATGTAACCTGAATGATGTTGGTACAAGTGAAAAATCGGTAATTAAACCAAGGAATCAAGGTGGACGCGGAGCATCGCCAACATCATGTACAGCTTCTCGTGAGGATTGTTGTTACTTGGTCTGCATTTTCTTGATTTCTTCTTAAACCAAGTGTTAATGGCGTGGGTGATGAATCCCAAGCGAGGTACTGTTGAACTGCGCCGACTCAACGACTCGTTTCTTGAAGTACGACTCGTCCTCCTGAGCGACTGCGCTGCAGTATGTCTGAAGGTTCTGATTGAAAAACATTTTGAAATATTTCATCAAGAATTCAAATCACTTCTACACAATGAACAACAAGAAGATGCTGGTAGAATCTTCAAATTCGTTTCTCGAATACCCAATTGTCTTGGTAGATTGAAAGAATGTCTAGAAAACCATATCACTGTTCGAGGTACTGATGCAATTAGTGGTTTAAATGAAAAAGCAATCAATGATCCAGTTACCTATGTGACAACGATTCTTGGCGTACATAGCAAATATTCTCAACTCGTAGCTGAAGCATTTTCTAATCAACCTGGTTCTAGAACTGCCCTTGATAAAGCTTGTGGTAAATTTATTAACAAAAATGCTGCTACTGCTCATTCATCAGCAAAGTCACCTGAATTATTAGCCAAATATTGTGACTTACTACTAAAGAAATCATCTAAAAATCCTGAAGAAGGTGAATTAGAAGAGACATTGAATCAAGTTATGATTGTCTTCAAATATATTGAAGATAAAGATGTTTTCCAGAAATATTACTCTAAAATGTTGGCTAAACGACTCGTTAGTCGTCAATCTGTTTCCGATGATGCTGAAGCATCACTGATTTCAAAGCTCAAGCAGGCTTGTGGTTTTGATTATACATCTAAACTACAACGTATGTTTCAAGATGTTGGCTTGAGTAAAGATTTAAATGAAGCATTCAAAAAGCATCTTTCGAACTCATCCATTGCAAATTTGGAATTAGATTTTTCAATACAAGTACTTTCATCTGGTTCTTGGCCTTTTCAATCTGTACAATCTTTCAATTTACCTCAAGAACTGGAAAGATCTGTTCAACGTTTTACAACTTTTTACTCAGGTCAACATTCAGGACGTAAATTAAATTGGCTTTATCAGTGCTCCAAAGGTGAAATAATCACTAATTGTTTCAAAAAAACTTACAGCTTACAAGCATCAACTTCCCAAATATCAGTACTTTTACAATTCAATCAATATGATTCATGTAGTATTCAACAAATACAAGATAACACCCAGATCAAAGGCGATATCCTTTTTCAAGTGTTACAAATATTATTGAAAGTACGTTTATTACTCTGTGATGAAATCGCCCTTGAATCTACTGATGATGAAATGTTGGAAAAGTTGAATGTAAATTCAATTATCAAACTCAACAAATCATACAAGAATAAGAAATTACGAGTCAATATTAACGTGCCAATGAAAGCTGAAATCAAATCTGATGATGAAAAGATACGCAAGCATATTGAAGAAGATCGTATAATGGTCATTCAAGCTGCTATCGTTAGAATCATGAAAATGCGTAAAACTCACAAACATCAACAACTGTTGGCTGAGGTTATTGATCAACTTAAATCTCTTTCCAAACCAGCTGTTCCTGTCATCAAGGTACATCTAATTTTTAACTATATTTTTTTATCACAGTTATTCTAATATATTTTTGTACTTTTCTCTTTTCTCACAGAAATGCATTGATATTCTCATTGAAAAAGAATACCTCAAACGAAGTGACCATGACAAAGATTCATACGATTACTTGGCTTAAATTTTTTATTCCATCTAATTGAACAATTACATGATTCAAGCATCTTTCATACTTACTCCTCATTTCTGGTTCCATTCATGTTGACCTTTAAAATCATGTTCGATGCGTTTAATCATTTTAATTCCAATTACCATCACTATTTAAGCTAAATTTGACCAAAATTAAAATAAGTTCCAATGTTTCTTACTTAATTTGTTCAATAGTTTTCTCCATATTCTGCATTGCGTTCATTCTTCTAGACTGATAATTTCTTTGAACAATTTGATGTATCAATTTACTGGTGGTTTAACTGGTGGTATCATAGAACTGTTTTTCCATTCTTCTCCCCTCTCCACATAATGCGGATCTCTAGTTATCGATTACAATGGACTTGAGTGTGGTTTCTGTGTACCCTATTCACTTGTTCTGGTCTTACAACTGATGCATTCGTTGATTCTGTGTGAATGATCAAATTGTTCTTACTGTTATCTTATGAACTTCTCACGATAAAGATATGTTCTTGCAGTCTTTTGTGAAAAAGAATGTTGAGTTTAAGGGCTTTTTTTCCTTTTCTTAAGATGATTAGATTTATGTTTAGAGAACAAGATGTAAGATGAATCAGTCGATTTAAGACAGATCAAATTGAGAGAAACCCCAGATTCCTTCAGAATGATTCGCTTTTTTTTGATGATGATGTGAAGAGGGGCAGAGAATGGAAGATCAGAGTTAGAAGATGCAACCAGTTCTGTATGAAGTTAGGAAAAGAGTCAATTTGGAAAATAAAGAAACAGTGAACAAGCTATTCTACACTCAATGAATCGGTCGCGTCATCTGCTTTTATGTTCTCATGATACAACATCGATGTCTTGTACTTTTCTTTGTTGATGGAAAAAATACCAACACAAGATTGTTATTGGTTTCCTTGGCAATTTTGAATTCTTTTCACTCATCCAAGAACAAAAATGGATGTTGTTATCTTGAGTTTTGTCTTTCGTGTTTTTTTTCTGGTAAGAAAAGACATTAACAGTGGCATTCAATCAAACAGAACATTTATCAGATTGTTGATCTATGAAAAGAATCGATTTCTCTTGCCAACCTTCGATAGCATGAACAGTCATTAGTGAGGTAAATATTGCATTAGATTCCACAGTATGTTCAATCTTGTATCACTAATGACTCTACATGTACCTTGGGCATGGAAAAGGTGAAAAGAACAGGAGTACTTCAGTTGCAAGTCAACTCTGCTCAATAGCAAATCGGAACAATGAAAATCTGTCTCATCAACCGCATTCCAGAAGTAATTGGTTCACATGAAGATATTCTCCGGAATAAAATGATTGGAAATCTCAACAAGGTTTTCAACAACGTTACCAGGTATGTGATTGATACCATTGGAGGTTGTTACCATCAAGTACAACAGAACAAAAGTGACTTTGCAGCTTACGGTGAATTCATGAGTGAAAATACAGCAAGTGTTCCTGTTGGAACAACCAAAATGATGATCCTTAATCAATATGATGAAGAATCTTTAACTAAAGCTGTTGATCATGCAACTGCCCTGTCTAACTTCACACTCATATCACCTTGGGTTTACTTCATTTCAATCTTCATGATGACTTCGTTCATTTCGTATATGATCGCAAGAGTCAGCATTCATCATCATTTTGCACCAAATGGCAAGCGGCGAAAAAGAAGCTTCATCATTTGCTGTCATCAACATTGGAAGCAAATTTGGAATGGTCGGTCAAACAACTTTCGAATCATTCAAATGTTCATTGCAATTCTCAATTTCTACCTTTTCCTCGGATTTTCTTGTGTATACAAGACCAGTCATGTAGTTAAACAATCGCCTGTTATTTATGACTCGTATGAAATGATCGCTCGAGATCCTAACACAATTGGAATCTTCAGGAATTACCTTCGACGATTCATCAACGGACCGGATCGATCAGAGATCCTTCGACGAAGAGACAATTATTTTCATAAAAACTGTCCAGCTTACCATTATGTAGATATATTGGCCATGAATAATACCAGATACAAATCGAAGAAATTTGTTCTGATTGAATCAAATCCCGCTTTGATTGATCCTACTTGGGTATGTGTTCTTTCATCTTTAAGTAAAAAGTGGAAATTTGTCACCAAGTTTCCTCAAGATGATGTTGAATACATATTGGCAGTACCTGTGTCACGATCTGCTGATCGAAAGTACATTCAATCTAAATTACAAAGGATTCTTCAAGTTGGATTGATTGGTGAACATTTTACTAAAGAATCTCGTTCACAAATGATCAAAATCTATCTTGAATATGAAATCAAAAGAGAAGGACGCAAGAAAATCAGGTATTGTCAAGACACAGCTTTTGACTCGAAGAATGATGTAGTTCACACACTAGAGTTGCCATTCTTCGAATCTTGCTTAATCACTTGGCTGGTCATATCAAGCTTAGCCCTGTTGGTTCTGATCATCGAGACTTTGCACAAATATTATTCCTAATTATCGCGTAAGTTATTCATTCAAGCACAGAAAATACTCGTGTATGTCCCACTACAAATACTCTATTTGCGAATAATCGTTCATTCATTGGTACTCACGTTAAAACAAACTCGAATCATGGTGTTCAACTGGAAGCTGAAGGTCTGTAGAACCATTGACATCTTCGTGATCATTCTATAAAGGATGAAATAGAGAAAGGCGGTGAAAGTCACTGTGATTTCGAGACAAAAATAACCCTTGTGTTAACCGATCAATAAATCAATAAATTCACGTTTGTGTCCTTGATACTTGTCATTAGTGCTTAATGTAAATACCAGTTTATCGAGACAGTTAAGTTTCTGCTGCTGATGCGAAATTCTTAACTTTACCGTCTTGTTTTGTTGATGTACACGAATTGAATGCACGATTTGTTTCGAAATTTTGTAATAGCTGACTGAGAAATGTCAAATGATTCATGCGACCATTGATATTGTGGCGAGAAGTACTTTCACAAGCATTGTTTTTATCGACCAGTTTACATATTGGGTCATCAGGAGGAAACTTCTTGATCGATTTATGATTGAAATCATGTGATTGGATAACTTGTCATACAAGATTGTCTAAATTTTGTGTATGATATATATTTAAGAGTTGATGAGATTAAAAGTTAATTTAACAGAATTTATTTAAGTCGACATGGAATTCAGCAACTCAGGAAAAAAATTTAAAACACAACACGGTTATACAAAATGGACACAAAATTTTCACTAAGAGTTGAATTTATTGAACGATCATTCGAGACACTTAAGATAAAGGGGTGTGATTGATAAGTTGACCCGGTTAACCGGATGAACATAACGAATGATCCATCCAGATCAGAAGAGAAATGGATATCAGAGTGATGAAATTAACGTCTTAGGTAGAAGAAACCACGCACAACAAAAAGTTTTTTATCATCGGCAATCTTAATGGCCACAGTTGTACCAGGATCGCCTTTTGGAAGTACTAAGTTACCGAGATTTCCTCCACCAGTTTGACAGTAACTTGGTTTACATGGTCTAAAGACGAATGAACTCAGTTTCAGATCTGTTTCATTGGCGATAAATTCTTCATTATTAGAACACAGCGGCCTGTATTGTTGATGATCAATATAAGTTGCACTGACATTTCTTTTGAATTGTGAAAATTTAAGTGAAAGCCTATTTCGATTGGGTAAAATGAACGACAAAGATAATGATGATCTTCGTTAGACAAGTTCAATCTCTCCCAGTGGTTGTGAGAAAGTTGGCAGGTATTAAGGCGAGTATTGAGGTGTCAACAATCAATATGGAATATGTTTGCATACGAATCTTGCTAACTTCAAAATCAAATTTGAAATAATTTTTACACTGATCACATGTGTTGATGGTGCACAGAACGGGCGAAAAATGGCAAACTGCGCCGACTCAAAGAGTTGTCTCTTCAAAGGTCAATCGAATCGGCTTTTGGATGCCATTTGACTGCGATTTGAACTGCGGTGCTGTATCAAGGAAGTGCAGTTAAATACTGTTGGTCACTTGCGCCGTTAAAGTCCAGTGGGAACAAGGCAAGCCACACTCTATATTCACTCTTCAATCATGGACGCTGGGCCTCGTAGTCGTTTGAATTATATTTGGAGTGATCTGGAATCTGGATTCATTCAAATTTATAAAAATAAATCATCATTGTCAAATGCTCGATATATTGAGCTATGTACCCACGTGTACAACTATTGTGCTTCAGTTTACCCTCAAGCCAAAGGGCAGACAACCAGTCAGTAAGGTAATCGCAATCCACCAAGACAACCAAATTCATCTGCTCCAGCTAACAATAACCTTGGTGCCCAATTTGTTGGTCAAGAGCTTTACACCAAAATTAAGGATTTCTTCGTTTCCTATCTCAATGGCTTGCTAGAGAAGGGCGTCGGTTCGATGGATATTGATGTTCTTACTTTTTACACCAAGGAATGGGAAGATTATCGATTCAGTTCAAAGGTTGTGGATGGCATCTGTGCCTACATCAATCGTCACTGGGTTAAACGTGAAATCGACGAAGGTCGTAAAGGTATATTTGAAATTTATCAGTTGTCACTTGTCACGTGGAGGGAAGTCGTTTTTTCGAGGTTCCATCAACAAGTAACATCAGCTGTCCTCAAGTTGATCGAAAAGGAACGAAATGGTGAGACAATAAATTCTAATCTTGTATCTGGAGTGATCAACTGTTATGTTGAACTTGGCCTTACTGACATTGCCACATCATCAACTCATTGGGTTAATGGTGATGTAAATATCTCTGTTTACCATGAATTCTTCGAACGTAGATTCTTAGAAGAGACAGAAGCCTTCTACACAGCTGAGTCTACTGAATTCATCCAGAAACATTCAATTTGTGAGTACATGAAAAAAGCTGAACAACGTTTGTTCTAGGAACAGCATCGAGTCCCTAAATACCTCCATCAATCAACGCAACAATCTTTGGCTAAAGTATGTGGAAAGGTTTTCATTGAAAAACATTTTGAAATACTTCATCAAGAATTCAAGTCACTTCTACAAAATGATCAACAAGAAGATGCTGGTAGAATCTTCAAATTCGTTTCTCGAATACCCAACTGTCTTGGTAGATTGAAAGAATGTCTAGAAAACCATATCACTGTTCGAGGTACTGATGCAATTAGTGGTTTAAATGAAAAAGCAATCAATGATCCAGTTACCTATGTGACAACGATTCTTGGCGTACATAGCAAATATTCTCAACTCGTAGCTGAAGCATTTTCTAATGAAGCCGGTTTTGTAGCTGCTCTCGATAAAGCTTGTGGTAAATTTATTAACAAAAATGCTGCTACTGCTCATTCACCTCATTCATCAGCAAAGTCACCTGAATTATTAGCCAAATATTGTGACTTATTACTAAAGAAATCATCTAAAAATCCTGAAGAAGGTGAATTAGAAGAGACATTAAATCAAGTTATGATTATCTTCGAATATATTGAAGATAAAGATTTTTTTCAAAAATATTACTCTAAAATGTTGGCTAAAAGACTCGTTAGTCATCAATCTGCTTCCGATGATGCTGAAGCATCAATGATTTCAAAGCTCAAGCAGGCTTTTGGTTTTGAATATACATCTAAACTACAACGTATGTTTCAGGATGTTGGCTTGAGTAAAGATTTAAATGAAGCATTCAAAAAGCATCTTTCGAACTCATCCATTGCAAATTTGGAATTAGATTTTTCAATACAAGTACTTTCATCTGGTTCTTGGCCTTTTCAATCTGTACAATCTTTCAATTTACCTCAAGAACTGGAAAGATCTGTCCAACTTTTTACAACTTTTTACTCAGGTCAACATTCAGGACGTAAATTAAATTGGCTTTATCAGTGCTCCAAAGGTGAAATAATCGCTAATTGTTTCAAAAATACTTACAGCTTACAAGCATCAACTTTCCAAATATCAGTACTTTTACAATTCAATCAATACGATTCATGTAGTATTCAACAAATACAAGATAACACCCAAATCAAAGGCGATATCCTTTTTCAAGTGTTACAAATATTATTGAAAGTACGTTTATTGCTCTGTGATGAAATTGCCCTTGAATCTACTAATGATGAAATGTTGGAAAAGTTGAATATAAATTCAATTATCAAATTAAACAAATCATACAAGAATAAGAAATTACGAGTCAATATTAACGTGCCAATGAAAGCTGAAATCAAATCTGATGATGAAAAGATACGCAAGCATATTGAAGAAGATCGTATAATGGTCATTCAAGCTGCTATCGTTAGAATTACGAAAATGCGTAAAACTCACAAACATCAACAATTGTTGGCTGAAGTCATTGATCAACTTAAATCTCTTTTTAAACCAGCTGTTCCTGTCATCAAGGTACATCTAATTTTTAACTATATTTTTTTATCACAGTTATTCTAATTTATTTTTGTACTTTTCTCTTTTCTCACAGAAATGCATCGATATTCTCATTGAAAAAGAATTCCTTAAACGAAGTGACCAGGACAAAGATTCATACGATTACTTGGCCTGAATTTTTTATTCCATCTAATTGAACAATTACATGATTCAAGCATCTTTCATACTTACTCCTCCTTTCTGGTTCCATTCATGTTGACCTCTAAAATGATGTTCTATGCATTTAATCATCTTCATTCCAATTACCATCACTATTTAAGCTAAATTTTACCTAAATTAAAATAAGTTTCAATGTTTCTTACTTAATTTGTTGTCAGAAGGTCTCCTTTCGCAGTGCGCCCTGGTGTTCATTTGATGCAAGAGAAAACAACTCGTCACATGTTCGTGTGACAATTGAGGTAAAATGAGTTCTGACGAAGATTCGGGTGATTCTCTGATTGGACCTCCATTGCCTCCTGGATTTGTTGTTGAAACAACTGATGAAACCACACCTGTAACCGATAATCAACCATCTTCTAGTAAAACACTTGCTAAGACAGACACCGATAGCGAATACTCAACCACGGATGATGATGATGATGATGATAATACATCAGCTGTTGACCGATATGGCACTATTCCATCAAGTAGTCAAATAACTTTACAACATGGAAGTAAAACAGTGTCAGCATTAGCAGTTGATCCAAATGGTGTTCGTGTTGCTACTGGAGGCTATGATTTTGAAATAAGACTCTGGGATCTCAATAAAATGGACATCAATCTGGAACATTTCAGAGCCATCATGCCATGTGGATCATACGCTATTAAACATCTTGAATTTTCATCTGATGCTGATCTGGTGCTCATAATTTCTGCCAGTATGCAAGCCAAAATAATTGACAAGGATGGCAAAGTAATTGGCACCTGTATGAAAGGCGACCAATACATCAGTGACAAAGCCAATACAAAAGGACACACATCCTCTCTCAATGATGGTTGTTGGAATCCACTTGTTCCAGAACAATTTATAACATGTTCTGACGATGGTACTGCTCGCATATGGCACTTGAATGATGTTGGTAAAAGTCAAAAATCGGTAATTAAACCAAGGAATCAAGGTGGACGCGGAGCATCACCAACATCATGTACAGCTTCTCGTGAAGGATTGTTGTTAACTGGTTGTTCTGATGGTTCCATTCAAGGTTGGGATTTGAGAAGGAATTCATATGTAAATAATGCCATGGTGATAAGGAATGCTCATCAAGTAGGAACTGAATTAACTGGTGTGTCATTTTCACCGGTCGACTCAAATTTAATTGCATCAAGAGGAATAGATGAAACAGTTAAACTTTGGGACAGAAGAAATAGCAAAACCTGCGTCAACTCTGCTGGAAATTTATTCACTCGTTTTTCAATGACCAATTGTTCCTTCAGTCCAGATGGAAAGAAAATTATGACTGGCACATCCTTGGAAAAGGGAATGGACGAAGCGAGTTTAGTTTTCTTCGACAAAGATACATTTTCCAAGGAAGAACTTAACTTCAAAGGATCCATCGTCAAGTCTTTCTGGCACACCAAGTTGAACCAGGTATTTGTTACATTGTCAACTGGTGAAATCAACGTTCTCTACGATGAAAAACTAAGTGTCGGTGGTGCTCTCAATTGTACATCAAGGCGTAAAATCAAGAAAAAAGAAGTATTTACAAATCTCAAACCACAAATAATCACTCCTCATGCACTTCCAATGTTTAGAGAAGACAAAAGAAGGTCCAAGAAGGTTCAAATAATGAAAGATCGTCAAGATCCTCTTAAATCTCATCGACCAGAACTTCCAGTTTCAGGTCCAGGAACTGGTGGACGTTTAACTTCTGAATCTTCTCACGCATCTTTCATCGCGAGAAACATTGCAACTCGAAACAAATTGGACGACTCGATTGATCCTCGAGAAGCATTGTTAAGACATGCCAAGGATGCTGCTGAAAATCCTTACTGGGTTGCACCAGCTTACGAGGCAACTCAACCAAAAGCCATCTTTAGAAAAATCGAAGAAGACGACGAAGACAACGAAGATGAACCACCAAGAAAACGACCTGTAATTTAATGACACTTTGATAATTATCATAACCAATTTGTAATAAAGATAACAATGAGTTTAAAAATTACATTTGACATAGTTTATTATTCAGATTGTGCAATTAAAGCTTGTACAATATCGCCATTGTTTTCACGTAGAACCAATTCAGCTTGTGATTTTGAAATTTCCATTTCATTCATAATCAATTCTATATCTTCTTTGCGAATAATTACTTTATCTAATTCTTTTTTCCTCTTTTCTCTTTCTGCATTTTCTTGATTTCTTCTTACACCAATTAGATTGACTGCTTCAGCCATATTATCAGTATTTACTTCGGATTCTTCAACATAATCAGTAACTCTTTCCAAGTCGGCAGCACCTGAATCATGTTTGGCTTGTTTTTTCAAAGGTTTAGATGATAAATCACCATTAGCTTGACGATCGTTGTAAGTCATATTTAATATAAATTTGAAAATAAACGGCTATTAATGAATATGATCAAGCAAACGTGTGTAAAAAATGTACAAACCAAATTACTATTATGAATAAACCGATAAATAGAGTGAGCCACTGGTATTAAAATAAGCGACCTCTTTGGAGAAAATCTCCTTCCTCTTTTCCACTCTCACCTCGTATCCTTTTTCTCCAATTGTTCCATTTTTGTGGTCAGATCTTCAACCGGCTCAACATGGCACGTGCCGGTAAGTAGATATTAAACAATATTAACTTATATACAGTGTTATTTATTATTTTTTATATAATATATTATTTATTTATTACAGAAAAGAAAAAAGGAAAGAAAAACACTTTAACTCTTGATGCATTTTTGGGTGAACAAGATTCAGTCCAAAGAGGCTTTGAGAAAAAACAAGTCGACTGGGCCAATGTTATGGCAGAAGACCCTGAATTTGGTAAACCACCTGCTGCTGCTTCTAATGATACAGTAATATTACCAACAGCACCTAAGGCTTTACGATCAAATGAAATTGACACTTCAAAGGTACCAACCCAACCTCCTTATAAAGCTTATATCGGTAATATTCCATATGATGCTGATGAAGGTGCATTAAAATATTTCTTTGATGGTTTAAGGGTAAGTTAATTTGTATTTTTTTAACATTTATATCAATATGATTAACTCTGCTGTATTTTAATAATATAATATACTTTCTTTAGGTAAAAAGTATTAATTTACCTCGTGAAGACAAAGGTACTGGTAAAACTCGAGGTTTTGGTTATGCCGAATTTGATGATCGGGAATCATTAATACAAGCACTACGTAAACACGGTGAATCATTTAGTGGTCGAACATTACGTGTATCACTGCCTGATGAATCTGGTAGAGATGAAAGACGTACCGGAGGATTCGGCGGTCCCGGTCTTGGTGATGAAGATCGAACTATGGGCGACTGGAGATCTCGACCTAAACCTGAATTTAGGGATTCAGCACCAGCATCTAGTGGTTCATGGAGATCATCTAATGAAAATCGTGGTGGTGGTTTTGAATCAAGTGGTGGTTTTAGTGGTGGTTCAAGATTATCATCTGCCCGTGAAGGTGGCTTTAGAAATGGCTATGGTAATGATTCTAGGTTCGAATCTTATTCATCATCACGCCACGATGATCGACGTGGAGGTTTTGAATCACGCGGTTCTGGTGGTTTTGATCGAGGTCATCGATCTGGTGGTTATGGTCATGATTCATATGATGATCGTCGACAACAACAACCTGAAAGAGAATTGGACTTTTCACGTGATAATATGCGTCCAGCTTCTACTATTCATCAAAATCGTGGATCAAATTTTTCACGAGAAGATTTACCACCTCGACCTCAAGGTAATAATGAATATAATCGTCGTGATCGTGAAAGGGACGATCATCGACCTTTAGCACGACAAGTGTCTGGTCCACCATCTGAAAGAACGCGCTCTGATTCTGAAAATTCTCAGAGTGGACATTCTTCTCATCCTCATCAACCAACACAACAGCGAAGTACTCCACCCATTCAAACACCTGAAGCACCTAAGCAACGACCTAAATTGAATTTGAAAAAAAGGACTGTTCCTATTGAAGAAGTTGCTGCACCAGCACCTGTACGTTCATCAATATTTGGTGATGCTAAACCTGTAGATACTACTAGACGAGAAAAAGAAATTGAAGAAAAGCTTAAAACATTAGAAGTGACTGATGAGACAGCTAAAGATGACAAAGAAAGTACCGTTACTGGTACTGGCATGAGAACTCGTAAAATAAGTTCAAGTTCAAGCCATTCACATTCTGTACGGTCTCGAAAAGAATCTGAAGGTGACAGTCGTCATGATGATCATAATCTCCACGAGTCCAATTATCATCCTAAAAAGGGTCCTAGAAATCGTTTTGATCAAAATCGTCGGATGCCTAATACACATTTACAACATAGTGGTAGTGGTGGTGGTGGCCCACCTCGTGGTGATGGTCGACGTGGTGGTGGTGAAAGACGTAATGATGATCGTGATCACTATGGTAATCGACGTGATGATCGTGATGTTGATTCACGTCCACCTCGTAGAGATGATGATTATGGCCGAAGGGGTGATGATCTACGTGACAATAGGCGACAAATTAGTAGTGATCATCGTTCAACTGGACATCCAGCTGATCATCGACGTCGTGAAGGTGATCGTGAAAGACCTATTCGAGATTTAAATCATTCTCGTAATGAAAATCGTCCGGTAAGTTTATATTTTTATTACCATCATCTGTTAATAATATAATGTGATCTAATTGTTGATGAAACTTCGTCATTTTTTTTCTTACTCTTATCAACAGGATTATACTATTTCAAACAAATTCGGCCTTTTGGACGATGAAGATTCGAGTGAGCAATACGCTAACCAAGATTAATTATGGCCAAAAAAAACAAAAGCAAACCTATGGCAAAGGCAAAACATTACACTTTTTCTCACCATTCATTGACACAGCGCAAACAAAATACAATTACACGAATGAACAAGATGAACAAGTACCACAACAGCAACTACAACAACAACAACTACAACAACAACAATAACAACAACACATACACTGATTTTTCCATAAAAATCACACTTGAATTCATACTAAGGACGCGAGAGAAGTATATTAATTTTCTTTTCTTTTTTTTGCTAGATTATTTGTGCTTTTTGCCTCTTCAGTTCAATTCAATTATTCGTCCTCCTCCTAATTCATACGATTAGATTTTTTCTTCTCCCTTTGGTTTTGTCTTTCGCTTTATTTGATTAACTAAAAATTTATTTAATTTGAAGTCATCAATTGCACTTCACTAAATTAATACACACGTACATCGCATTCTTCTTCTTTCCTGATACCAATTACAGTTAGTAAGTAAATTACATATCCTTTCAACTGTGAAATATAATCGAAAGTTTCTTCTTGTTCTTTTGTCTTACATTTGATCCATCATTACTTTACTGACCATGACAGACAGTTGACTAATTAAGTTTGTTTCATCATCATTTTAATGGATTTTTTCTTCTCTCTTTCCGATTTATCAATCCATCATCAGTTGGATCAACTGTATTCGATCTTTCTTCTTAAACCCGGCAAAGTATTTCAAATGATGATAATTACTCTTTATCTTAATTTTCATTCTGATTCTAACTAAAAAGTAATATTCTTCATCATCATCATCATCCCTTCAAATTTTGTGCAACTTTGACCATCTGATATATTCAACTGTACAAAAATTAATTCTGTTAAACAGTTACCATCATCGTCAGATTATTTTTCTTCCTATCTCTCTCTCTCTCTTCCTGATTATCAAATTTGAAGAATTAACTTGTCATACAGTAGAATTGAATATTATTTTAAGGAAAAACAAAAAGTACCTTCATACTTGTTGCTTGCTTTATTAAGTTCATTACAGTGCATTGAGTATTGAATAATTAGGGTGGGATTGGGTGTTAACTGAAAGTATCAAAAACAATTTCGTCCTTTTCAATTCTATCTTCATTGATACTTGTTCAGATCAATACTTTGTGTAGACACTTTGTTTAGAACTTTTCAATTTTTTCTTTTCTGTCTCTTTGCTCCTAAGTTTAACTCTGTTAATTCAGAGTGAAAACTCAGCCGGTCACTTTGATGCTTTCCTCTTCTTCGTCTTTTTTTCACTTCTCCAAATGTAAATACACGGCAGGTCAAAGTGTGAAAGTGTATTGTTTGAAATACGAATTGATATTAAATAAATGCAAGCAACCACTTAGATGTTGCCAAAAAAAGGGATCTTTGATTGTTTTGTTTGGTTGCTTTGAATGATAATTCAATGATGTTGGATTGTTATTCTAAATTTAGAATAATTAGATGCACCTCAATCCACGCCTTGATCGTAAATTGGCCAATTGACACAGTGAGTATGATGAACTTGTTGATGCTGGAGAATGTAACTTGATATTATCACTGTCTAGACTTTCTAAATCTTCATCTGAACGTTGTTGATGTTTAGAAATAACTTCGTCATCATGCTTGAGAATAAAATATGCTGGTCCTTGTTCATCTGTAAATAATGTCATCTCTGGCATTAAATCACTAGATGTTGGTATATCATGATGAGGATTATGATGATAACTTTCACCATCAATTTGACTCATTTGATCGTGTGATGATGATGATGATTCTTCATCAGAAGATGAATATTGATCACTTGATTGATCAACGTTATCATCAACATCAGATGATGATGCAATATTTTCATTGTCATCCCTTCTTTCCATGTCATGAGCTTCAGTATCTTCAGTTATTTCATCAGAATCAAGTGTTTGAGATTTAAGGTGTGATCTTGATTCATGACCTGATTCTTCATTACAATTAAATGATGACTCTTCTTCTGGTGTTACGTAAGAACATGTTTCAAATCGTTGATAAAATTTCATACCAATTGGACAATCAAAATGATATTTGATTGTTTTTTCACAAACATAAAATTTCTTACAATTTGATTCAATATCAGCATAAATTCCATCTTTTATATTTTCACAGGTGAAAGATTCTTCATCAGATCTCATACCATGATCATACATCATATGAATGTCAGAACATAGAGTTGAGTAGATTTGATTAACTGTTGATGACAAGAAGAAAAAAGGAATTAGTTTAAATTCGAATAATTGTAGTTATCAATATATACTTACCAAAGAACAAAGTGACAAAAGTTAAGTGTAACTTGATCATGATGGCAGTGGTGATGATGATGAAGATGATGATGTTACTGGTGGATAGATGTGGACGTTTTTCACCAAGTGCAACAATGTGAGAGTGAAACAGGCAACAAGTTCTTAACTGGTAACTGGGTGAAAAGCGAGTGTGTTTAGATGACCCAGTTGAAGAGACTTTATATAGTAGTTGCTTAAACAAGATGCACATACAAGATGTAGACGAAGCAGATGAAAATAAAGACGTTGACTGGACAAGTCTAAGGGATGACACAGTAGTGGTACTTTTTTGCTACTGATTGCACCGAATGTGGTCAATGTATGAAGAATGTATGTTTACTCTCTCTCTCTCTCTTGCTCTTTCAGCATCTTTTTTCATCATCATCCTCTTCTTCTTCCTCTTTCTTTTTATCTCACTAACATAAGTTAACAATCTCTCTAATTTCTCCTTATTCATCTTTATCCAGATGGTTACTTTTAAGTTCAAGTTTACTCAATTAAGTGTATTCAAATGATGACCGTTAAGTATAACTAAGTCAACCTTGAACCCTCTTTCATCTTCATTAGAGTCATTTAACTCAATCATATGTCTCTTGTCTTCTTAACATACTGGTCAACTATTTGTACATATATTTATCATCAAAATCAACTTTATCATCATGTTGGTTGATATTTGATGGTTTATTCAATCAGATATTAATTGAACAAATCTACATGTAAACATGTTGATTCATACAATTAAGGTGTAATTGAGTAAAGTTCAACGGTCATCATTGAAAATAAGTGTGACACAATTTACAATTTTTCAAGTTCAATGGATGAACTTTCATGACATCAATTGAGTAAACGACGATTATTATTAGAGGTTATTGGAAGATTAATCATCAAATTAAATGATGATTTAAGTTTATTTTGCGAGGAAAAGTCAATTTATTTCACATGACTGAATAAATGTGAACTTTTACCTAGTTGAACAATGTAAGAGAGTGAAAGAAAAAGTTAACAAGCAACAAGTCTCAAATGGTAATTTGACGATGATAGAAAGAGAGTGATTTTCGATGACCCAGTTGAAGAGACTTAATATAGTAGTTGCTTGGACAGGATGAAGATATAAGAAGATGTAGATGTAGCAAATGAAAATGAAGAAGAAGAAGAACAAGTTGTTCGGGGATGACAAAGTAGTCCTTCTTTTAAACTATTGATTGACTTGAATGTATGTCATCATGTTTAGTTTAAATGAGTCCTTTTTTCTTTTTGTATTCTTCTAAATTAATTGATCGACGATTACTACTTGATGGTGGATTTAAAGTAACACTACCATTGGAAGAATTAACCGGAGTAGTTACGGGTAAAGTACTTGTTGGAATATCAAAATCAATTTGAATATCGAAATTATGAGCATTAAATAAATCACCGTCATCATCAATTGAATTAGTTGTTAAATTATTTTTTTCTTTGCTACAATTAAGGGTATTATTTTTACCATCATTAGTATTATTAATTTGTGAATTGGCACCACCATCAGTAACAGATGTTATATTTTCATTGCCGTCATTAATTGATTGATTTTTTGAATGTGTTTTAATTGTGAAAAGTGTTGGAGCACATTTACGTCGTCGAAATGGATCATCTTTACCTTCAGCACGTTCTTTTTCAGCTTCAGCTAACATTGCTTTTTCAGCTTCTTTGATATTTTTTAAACGATTACGTTCATTAATAAATGAAATAGCTGCAATTGTATGTGTACGTTGTTTATCTAATTCTTTTGCCCTTTCTTCAATTTTGTTTAATTCTCGTTGAATTTTTTCAACTTGAACATAATCATTCATTTGTTCAGCTTGTTCTTTTTCTTTGAGTAATTGTGTCTTCTTCATAGCATAATTAGATGGATTTTTGTTGAATTTAATTTTTTCTTGTACCATAAATTCAATTTCTGATTCAGTAAATTGATAATTAGTAGCTCTTGCTAAATCATTTTGTTTGGAAGTAATCATTGATTTTTTTGGTAAATCAATTTTTTCAGCTTCAAGTTTTTCTTTCCATTCGGTAAATTCGTTAGCAGCAAAATCACTGTTAGATATATATTCAAGTCTGAAAGTTTTTTCAGATTTACCATATCGAACTTTGATTAGTTTGTTAGTTCTAGTCTTATTTAAGTTATACACGTCGGGACCTTCAAATACTTCAGATATTTGACAAATTCGATAAATAGCTTTAAGATTTTTAGCTCCGATACCCATTTTAACAAAAGCATCTTTTATGGTCTTGGCGAAGAATGGTGTATGACACCAAGATTCCATTTGATTACGAGTTATACGAATTGAATTCAAATCAGCTAAAGAAATAACATAATCATCTTTTTCATCATTGGAATATTCATCTGAACCATGATGACGATTTGACCTATTGGATGATTTATGGCGCGCGATACCATCAACATCACTATCATCATCAGATGAATCAGATGATGAATCAGAGGATGATTTTCGAGCTGAACCAACTGGACCTACATATGAACTACCTTGTCCAGGTGTCACATCTTCATCATCATCATCGTCAGAAGATGAATCAGAGTATACATCTGCAGTTCGTAATTTTTGTTGTCTTGCTTTTTTCTTGTCACGTTGTTCTTTTAAATGACGTAAAGATTCAGAACGAGAATTTTTATCTTCAAGATTTCGTCGACGGACATTAGTTTTGGTAACTGTTGAACCACCAGTAACACCTGGTGTGGAAGATTTTTCAGTTTTTTTTCTGCATTCTTAGCTTTTTCTCTATTTCAAATCTTGCGCGTAACATTTCCCTTTTTTCACTTCGATTGAAAAGTTCTTCTTCACGCTCCTTTTCAGTCATTTGTGCAAGTCTTTGTTGATCAGCTTCATCACCCATTAAGTTTTCATCATAAACCATCATTAAATTCATCAGCAAAATCATCTTCAGATTTTTCATCTTCGTCATCATCATCTTCAACTTCACCTTCTTCACGTTCATCTTCATCGTCATCATCATCGTCACCAGGAGATCCTTTAGATTTTTTGTTGAGGAAAACCAGATTTTGATGATTTTGATTTCTTCTTTTTCTTAACTTTTTTCGAACCAGAAGATGTCCATTCGTGATCACCATCGTCTGAACTTGAAGAAGAGTCATCAGGATCAGCGTTGGTATTGGTTTTGTTGACAGTATTGGACGGTTCATCACTTGATTCACCATCAGATGAATCATCTGATTTTCTTCTTTTGGCCATGATAATTGATTTTTGGTGGTCAAATAATCTCGCCCTTAGGACACAAATGAAGAAAATAAGATGGAAAAAAAGTGTTTAAGGGCAAGGTTAAAGACACACCAAATGCAATCTCAGCCGGAGAAGTCGTTTAATGATTATGGCGCCCTCTTTCTTACTACTGTCATCAACTAGATGGCAGGGCTGTCAATCGGTTAGTAGATTTCCTTTTCCTTCCGGCTGGTCGTATACTACTAACTTGCCTTTGGTTGTGGTCCTCGCGGTCCGTATTTTGGTCAATTCAATTGATACTGAATTCTACTTTTTCCTACCATCTGATTAAATATGAAGACCATTCAATCAAGTCAAAACTGTAACAATTCCACCTGGAATTCAATGCAGTGTGAAGAATCGACGAGTGACCATCAAGGGTAAACGTGGTACTCTGGTCAGATCGTTCAAGCATACTCAACTTGAAATGAAAATGATCAGCAAAAATCAATTGTTGGTTCAAAAGTGGTTTGGTATTCGTAAAGAATTAGCTACTGTTCGTACTGTATGCTCTCACATTGAAAATATGATTGTTGGTGTGACCAGAGGTTTTCAATACAAGATGAGATCAGTTTATGCTCACTTTCCCATCAATGTTACCACTCAAGACAAAGGTACTTTGGTTGAAATTCGAAATTTCTTGGGTGAAAAAATCCTTCGAAGAGTTAAAATGCAACCTGGAGTAACATGTGTCAACTCGACAGCTGTTAAGGATGAATTGATTCTGGAAGGAAATGATATTGAACTGGTTTCTCAATCAGCTGCCCAAATTCAACAATCCACCATGGTCAAAATAAGGATATTCGTAAATTCTTGGATGGTATCTACGTCTCTGAAAAAGGACATGTAGAAGGCGAAGAGTAAACAGTTTTTGCCACTTTCAATAAAATAATTTAATGGTCATCCTCGCCAAATGTATCCTGCCTCATCATTTATTCTAATTAACTTGTATCATAATTAGATTGTCAGCCACATTTTTCATCTCATTCTCAGTCTCATGCCATCTTTTTGATAGTCTTTTAAACCGTACGCCTAAACGATACTGTGATCAACAAACTCAATTCTGTCCTCACATGCTATAATTTGTAGTGCTGACAGCGAATGAAGATTAATTTTTCATTGTTGTCATAGGTTTAGATTCTATTGATTTCATTTGATTAACAATTGAATCAATTTTCTGATAAATCCAGCCGATTAAGTATGCAATTATCAAACGAGTGCAAGTGCAATTTAGTCGCCGGTCACAGTCCCATCTGACGGTGGTATTGAACACTCATTTCTTGTTATTTACAAGGATAAAAGATCAGAAAACGACACAACGCTTACATTTCAGTCCACTAAATCACAATGTCCACTGTTGATTCTTGCAAGTTACTAATTGCTGGTCGTAAAACTGCTATTCAAGCAGAGGCAGATGCCAAAGGTACTAAATTGACATCTTTGCCACAATGTCAAACTATCAAACAGCTGCACGAAAAATATGCCACTCAACTGGACCTTAAAAGTCTTTTCACCTCTGACCCTAACCGAGGAAAGAAATACAGGTAATTTCTTATGTCATTTTTTCATATTCTGTTTGATTTCATTGTTGTCTTTCTATTCATCATGCTCATTATATACGTTAAATTGAGTAACCTTGAAGTGACATTTACTAATGCCCTTCTACTTTGTATTACAGTGTCCGATACAATACTCCTGACAATGGTGCAATTTACTTTGACTATTCTAAAAACTTGATTAACGATGAAATTTTAACTGCTCTCATTGATTTAGCTGAAGCATGTAATGTTAAAAAAGCTCGAGACGCCATGTTTGCCGGTGAAAAGATCAATTTTACCGAATGTCGCGCTGTCCTTCATACTGCACTTAGAGCACCGAGTGACCAGAAGATTATGGTTGATGGTCGTAATGTTGTTCCAGATGTACACAATGTACTGAATAAGATGAAAGATTACTCAGAAAAATTGATCAATGGTTCATGGACAGGATATACCGGTAAAAAAATAACTGACTGCGTCAACATTGGCATTGGTGGATCTGACCTTGGTCCTGTCATGGTTACTGAAGCCTTGAAAAAATACCAAGTTGGTCCAAATGTACACTTTGTTTCAAACATTGATGGAACACATTTAGCTAATGTTTTATCTAAATTAAATCCAGAAACAACATTGTTCATTATTGCTTCAAAAACCTTTACCACCATTGAAACAATAACAAATGCAAATTCAGCTAAAGAATGGTTTTTAGCCACTGCTAAAGATACATCAGCTGTTGCAAAACATTTTTGGGCATTATCAACAAACAAACAAAAAGTAACTGAATTTGGTATTAGTGAACAATCAATGTTTGAATTTTGGGATTGGGTTGGTGGTCGATACAGTTTATGGTCAGCCATTGGATTATCAATAGCATGTTTCATTGGTTTTGCTAATTTTAGAAAATTACTTGATGGTGGACGATTTATTGATGAAAAATTTCAAAGTGAAGATTTGAAATCAAACATCCCGGTGTTAATGGCACTTTTAGGTATTTGGTATATCAATGGTTATGGTGCTGAAACTCATGCAGTTTTACCATATGATCAATATTTACATCGATTTGCTGCTTACTTACAACAAGCTGATATGGAATCAAATGGTAAATTTGTTACTAAAAATGGTCAAGTTGTTAATTACAATACTGGTCCAATAGTTTGGGGTGAACCTGGTACAAATGGTCAACATGCATTTTATCAATTAATTCATCAAGGTACACATTTAATTCCAGCTGATTTAATAATTGCTGCTAAAACATTAAATCCATTGACAAGTAAAACATCTGCTGGTAATCCACGACATCATGTTTTATTGATATCAAATTTTTTAGCACAATCAGAAGCACTTATGAATGGTAAATCATTAGATACTGTTGTTAGTGAATTAAAGAAAAAAGGTATGTCGGATGAACAAATTAATTTGATATCACCACATAAAGTTTTTCAAGGTAATCGACCAACTAATTCAATTGTTATTGATAAATTAACACCATTTAATCTTGGTGCATTGATTGCATTATATGAACATAAAATATTTGTTCAAGGTACAATTTGGGGAATTAATTCATTTGATCAATGGGGTGTTGAACTTGGTAAAGAATTAGCATTAGCTGTTGAACCATTATTAGAATCTGGTAATGTTACACAGAAAGATTCATCAACCAGTCAATTAATTTCATTTATTCGTGAAATTGGAATGAATTAAATTTTTTCTCTCTCTCTCTTTCATTTTGTCTTAATTGTGACAATTGACAAGTACTTTTTAGAAGTGAAATAAAATGAATTTAAAATTTTATCTCATCTTTTGTTGTTGTTAATCATTTACTTAACTTTACAAATGTCTTCATCGAGTAATTGACGAAAAAGAAATTTACGCTCAAGTGGTAATGATGACCATTTAAATGCTAAATTACATGGTGATACCATTAATGTTGATTGTGATACAATTGGTGGTGACAATATTAAACCAGATAATAGATAATCCATATTTTCATCAAACCAATAATTACAATCAAGTGTTGTATTGAAGATAAATGTTTGGATTGATTTGAAATTATTTTTTTTTGATTTGATTTTACTTTTTTTTAAAATATTCAATATTTTAACTGGATACATTCTTAATGTTTCACTGAAATTTTTAATTATAGGACCAACTTTACCAATTATCGTGAAATCAGATGAACAAAAATTTTCTTCGATATTTTCATCAACATGTTCAATGACATTTCCATCATGACAACTGTTACATAAATCACCTAATTTGAATATTGGTTGAACAAGATTATGATGATTATCTTTATGCCATGCAGCAAGAAATATTATTATGACCAAACAAAATAATATAACTAAAATAGTTACAATTATATCGAGGATGAAACCTTCACTTTTTTTTAAATAGTAAAAATCAACTGATCGCATTTTCTTCTTCCTGTTGATTCAATCACAACAAGATGATAACTAATGATCATCAGATGGATGGATACTTTTTTTTTAAAAAAGTTTTTCAATTTTCAAAACATCGATACATGAACATCGTGATTGTTCATTGTCAAGGGTAATCGAAGCGTGACCAAGGATGACAGGGTTCACCCACAAGGACACACGTCTTTCATTTGACGATGATGATGATCATGTTGATGATGATGATGTTTTTTCCTTCTTTTTACTTTGTATGAAGTGTTGCAATGTCCTTTAAACTTTACTCACACCATGTGTTCATGTGCCTTCGTGTACTTGGGATGTTCTTGTCATTGTCGACTGTACCAATTGTATGTACAATGGCAAGTGTAGCTGATGAACTGTGATTGTACCATTCATTCATCACTAGTACCAAGTGAAATAAGCGTATACACAGGATGAACAAAGTGAAGAAGAAACAAGACACATCACGTCCTTCAACTAATGCTCATTAGTGTTAACTACAGTTGAACAGTTAAACAGTTGAACAGCTGAATATTTACAAGGAAGAAGGAAAGAAAGAAGGAAAGAAAATGTCAAGACGAAAACAAACGCGAATATCCTGGTTACCAGAAGCATTCTAGTGAATCTTCATCTTCATCCTCATCTTCTTCTTCTTCTCCTTCTTCTTCTTATGTGTGGGCGTGAAGATATTTGTCTTCAAGAGAAATGACTTGTCATATTTCAAGAGACAATTTAACCCGAGAAAATAGTACATAGAACAGAGCACAAGAGAATATATTTTTGTATGTTAAAGAAAATACTTCGTTTAACATTTTGTTCGTTTTAAAATGTTTTATCTTCAGTTGACAAGAAAGTTAGTTAAACATAAAAACTGTCTTTAACAACACACATATTACTGATGCATGATTTTGATGACATTAGTTAATTGCTCTCATAATAACTTTTTACCAACAAGCAAATCATCATCATCATCATCATCATCATCATCATCATCATCATCATCATCATCATCATAATGTTTGAAAATATTTCTTCTTCATTTTTTTGTTCTATTAATGTAAAGATTAAAGTTTAAATTGATGTGAGAAATGTAAATATAAAATTGGAACAAAGTGTAATTGTAAAAGGAAAGAAAAAAGATTATTTCATCATTCACTCACAGTCAGTTGAATTGACTTTGTTCAAATAGAAAGAAAAAATAATTTAAATACAATCAACAAACTTTGCCTGAAGAAAGAAGAAGAAGAAGAAGAATTTCAGTTGAAATCAAATTGAAAAGGATGAAAATTCAGTCAAATGATTGACTAAAAGAGAGTGAAGTGAATTCAAGTGAAGTTGAGTTTGTCGCGAGAGTTTGTTGATTGGTTTATTGAATTGAATCTGTAACTGAGGGTCACACATTGGCATCATCATCATCATCACACATACACACATACAGTAGCAATAAGAGTTGATGATGAAGAGAGTATTAGTGTACACAAAAGGCAGCAGTAGTACTACTAATACTACTAGTTCTAGTGGTTGTTCATGAAGTGTTCTTTGTTGGTTCTTTGCAAGTGTCAATGTTTATACCTTGTTAAATATTTGGCCAGTCGTTTAATTTACTCAAGGAAAGGGCAAAATGAGAAAAGAATAGCCTAAAGGAGGGAAAAAGATAAATCAACGACAAAATAAACTGAAATAAACGTATCTCACCATCAAAGGTAGAACATTCTGTAAGGGCAATAAAGAGAATAACACACACACACACATATATATACACATACTGAGTGAAATAAAAGTGTCTCTCTGTATGTGTCCAGTGTTGAAAAGGACAATAATATTAGCCTAAAGGGACAGAGAGAAAAAAAATAAAGAACAAAAGTTTCTTTGTCACAGTGTCAGTCATTTAACTTTAGAACTCGATAATTAGGTCAACTTGATGATGATAAAATTGATTTTTCACACGAAGATTCAAGTTGAAAATGACAAGTATCAATTAATCAAAGTTGACATTAGGAAAAGGAAAAAATTTTACTCGGTGAAAAAAATATTGACTGAAATAAGCAAACTGTTCTGTTCTTAGTGTGTATATGTTGTAACTGTAAGTGATGACAAGATTGTATATTGAAAATTCCTTTAACATTCGTGACACCCAGTGGCCTGAAAGATGCAATATCTAGTGATGTGGATGATGGTACAGTTACATCGATGATAACAATTGTATGTTGTGCAACGAAAGAGAAAGAAAAAGGGACAAAAAGAGTGAAAAGGTGTTGCTGAGATACAAGAAAGAGGAAAAAGAAAATATTCAAAGGGTGACACACACACACACACACACATATATATGTATATACAAGAGAAAGTGAAGAGGAAGAACCATACAATCATAGGACAACAAGCAATTGAGTGTGAAGAAAGAACAAATAACCAAGAGAGTAGAAAAAGAAAGTACTGATTGTAAAGATGCAATACGAGTGTTGAGTTCCTGTAGTTACAATCCTTTTGTGTCTATGTGATGAATAATGGTTCCCCTGGAGGCGGAAAACAGTTAAAGGGTAATTAAGTGATCATCACTATACAAGTAAATACCAATTGGCCTACTACAAGTGGCTTTTACTCATCATTTGACGATGATAGAACTTTTTCCTCTATTGACAAGTACTAGTAATAGTTCTAGCTGTACTTGTACTGATAGAAGAGTATAGTTGTAGGTATTACCTGGTGTAACAATAGATTCGATGGTGCAAAGAACGTCGCAAAGAACACTTACACACACACACCGTTTATAGACTACAACTACTGCTACTGTGTATATATGACACACACGGAGAAAAACAAAATGCATGTTGCGACTTGTAAATGGAAGAAGAAGGAAAAAGATGAAAGAAAGAGAACGCGAAAGAAAGAAAAGAAAGAAAGAGAGAGTTGCTTGTGTTGCTAAAGATCCGTTTACCAACTGGCCGACTTAATTCGTTCTTTCATCTCCAACACAAAAGACCGACTGTAGACACACACAGACACACACTGTGTGTATATATATCTATGTGTGTGTATGTGAGGATATAGTCACCCTAAGTAGTTCACAGTACTGTGAATCCAGGGAAAATGGTAAAAGGTGAGCCCGACAAATGACACAGTATAACAGAAAGAGAAAAAGAGAAAAGAGAAAAGAAAGAGAGTGAAAAAAATCTACAGAAAAATAAAGGCCTCAGTTAAGAACCACATAACCATTTACAAGTAAGGACCACCGTCATGGTACAACGGAAGGATGTGTGTCAATCTTTTATTCATGACCTATTGAACCTCAAATATAGTGGACAACAAACTATTATTGCTCCTTTGCTTTCATTGGTAGATTTATTTTCTGCTTTTTTTCCTTTCTCTCTTATTCTTTCTTTTATACCTTCTGTGTGTATGTGTGTATGTGTGTGTGTGTGTCCATGTGTCTACGGGTGAGATTTCAACTCGAGAGTTCCTAGTACCAGATGCAAACATCGGCATTGGCTTTGCTTTTCTTTGCCGCTTCACTCCTTGTTGCTGTCTCTGTGTATATATATATGTGTGTGTATGTGAGTGTGTGTACTTCGCACCCTGCTATAGATCGTTCTTTAGAAGCCCGACCTTCCTTTCTCCCGCTTTGTCGCACAAGCATCCTCTTCTCTCGCTCTCACTCATCTTCATCCTCATCCTCATCTTTCATCCTCCTTCTTCTTCTTCATTTTACATATACTTACTTTTAACGCCTACAACTCCATCATGTCCACTTGATACATATTTTACATAATAAAATATCTACTCTATATATTCACTACTACTACTAAATATATATTAACAATGTTGTACAGATTTCATTTTTTCATTTTATTATTATCATCATCAAAGTTTGCTTATTTTCTTTTTTACTGTAAGAATTTAAATTACAATTGATAATCAAACTAATTGATAATTAAATGATACTACATGATGATGATTTAAATTGATTTTTTTTCTTACCATCATTAACTTTTACACAAGTACAATTGATTGAGATGTTTTTGTTTCTTTGTTTGATGTATTTATTTTGTGTTTATTTGTTTACTTTGTTGTTGGTAAGTTGTTTAGTTGTTTAGTTGTTTATTCACTTGTCCACTTAGAATATTGATTCTATCTTAGATGATGATGATGATGATGATGAACTACGATTATATGATGGTAAATTTGATGATGGATTAGATGATGTTGCTAATAAAGATGTATTCCAAGGAGAACCTTTACGACAACCAATTAAATTTTCTATTAAAAAATTAGATGATCGAACTGCATTCAATGCACCATTTGATATAGTTGCTGCTGAATTACTTGATATTGAATTAGATGATGATGATCCTGGTGATGATGATGGTGAAATTGATCCAGTTATTGAAGCAACATTTGATACCATATGATGTAACAATGATGGTGATGTTGATGATGTTGGTTGTTGTTGTTGTGCTTGTTGTTGTTGTTGTTGTTGTTGTGCTTGTTCTTGAGTATTGGTGAATCGAGTTAAATTCAATTGTGATGACTGATTACTTGTACCACTGTTGGTTTGTTGTCGTTGTTGTTGCTGTTGCTGTTGATGATGATGATGATTAGCAACAGCAGCAGCAGCAGCGGCTGCAGCTGCTTGAATCATTGAAGTAATAGATGTACCATTAGCTCTTAACATTGGTGGTAAAGTGAATCGACTTGAAGAATTTAATAAATTATTAGCAGCAACTGCAGCTACTGATGCAGTTGATAATGCTGCTGCTCTTGCAGCAACTGCAGTTGCAACAGCCATTGTTGTTGAATCATAGGGTGAAGGATGATGATGATGATGACCATGATGTCCATGATGATGATGATGATTTACATTATTACTATTGCTATTTGATACATTTACAGGTGAATTAGTTGATATCAAAGTTGGAATGCCATGTGGTGGTGGAAGTGTTGTTAAATATGGATATCCTGTTGATGATAATGATGGATGTGTTATAAATGTACCATTTGATGTTGCACCTGTACATCGACCAAATGAATCAAATATAAATCCAGTTGTTGTATCTTTTAATATATTTGAATGTTGCCTTTTATATCGTTTACGTCGACGTAAAAATGATCCATTATCAAACATATCTTCAGATGCTGGATCAAGTGTCCAATAATTACCTTTACCTGGATTACCTGGTTCTCGTGGTATTTTAACAAAACAATCATTAAGTGATAAATTATGTCGAATTGAATTTTGCCACATTGGATATTTTTCACGATAATATGGAAATTTATTTTTTATAAAATCGCAAATACCTGATAATGTTAACTTTTTTTCTGGTGATTGAAGTATTGACATTGTAATCAAGGCAATGTATGAATATGGTGGTTTAACTAGATGATTTTTTTTACTTGATGATATTGATGATGATGTTGATGATGATGTTGATGTAGTTGTTGTTGTTGATGATGAATTAATCGGTCGATCAGATGATGATGATGTTGATCCACTGTTATTTGATCCATTTGATTGTGTAACATTACCACCATTTATGCCACCATTAGTATTACCATTATCACTTAAATTATTACGTCCAAGTGTATCAATATCAATAGGTGAATTAGATGATGATGATGATATAGATGATTCTCTTGATGCATCTTCTTCTAAACCAACATCAAGTAAATCATCATCTGAATCATCTGAATTACTCATTTCAAGTTCACTTTGATTAATAAGATGACGATGATGTGTATGATGAATCGAATGATGATGATGATGATGAGAATGATGAGAATGATGAGAATGATGATGATGTGGAAAATGATCAATATGAAAATGACTATTTGATACAGTTGTAACAGTAGTTGGTGAATTGTTCATGATGATAATGACAATGATGATGATGATGGTGATGATGGTGTTGTTGTTGTTGTTGTTCTTGTTCTTGTTGATATTATAAATGTTGTTTCTACTTGTATTGACGTTAAGAGTTGTAGTGTATTTAGTAAATGAAGAGGGTAATAGAATGATAGTTGTAATGTTGACTTGTAATCATGTGAGAGAGAAAGGAGAAAGAATAAACTGAGTGATAGGAAGAGAATGATGCTTTGATGCTGGTTGATGGTTGATGGTTGATGGTAAAAGGTGAGAAAAGCCTAAACTGGTTGTCAGTGTGTGTGATAAAATCTTCCTGACTGAGCAATATATATAAATGTGTGTGTGTGTTTGTATGAATGTATGTATGTACCAAACACTTTGACACGATACACGGATGTACTAGACGAACATGAGAAGATGTGAAGACGAGGACATTGAAGTTACAGTCACACTTGAAAGAGAGAAGAGACATGAACCGATGAGAAGGCGGAGTTTACTCTCATACATGACATTCTATTGGTTGACAAAGATTTTCGGATGTTCTCAACAACTACGAAAGCGAAAGAGAGAGAGAGGAAGAGAGAAGAGAGGAAGAGAAGGAGAGAAAAAGCAAGAGACAAAATATTCAGTTGAGTTTGTACATTCACAGCTCAACTTCTCAAGTCGCATTGACTGACAAAATAATGCTATAACATTCATGTTGGTAGGATTAGGGTGTTTCCCTTTTTCACCAGTTGGAAAATCTGTTCATTCTCTCCCTGTATTCTCTCTCTTTTATTCTTTTATTCTTTCTCTCTGTCTCTTTTCGCTTTTACCCTTGTGTCCTTTGATAGACAAATTGTCAATGTGTGTCATTTACTCATACACAGACTGTTTAGTCGGTGCATTAAACATCAGTGTAATCACTTGTACACTCTGTGTATGTGTGTATGTGTGTATGTGTGTATGTGTGTGAGGTCTGATCAGTTGTCGAGTTCTCTCAATGTTCTTTCATGTCCACTACCGGTTTTCATCATACAATGAACACTTTGTCACTTGTCACCCACTCACATTACTTACTCTTACTAACTTACTCATTTCATGTGTAATCAGTATTTACTGATTGTACTTTTTTTTATTGCATTTAATTACACTTACCAATGACACACACACACACATTGATTACACTTAACACTGTTCAACCAAAATAATAACATGCAACATCATCATCATCATGTGTGTGATTCAGTAGCTAGGTAGAATAAATGATAATATAAGTTAACTTTAATCAGTGTTGTATATTGTTTTTGATGTAATAAAAAAGAAAATTGTTCCTGTCATACATGGTAAATGTTTTTGTAACAAAGTTTAACATTAGTTACTTTGTGAGTGTGTGTGTGTGTGTGACGACATTTTTCTTTTACAACAGGAAGTTTGGACTTTTTCTCTTGTTCTTCTTTTTCGCTTTGCCAAGTGCAAGATGAGCTTTTGAGGGCAAAAGTTACAAGTTACACATATTTTTCTTTTCCTACCAGACTGTATGTCTCTGTTTTTCTCTTTTTCTTATTCTCTGTACTATTCTTCAGTACATGGTATTGCATGGTTAGTTGTTACTTTTTCCTTCTTTCCTTCTTTCCTTCAATGTACAATGGTCAATGAAGTTCTTTGTGTGTATCATGTCACAAAAATGTGTAACATGGTGTGAGAACTACATCTACAACTACAATGTACTATGCTATGTGATGTAGCCAAGCTGTCTGGCAGACGTGACAGGATGAGGATGAGGATGAGGATGAGCAGCAGCATCCTTCAACTCCAGGTGGCTCAGTTTCATGCATTATTACCAGTTGGATGCTTCTGACGGACATTCATCACTCCTCCTTCTTTCTTCTTTCTATTTCTCCTATTTCCTTATGTTTGAATGTCCTGTTGTACCATTAACAACAATTGTCCAATGACAATCGATGAACTTTCTTTTTTGCTTTTTCCCTTGTTCGGGTCAAATATTGTACTTTGTTGTTTTCGGAGTATCCTTTGATGGTAATTCAGTACTAAATTAACCCTTAAAATTGTTTACCTTGTAAAATTCTTCCATATTTATGGTTAACATTGCAATTGGTTCTGTTGTTGTTGTCCTTGTTGTTGTTGGTGTTGTTGATGCTCATCAATTGGTCCAGGACTCGGTGAAAAAGAAGAAAACTATCGAACTTGAAGAATAGAAGAAGAAGGATAATTCATATTAAAAATACCTTCACCATGGACAAAGGACATTAGTGAGCGAGTTTCACGAGCCACTTGGTTGCACTGAGAAGAACTTTGCCGGTCCTTTGATCTTTCAAAAGAACCAGCCGGTCTGTTAAACTGTTCGGACTGTCGGCTTGTCTCTCTCTCTCTCTCTTTTTCTCTCTTTTTCACCGGGGTTTTTCTCTTTTCCTCTTTTTCTCTTTCACTATGTTTTGTATTTCTCTATTTCTCTTTACGCCTCTCTCTCTCTTTCTTTCTTCTTTCTCTCGTTTTTCCCTTTGAATGTCTCTTTTTGTTGGCCCGTTTGGTCCCAGCCCTCGGTGGGCCACGGTGTGTCCCTAAGTGATCTCTCACTCGAAGAATTAACCTCACCGACTCTATTCAACTGAATTATCCTGTGTGATCCTACCTCACCAGTTGTCCATTGTTCATTTGTTGTCTGTAATAAGCTGCAAAGTCTACTTTATTCTTCTTCTTCTCTCTTTCTTTCTTTCTTTCTTTCTGTTATATTTCTCTACTCTTTTTTCTTTCAAGGGAACAAATTGAGACATACCAAGTTGACCAATTGTTGTCACTGAACATTCAACCATCAGTACTACTTGTAAATCCAGTCAAAAATAGAATAAGAACTCTAAAAGTTCACAGTGGACACACAAGACGTCTTAATGTGTCTCTCTGTGTCGGTTTGTGTGTGTGTGTGTTTTACCACACTGATGTTTAAGATACAATCTTTAACCATTTACAAACATTAACACATTCTCATTACTGTAAAGTACTTCACTATCTTTACTATTGACGAGTTGTAATAGAATCAATCACTCACATCGACACACACACAGACATCACCTATACTTTGTAGTTGAAGTTGTTGAAGTTTGTGAAGACAACAGATGTTGAAATATCCTCTTATTCTCTTTGGATAAATGTCAAACTGGTTGCATTTTAGTTCTTTTGTTCCTTTTACGGTTTCACTGACTGATAATGTAACTCAATTTATCTGTCCTTTTTCTTTCGCTTTTTTTCCTTTTTCTCTTGTTCTTGTTCTTGTTCTTGTTCTACTCTGTTCTATTAGTACAATGTGACAATTGATTGAGTGACTTGAGTACATTTAACTGAACAATTGACAACGGTTAAAACATATCACATATATAACAAAGGTAAGGTAAGTTGTAATGTTCTTTCACATGTGTTAGAGATGGTAAAGTGTGACATTTAACTTGATACCTTGGTAAGTGACACATAGATTGACTTTTACTTTTATTATGATGATGAAAGTTGTACCTTGTTGTGTGTTGTTCACTTTGATTCATCAGTAAGTTCAATTGACAAGTTACAATAGATGATTAGATGAAGGTACTTCAATGAACATGGTAAAATGGACAAAAGAAGTAACAAAAAACTTTTCCTTGTCACGTGCAAACAACATCACCCTGTGTATGTGTGTGAATTTGTGTGTGTATCTATTTGTATGGTAAGAAAGAAGAAGAAGAAGAAGATACTTTACAGTTGATTGTATTGATCCTCGTCCTGTATTTCATGAGTACAATGAAGAAAATTTGTGAAGAACATTTGTGTCTTGACTTTTGTATGAAAGAAGAAAGAAGGTGATACACACTTTAACATCCTACCCAAAAGCTATTGTCAATGTATAGCTTGTAAAGTAGCAGAAGGACTGATTAAATACATTCCCCTCATAAATCTCACCATGTAACAATGGATCACATGTCAAAAGTTTACAACACACACACACATACGCAAAAGTTCTTTCCTCGGTTCTATGTGTGTCCATGTGTGTCTGTTGTGTGTTGTGTGTAAATTGTCACAGTAGATACGACTCTACAACTAACGAAACCTTTTTAGCTTCTTTTTACTTTGGGTTGGACAATTTGTCAGTGACTCATTGTTCGTTAAAGTGAAAGAAGTGCCATTTATCACTGAATGTTCAATTGACAACACTTAGTCACTAAGGTTGATGATGATGATGAGGAATACTTTTTTGTGTTGTACTGTTCTTTTTGTCTTGTTGACTTACGTTTTTCTCTCCCTTGTATTTACCTTTAACAGATGTATTCGTGGTGGAAAATTCGTCACATACATTAAACAAGAATGAACAAGAATGAAAGAATGAGAAGAAAAAGGATGAACAGAATGTTTTTTGTCTTGTGTAATCAAATACAATCTGTAGCAATTTGATTGAATATCTATTCGAGTTTTGTTGAAAATTGAATTACATTTTTATATTGAAAAAAAAGATGTACATGAGTTAACATTGAATGAAGAATATGAAAGAAGGAAAAAAGTTACATTTGATTTTTCATCATTCACAAAGAATTTACTTCTTTTCCCTTTTATTCACTTACAAAGTACATAAGTACATATTCAATGTACAATCAATTGTTCTACCCCTGAATATTATTACAAAATTCAATTGTTCTATTGAAATGTGCTAAAGAAGCAAAAGTTTGCAACAGTAAGTATGTTTCATTTAATATTTGCATATTTTTATCTTCTTCTCATCTCAAGTCAAGTTAACTTGTTCAATGGTTGAGTGTGATGATGATCATGATAATAATGATAATAATGATGATAATAATAATAAGTGGTTCATTTGAATATTTCTCTTCCCCGTCCATGTTAAACAAGACAAAATACAGTAACAGTTAGAGAAACAATTCAAGTAAAACCTTAAAGATAAAGAGTAAATGTAATAAAACAATGTGCGTATCAATGCAAAGTTAATAGACCATTCAATGATGTTTGAAGAGGTATACAATGTTCAGCTTTAGTAAAATTAGATTTGCATTTTATCTAGATAAAATCAAAGAGTACAGTGTGTAAGAGTGCAAAAGAAAGAAAGGAAGAAAGAGAAGACAAGTAAATACGATAAATAGTCAAATGGTAGAACAGGGAAAGAGAAAGAGAACTCAATTGCATTCCACTTAGTTGAATGGTTTACGCTTCGTTAGAACACAGTTAGAACTTTCCTTTACTTTGGTACATTGCACTTGTCGTCGACATTGAACAAATGTCACTTTGACCATACAAGCAGGTGATTTCATTTACTTACAAGGACAATGACATTTGGTATCATTTTATTCTAAGTCAGTTCTAGTTGTAACACAAGTATTAAGAAGAGAGAAAGATAAGTACCAATGTACATATACAGTTGAAGAGGACAAGAGACAACATTTTAGGTTTTACTGGGTGAAGAAAGAACTAAACAGACAAAAGAAAGAAGGAAGGAAAGAAAGAAAGAAAGACACAACGAATGAAGGAAGAAGAAGCCATGACAAGTCATGAAGAGTCTGTAGATAAATATTTGACGACGTAGCCGCTTAATCCTTATTTACCGACACTGAGCAGGCTTCTGTAAACGTTGCTTTTCTCCAACTGACATGTTCTATATCACACACATATACACACATACATACAAGTATAAAGCAAACGGGCCAAAGAAGAAGAGGAAGAAGAAGAAGGAAGGAGGAAAAAAAGAAGAAGAAAAAAAAGTAAAACTGCGGTCATTGTCACACAGAGGCTGTTTGTGTGTCGACAGTCCTGCTTCCTCTCTATTTTTGTCCTGTTCTCTTTATCCTGTCCTTTCTATTTCTCTCTCTATCGCTCCCTGCTCTTTATTCGTATTGGTTCTATTCTTTGATCTTCTCTCTTCTCTCTTCTCTCTCCCCTTCCTTTTGGACGAGTGTGTCTTTGTCCCTTGTCATGTGAAGGACCATCGACAAGTTGCATCTACAAAGGCAATGTTCTTTCTCACTGTACCTCTCTCATGTGCTCCTTTAAATACGCAGTTATGATACACTCTAGTTGACAATAATCACGTTATTGGCAGTTAGAGTTGTTTTCAAGTGTACTTTTTCTATCCCCATACTTTACTTTATTCTTTATTCTTTGCTCTTTATTCTTCATTCTTCATTCTTTCATTCCTTCTGTTATAGTAAAAAGAAAAATAGAATAACGTTCAAACTTCACCTTCTACTGATACTTGAAGTTGCAGTAACAAATTCAATTGACAGTATTGAATACAATTGATAAAATGAAAAAAAAGAATGAAAAGAATAAAAAACAATAAAAAGTTTCTTCTTCCTGTTTTCTTCTTATCATCAGTTCTGTTCTGTTCTGTTCTATTCTGTTCTGTTGTTGTTGTTGTTTTCTTCTTCTTCCAACAACTTTGTACTTGAAAGAATAATAATAATATACTTCATTGATATCTATATTTATCCATGTATTAACAAATACACAGAGAAAGAGAAAAAGAAGAAAATGTATATAATAGGAACAAATATTTTTCTTAGGTAAAAAAAAAGTATTTTTTGTTCTATCTGAGTGAATATGTCGTTGTTAAAGTAAAGTCATGTTTAAAATGTTGCCAGTGTGCCAAGTTAAATGGTTTATGCTTGTGAACAAAGTTAAAAGACAAGACACATTACATGAAGAAACAATTTAGTTAGAAATTTGTATGATGGTGTGATTTTGTGTACTTCATGTTGTGTACTTGTATACAAATGAAGTATACAAGTTTATGAGGATGTGGATGAAAGAAGAAGAAACTAACTAAAGATGAAAAAATAGTCAACTTGTCTAGTGTAGTGAGGGTAAAAATTTAACACACACACAGAGAGAGACAAGAAGAAGAAGATACACAGTTGAACACTGTTGAAGCTTTCAGGCTTCAACTCTCACACCCATGGGTAACATTTGCATTTAGCTATGCACTTGGCAAAGCTAAATTTAGTTTGTTCACTTTAAAGATGAACAAGAAGAAGAAGTAAAATGCTTTTCCTTGTCTCACTCTTCTCAACATACACACACACAACGTACGAGATGTAGGGATGCTAAGACAGCTAAGACAGCAAGTAAGCGAATATTCATTTGTCTTCAAATACACATGTTTCTTTCTTTCACTTGAACCCCAACATTCAGTCATTAACAGGCCTGTTCAACTTTGACTGATGAGAAGTGTTTGTTGGATTCAAGTGGCACGCCTTATGCACTGCCACAACACATTTTCCATGTCGTTTTGAAAAGGATACACTTTAAGTGTCCGCCGCCACTGAACATACAACTTAGTTTCTTTTTTCTTCTTCTTCTTCTTTCCACAAATACACTAGTGCAACTGTAAACTGTATCTTCTTGTACACACATAGAGTAACAACGGTTATCCTTTGCCATCGTTGGGTCGATGTATCAAATAACCAAACACATCCAGTTACCAATGACTCATGTGGTCATTACACTGGGGTGGTTTGTCACTGGGTCTTCTTTTTTTTTCTTTCTTTCTTTCTTTCTTCTTCTTTGACACCCTAATTTTTGACCGACTGTTCTTCCGATTGTCATTTGTTCAACCGATGTTTCTTTTTACCCTCGTTTTACTGTACTCATGGATAGTTGATGGATGAACCAATCATCCCGACAAAGTAACCTACAACTGATGTGTTCTATTCTGTTCTCTTCAGTTCTGTATGGATAGAAAAGAACACTTGAAAGGGTCTTTTTCATTCTTTTCGCTTTTTTCACTCACCTACTCTTTCAAGTCGTAGTTTGCCTTGTCCATGTGTGAACAATCATCACCAACTGTGCAAGAACTTGCTGGGTGACAACAAGGTGAATTGACAATTGAACCCAGCCTCTTTTTTTCCTTTTTTTCTTTGTTCCTTTTTTTCATTTTTCCTTGAGTACAACTGATTGAACTGCTGCAAGTTGAAGTTGTTCTTCAAGTGGTCCACAGTTTTCCAAGTGCCAACTGGTCAGTCCAATTTAGCAATTTTCATTCACTGGCAAATGAGCTGTATGCTGTTACTTCAAGTATGCTTCGTGTCATTGTAACAATATAATAATTCATTCAATATGTTCAATGGAAGCACAATTTACACTGGTGAACATATTGAATAGTCTCATATACATTTACTTACTTACTGTAATATCAATTTGTTCTTTCAATCCAGCCTTTTAGTTAAACGAGAACGAAGAAACATCTTCGACAACATTGACGATTCGATATTTGGTCCTATATGAAAGAAAGAACAATTTACAAGTGTTTGTCTATCAATGTGTGACATGTATTACACCTTGTGTCCATTATACAACTGTATGATTCTTCATGTAACATGATTGACTATTTTTTTACTTTTTTTTGTTGTAACTTGGTTCAAATGTTCACATATTTTCATATGTGTTCATGTTACCCACATTGTAACAAATAGTTGAACAATTGAATTTATTCCTTCATCCATTTATTCATACCATGTGACACTTGAATAACTCTCGAGTTTGGAATTCTTCTTTTTTTATTTTGTTACCAGTAACACGATGTAACTTGGACACAGTTATATACAAGTACATATATATATAAATATATTCATTTTATCATGATCTTCTTTTCCATCTGAAAAGGAAAAGAAATAAATTTTTCTTTTTTAATATCAATATATAAATATTAAACTATTCTTACCTTGTAAATACTTGTTGGTTGTCATATCGATTGATTTCAAATCAATTATTTCACATTCAATATCAATGTACACAGAGAAATATACTTGATATGATCAAGATATACATTTGGAGTGTTTAATTGATTCACCTGGATATTTGTCATGATGTGTGTCATTTGATATTAATTAACTTGAATTTGAATGATTTACATACCTTAAATGATCATCAGTGGTGAATCCATCAAATCAACCAAGTTACAATCGTTTGCACAAAGAAGCCATAAGTGTATAGACTTGTACATGGGTGTGAAAGCGTGTTGAGTAATCGACATCATTGATTTAACAGACATTGTACATATTGTAAATTCATAATGTAAATTCAGTCAAACATCTTGAACTTGTAACTTGAACCAAAGTATATCGTTAATCAATAAATAGAGACAATAAATGCATTGCAACATCTTCTCTCATGGGCCTAACGGTTTCTTTTGCAATCTCTACTCGCCGACAGGGAACTTGCAAACAGCTGACCAGTCAATCAATCAATCAACCGATCAATTCACTTCATTCAATATACTAGTTGTCAATGTCAAAGATCCATTGTTTACAAATGTGGACTTGCTTGTTCTTCTAATTTGCATGTGCTAATGGTAGTGGATGTCACAACTGACTGGTTACATTTGTAACTGTCCAAGTACATGGCAAGGATGTGATTGTTCAACTGCAAGTGATTCATGTGACGGTACACTTGAAAGAACAAGTTATACTAAATCACATACAATGGCATGGTAAGTTCACAAATTGCTTTGTACTACAATCAAGACAAGAATCAACTTGCATCATCATTTACATTGATTCATTTTACCTTGGATCTTGTGCTGCATGATCAGATAACTTTCTTACAATTCACCATGGTCAAAATGTGTAAGATTGTCTAGATCGAGAGTATACATTGTTTACATTTAACACTCAGACATTACCATGATCTATACAGTTTCAGCTTTGTATGCTTTCATATGTTCACTTTGACTCAGACAATACAAAGGATTTCATCATTTGACTTTATATACCATCTGTTCTCGGATGTGGTGGATTGATCACCACTCATGATGGTAGATCATTTTCATCACGCAACTTCCCCAATGTTTACTCGTCAAACATTGAATGTCATGTGGATCATTTATGTCCTTGCAAATGAAAGAACATGTCTGTCCTTTTCTATCTTACATCTAGATATTTGGTTCAATTGTTCATGGTACTTTTGTGACGATTTGATGAAAATTCTTCACCAATCTTTGGTATTTATGGTGAATGTACTTGACTACTTATCTATTTCAATGAAAATAGTTTACCATTGTTTAAACGTGATGAAATTCACTCTAGTTGAATAGTTGAAAGTGATTAAACAACCATCTGTGAGGAAACGCTAACTGCTCGGTCAAGCATCGACTTAGTTTGTATCCATTCAAGCGTAAATACATTTATACAATAACAGTGCTCATAAGTAGAATTACTCAATTACATCTCACTGATTCAACTTATTACCTTTTAAACCAAGTCATTTCCTCCTCTAAACAAGTTCAACTGAAAATTTAAAACTGATGATTAAAAAAGCGGCTTCTGGGCTAATAACTCGACTATTGACATCGATGATTGTGGTGGCGTTTGTAGATTCAATTTATTTCCACTTGATTTCATGGATACATTACATGTACACAATGGACGGTGTAACTGACCAACTGATTAAACTTTAATCTGGGCCGACAGTTCATTCGGTGATTTCTCATATGGATACACAATGACAACACAAGCGTCCATTTACTTCGGGTGACATCATTTAGTCAACCTCCATCAATCTTGTGGTTCAGCTTGTAGTCTTGGAGGTTTTCTATTACACTGAAAACATAGTATACCTCAAATTTACATCTGATAGTTCAACTAATGGACAAAGTTCACGCCTCTTCTCCTACGACAACAATTGCTCAATCGTTGTTTCCGGTTACCATGAGGTAATTGAATGACCAAACATTCCAAATGAACATCCGGTTCGTGATTCATTCAAATAATAATATTACAAGGTAACAACTTGTCCATTGCTTCGTTGATCCTTTTACATAATATTTAATTTATTTAATTGTAGATCTATTAATTATATCATTACCTTTAGCCTTTGACCGTAACAGGCGACCTCTTGTGTACGAGATTATAATCAGCTGTGAGGGAAAAAAATTGATAATCGACATTGACGCTTATAAAAACGCTTAGTATTATACGATGAATAACAAAGGTAAAAACAATTAGTGTATATAACAAAACTCAATGTGAATTGTTTCGAAACTAAATCGATTGGACCTTCATCAAGTAAACACCATCATGCATTAGTGTAAATGCAAGAATGAAGAAGGTAATTTACTCATTGATTACCTTGAAATCTTTACAACAGTCTTTCGTCTGTTCTTCTGTATTCTTCTGATTATGATGACAGGAAAAATCACTGATGAGATAAAGAAACAGTTATAGATTTTGTTTTCTTCAGGACTTTCAGGACAATTAAGTTGTGAAATATATTAAAGAAATAAGAAAATGAAAAAAATATCCAAATATAATCAATGATGATGATTTATAAAAACATGTGGACATACTTTATAATTCACAAGAAAGAGTGAAAACAACTTATTGATCATCAATGGTATTATAAACTCTATAATACAACTATTTTTAATATTACATACACTTTGCATACATGTTTGTTTGTTTGTATGAACAACTAAGAATCAACTTGATGATGAATCAAGGTATCGTTTGGCAAAAGAAAAAGTGAGTATAAAAATTTTTCATTATAAAAATGCCACAAGCAGTGTATATGAAGAAGAGTGAAAGAAATGTGATGTGTAAAGAATTTGACGTCAACAAATTCAAGAAGAACACAAGAGACAATTTTTTTATCCTTTCCTCGTATAATTGCGCAAGTTCTATTTAATTAAGAAGAAGAAAAAAATAACAAGGTGAGTTAATTATTTACAATATCATTGGATATACCATATACTGATTGAAAATTATATGATGTCTTTATTTCATGGTCAAATGAATTTTCTTTCTTCCCAGGTAAGTAACTCATGGCATCAGTATCAATTATTATTTCATATTAACAACAACAGTAATAATATTGTATTGATAATTTTTCATCGGATAACCATAACAGGCATTCTTCAAGGATTACCACAAGGAGACTGGGATTTACGTGGAACAATTTACACATTCATCAAGTTGATTATTCTTTACTGGTACAAAATACTGCAAGATGATCAACAACAACAACAGCAACAACAATCAAGTACAATTTCAATACATACTTGTTGATACTTTGTCGGTATTTTTTCTTTCTTCTTCAAACAAAACAGAAGCAAATTGTACACTTTCAATAATGTACACTTTTGTGTAAACTATGAACTTCAGTGTAAGTGTGAACTGACAAATTTGTTAAATTGTATCTCTTCTCATAGGTGTTAATGGTAATGATTTATTTGTCATCAAAACAATCGGGCGTCAACTGATGTTACTCTCATTAACACAATTTCATCCTTATTTAAGACATGGCAAAAGAAGAAGAAAGAAAGAAAAATGATTTAGTTAATAGTGAGAAAAGTGAGAAGAAAAAAAATGTGTCACATTTTACTTGTATCAATTTGCCAATGAATCACAACTACTGTAACTACGAGGTCATTTGGAAGAAAAAAAAGTTGTTTCGACAGGTTAATATTGAACTGTGGTAAACCTTTCATTGGTTCATTATCTTGTGTAACTTTGAACAACTTTTAAATCATTGCAAACAAGGATCAATTGAATTTTTTTTTTGTGAAGAAAGAAAGACAGAAAATATATGATAATAATGAATGAATCAATCCATTTTTATCCATTAAGAATCAAATCAGATGAATATCAATTGATCAACAGATGAATTTTAGAAAAGAAGAGAGAAAAAAAAATAAAAATCATTGTCAGTTGATATGATAAATGATCATCAATTCACCCGCATTACAAGTTCAATTGCATCCATTGATTCCGTCAATCAGTTGATTCATTGTCCTTTGATCAAGTATGAAAGTTTCTTTATTTATTTACTTTTATTTCGTTCCTTTGATACATCAAGTAAATTATTATTTTCATTGGAAAATATACTCTCTCGTTCATCAGCACCAATTGACAGAGTGCAAGTTAATTCTTCATCATCATCATCATCATCTAACTTGTAAAAAAAGTTTCTTGTTGTTGTTGTTGTTGGTTGAAAGAGAAAAAAAATATATGGATCAACTAGATTGAAGATCAATTAGGATGGTTAAAGATACTTTATCCTAATTTTGTTTACCTTTAGTTGAAAAAAAAATTCAACTTAGTAGTTAACCACAAATGAAAGAAAAATAATATTTACACACAAATTATCAACGAAAATTTGATGCGTGTCACGTTTTACATCTCAAATTGGTTAAAGAAAGATAAATACTTTGCTGTACAATTTAAGATAATGTTAACTGTTGTTGTTGTTGTTGTGTTGTTGTTGTTGATACTGTTTGATCAGTTGAAATTCACTTAAATATGACCTGTCAAATGTAAAAGAATCATCAAAGTAGAGTAAAAAAATGTTATCTAGATCATTGAATGATTTTCTGATGAAAAAGAGAGGAAAAAATATTATCGAAGGAATAAAACTGTTGAAACTGACATGAAATTTAAATTATGATGATGAAAATTGTAACTGTTGTCTATGTTGTCAGATGATTATTGCTTTATTCTTGTTATTGGCTTTAATTTAACCTTTTATTTCTTGTTCCTTTAAACTTGACTTTTCACCATTTGATCAGCAATCAACATCATCAACATGCTACTAACAACATACATTTATGTTGAAGAAGAAGAAGAAGATGACGATTTGTATTTGTTGTTAGTGTGGACATTTGTGTAACTCTTCTCTCTCTTTCTCTTTCTTGTACTCAATTGACAGGTTATTTCATTTTCATCTTCCGCTATTTCATTTCTCACTCAACGTCAACATCAACATTGTCAGGCAGTTAGTTGTATCAATGATGATGACGAAGAAAAAACGATATATAAAAAAATAAAAATTGTAAAATTATAAAATTGTAAAAACCAAAGAAGAAGAACAAGTTGAAATATCTTTACTTGATTTCAACTAATGCTAATGACTGTAAATTTCTCCCCTCGTGGTACAAATATTCACTTAAAGAGGGAATAATGGTTGAATGCGTGTGTGTGTTGAATGTTACAGTGTAGCAATCGGTTATTAAAGGTAAAGAAGAAAAAAAGAATAATAATCAAGAGAGAACATTTTATTGGTCAATCGGTGAATTAGAGAGAGAGAAAGAGAAAGAGACACGCGAAATGGTCGACTAATGACGAGCCGAAAGCATTTGTCGGTTGTTGTGTTGTTGAAGAGAAGGAAAAAAGGATCACTTGAAGAAATATCAATGGTTTTACTTTGCTTTTTTTCTCTCTTTCTTTCTTTCTTTCTTCCTTTCTTCCCTTCTTACTGTCTGTTGTGTGCTGGTACTTTTTTACTTCTTAAACTTTGTAAAGTTGTTTCGTGTCATCTTATACTATTACTACTAAACACCAGTACTAACATCAGTACTACTATCACCAACAGTCAAATCCTTCAGCCACATTAAGTGCAATCAATGAATCGTTTCGATGAATCTACCAAGTCAAGTGATGCCCTTGAAAGCCGAAGGCAGTTGATACCTGCCGGTCATTTTTTTTCTTACTTCTTCTTCTTCTTCATCACATATTCTTCAATAATTTCTATTTCGACTTCTATTTTTATATTTATCTCTTTTACCAATTGAACAGATAAATTTTTTTTATTTTATTCTTTTTTATATTTCCCTTCCTTCATCATCATCATCACCATCATCATCATCATCATCATCATTTACTGTCCGTTTGACCAAAGTATTGCACAATTTACAACTGTTGACAAATCCAATCTTATAAAAGAAAAGTTAGAAGAAAAGAAATTTTTATTTTTTTTATATCAAGTTAAACTTTTGTTTAACGTTCATTTAATTTGATCAGTCAATGTTGACAAGGTTGATGTTAAATGGCCTTGATGACCACAAGAAGGGCAAATCATACGCTCACACAATAATATACAGTATACAAATACAAACACACAAATACACATATATATGTATATGTGTATAAGATGTATGCAGTTAGAACAATCTATTGATGAGGGTAAAATAGTTCATGAGTAGTTAAAAGTTGAAAATTGAACAATGACTTCAAGTATGAAGGTATGAAAGTCTCATTGTGAAAATGAGTATGAATCAGTATGAGTGATCGGTGAATGTGAGCTGATCAGCTATTGGGATGGTAAAAGAGAGAAAGAAAGAAAGAAAGAAAGAGAGACAGTGGTATGACCACTTGTTCGACCGCCTAAAGGCTGGCAACTTGGTGTTCAACTTGGTGTTCAACTTGATCGGGAGTGGCGAAGGATCCGCTCTTTCTTTTTTTTCATTCTCTCTCTCTTTCTTTCTCACTCCTTATTCAAGAACAAGTAATAACAACAACAAAACAGTGAGAAACTGTCAGTAGAGTTACCTGAGAGTTACTGCACAAGTACTTCTCCTCTCACACAAGCTACTGCAACTTCACGGGCCACTTGTTGCCTCCAGCTGTTCATGTGATCAACTGCTCTTCATCAACTCATCCTATTTTTTTTTCTACCGTTTTTTTCATCATCATCATCTAAACTTACCTCTACTTATACATACATATACACGATGGCTCACTTGCCCATCACTGATATTAATTTAGCTGCCTATTTAAGTTTGATGTCTGCAGCAGTTGGTAATCAAGCAGTTGCTGCTGCTGCTGCTGTTAATTCTGTACAAAATCAGTGTAATCGTCAATTATTTAACAACAATAATAATAATACAACTGATTCAACTAATTCAACTACAGTTAATACACAAGATGCACCACTTGATCTCTCTAAACCATCATCATTTTCACCTGCATCAAGTTATCATTCTTCTTCATCACTTAGTAAAAGTAGTAATAGTTGTCATCTATCTCCATCCGGTATACAACATTTGAGTGCTAATGATATTGCTAATTCTATTTTAACTGCAAGTAAACTAGCTACATCCTCATCGTCTATTAAATCAAGTAAATCAATCAAATCATCATGTTCACCAATTCAACAATTGTGTACAACAGATGATTCAATTATTTTATCTAAAAATATTAAATCAAATCATCAACATCAACAACAACAACAGAATCATTTAGGATCATCTTCTACAATTAATAATACAATTACACAGAAAAAACGTTCTGGTACAATGTTACCATGTTCATTTTGTGGTAAATCATTTGATCGTCCATCTTTACTTAAACGACATTTAAGAACACATACAGGTAAGTTAATGTTATATGTATACATACAAGTTATTTACAAGGAATGAATGTTTGGATTGGTTGACAAAAAGTTTCCATCAACTTGTTCTATACATTTTTGTCGCATTTTCATTGGTGTCAACTGAGTAGGCGGATCAATTGAATCAAGTGTTTTATTTGTTTTCTTTTATTTTCTCCTTATATTTACTACAAACCATATTTGACTCCTTCACGGTGTGTCATTTGACACTTGGTTTGATCCATTCACTCATTCACTCATTCACTCATGGTTAACCTTGCGTGTCAACAACTGTTACTACAAATAAAACTACTTGACATCATCATCATCATCATCATCATCATCATCAACATCACTAATCTAGGTGAAAAGCCACACGTTTGTGATGTCTGTGGCAAAGGATTTAGCACTTCAAGTTCCTTAAATACACATCGTAGAATTCATTCAGGTGAAAAACCTCATCAGGTAAGAATTATTACACACACACACAACATAACATTTATATATATATGTTGTACAATCAATTAACACTAATTACCAATTTGTCTGGTAATTACAAGTAATTGTTTGAACAATTTTATACAAATTATTCTTGATAACAAATTAATTGTAAAATTATTATTTTTTAGTGTCCGATTTGTGGTAAACGATTCACTGCCAGTTCTAACCTTTACTATCATCGAATGACTCACAGCAAGGTAAGTTCAATTGTTCTTGCTGTTGTTGATGTTATATACTGCTATTGTAACTCTATGGATCTGTTAAAAGTTGCTCGACTACATTGTACAATGATGAAGAGGAGAAAAGTATTTCAAGTGTAAGAAGGTAGCTCATTGTATTGTGTTGTGTTTGTGTGTGTGTGTTATTCATTGACTCAATCAATCTACACGTATGTGAACACCTTCATTGTGTGTGTCCTTTGACCATGTGATGGATTATTGATTGAACGGGCATTATTATCTTTTATCCTTTCATTGGTCTCATTGTCATTCTTCACTCAAACTTACTTACTTACTTACTCACTTACTCACTTACTTACATATCTTGTCAAGGTTAAATAAAATGTTGACCGTCAATTTTGATTTACAAGAAAGAAAAAATGATCAAACTTTCACTTGCTTAATTGTACTATTAAAGTTTGAACAGATCATTGTTCTATTATTTTCATTCATTTACATCATTCATGATGATTTGTTTAATTGTTTATTCTTTTTTTCATCATCTTCAGGACAAACCACATAAATGTAGTCTTTGTGGTAAATCATTTCCAACACCTGGTGATCTTAAAGCACATGCATATATACACAATGGACATTGGCCATTTAAATGTTCTATTTGTAATCGTGGATTTTCTAAACAAACTAATTTGAAAAATCATCTATTCCTTCATACCGGTAAGTTGAAAATATTTTTCGCCTTCTTCTTCTTCTTTAAACTTGATTCATTCATTCATTCATTCATATCGTGTAGGTGTTTTATCAATTTGACGAATGAATCAATTGTTATTGTTATTATCATTGTTGTTGTTGCTGTTGTTGTTACATTCACACGGTCATCTTTTCTTACTGTAGATGAATGTTAAATCTACTATTTTATCCAGTGTAAAGCCAGTAGCAAGTACAATGTTAGACAATTGTTGTATTATTACTAATCTAACAAATGCCACTGACATGTCTGGATTAACAAGTTGTATGTGGATGAGGATGGAGATGTGTCACGAATGATCAAATTGTTTTCTGATGTCACTCACTCACTCACTCACTCTTATCATGATGATGATGTAGATGCTTTGCACCATCTGTGAAGAGAAAAAATTTCATTGGCAGTGTCAATTTAAAAGAAAGGAAAAAGAAAAATAATGTACGAAGAAGAGAGAGAAAAAAGATAAAGAATCATCATACAACAAGAGTACATAAGTGTGTAGGTAGTCAGTGATGTGCGTGTGAATGGTCCTCCCTTTCGAATCATTTGTCGCCCTTCTTTGCCCAATTACTTGGTGTGGTTAGTAGTGCAAGTACAATTGTACAATACACACACACATATATATGTATGTATGTTATATCATCATAGTATACAGGGTGAAATGTTGTCCTATCATTGTCAACATCTATTGACTGTCATTTCCTTCATATCCACATGTGTGTGGATGTGTTCATCTTTGTCAATGATGTCAATGAATGAATGTGTGTGTGTGTGGATGAATGAGTGTGTATCATTTGCATCCTACTACTTGTTCGGGTGGTGAATGTAAAACCAATTCTTCAATTAGTTAACGACCATAGCCAGTGGTCGTATATCACCGAGTTTTTTCCTTCTACTTGTTCTTTTTTCACCATTTCAAAGGAAATCGCCTACATAAATGTGCCAGTAGTAGTCGTCGTCGTCGTTATTGAATAAACAAAAAATAAAAAAAACACTCACTCATATAACAACAGCAACAAAACCATTGGCAGTAGTTGTCTGTTGTCTGTTGTACTACCTTTTTGTCATTAGTAAAGAATAAGTCACTGAATGTGTCATTGTATTGTACACATACACACACACATCTTGCACAGGAAGAACATTCAAGGATGATGAAAATGTTAGAGAAGAAAAAAAGTCAAACAACACCCCAGTGGGAGGACGTGAACCACTTTTTCTTTCTTTCTTTCTTCTTCTTCTTTACAATTCTTCTTAATTTACCTTGAGCATTAATTCCTTTTACGGAATAAAATGCTCTCCACATTGTTCATATAATACAAATTGTAAGATAAGTTGAATTTTTTTCTCTTTCTTTCTTTCCTTTTCTCTCTCTTTCTCATTTCATCCTGTCTATCTCAATGTGACATGTTAATTATCTTCATCCTTTTGGTCAATTGATCACCCTGTTTGTCACTCGGAAGTAACCTGACAAATGGCACTTAACAACCTTTTTGAAGGTTTGTGTGTGAAACATCACTGTAAATGTCATTTAGTTAATTCACTTTGATCATTCAACTTGTTCCGAAAGAAGGAAAAAATAGAAAAAGAAAAAGAGTCAAGCTGAGTGATTTACATTGAGTTTGTGTGTGGTTTTTTATCCTTTTTACAACATCTGATGACTCCATTCAATTGGTCGGTCAAATTTATTGTACTTACGCGTGATTCGGTGCAACCAGTTCACATTGATTACCTGACATTGGATTGAAAATAACATTAGCCGCCTCTGTTAATGGAAAAATCACCTTTTTTTCAAGTGGAGAAAAAGATAATTTTCTTTTTGTTCGCTTACAAGATGAGGATGAGGATGTGTATGTATGTGTGTAATGTGGTTGATCTGCATCTTTTTTTGCATCTTCTTCTTCTTCTTCTTTTTCTTGTCTCAATCAGATGCGCATCTACATCAGATTGCAGATCGGCCGACAAAATAAGAGGAAGACCTTTGACTGATCCCAATCCACTGTACATCAAACGTGAGAGTGCAATGACAAGAGAACCAAGCAAAGTGCTCAGTGAAAAGTAAAAAAAACAAAGAGAATGAGCAAGTTTTTTTTCCTTCTTCATCTTCCACAAGGGAGAAAGAGAAAGAAAAAGAAAGAGCTTAACTAAGAGAAAGAGAAAGAGAAAGAGAGTTCGCAATTGCAATCGGGATCGACAGGTTAGGCAAATGATGCATCTGAACTCCAGCTGCGATTTCCATAAGACAGACAATTCGTTGGCTGTGTTTCTTTCTCCATCACCGTGTAGTTAATTAAAGTAACATCCTCTCAGACCCTCACACACCTAGGAGATTACACAAAGCGCTTCAATTGAACTTGTCTTGTCTTGTGTGTTGTGTGTGTGAGTGTGCGAATGCAGATTTGTGTGTGCATGTGTTTTTGTGTGTGTGTAAGACAGGCAGGACAAAGTGGGTCTATAGATGGACACACGAAAGATGCGACTTTCTACTACTTTAACACTATGAATACCTGATCACGCAGCAAGAGTTGTCAGGTAGAAAATGCAAAAAGAACATGCAGTTTAATAGAATACATTGACTACTGTAACTATACAACCACCAAGTAAAAAGGAAGAAAGAAAGAAAGAAAGAAAAAAAAACATTTTCTCATTGCACAAATTACGCGGGCTCGACTGACGTTCTATTACACGGCGTGAACTTTAATGACCTCACTGTAGCCGTGATTAAATGAATTTCTCAGTAAATTTACTAACTATTGTACCTAGTCATGAGTGCACTAATAGCACCTTAACAGCACTTACATTAGCAAGTTGTTCTTGTTGTGATTTCACTGTAAGTTGTGCATGTTCATCTTCATGTTCATGTTGATGTTCATGTGTATGTTGTACCTTTTTTATCATTGTTATTGTTAAGAGAGTATGATTTTGAGTGTGGTGACTTCTTTTTCTTTTTCCTTGGAAACTTGTACAACAATTTGACTGTAGAACATTTTTGTTCTTGTCTTGTCTTGTCTTCTCTTCTCTTCTCTCCCCTTTCTTTTATCTTTTTCATCATCATGTACATGACACGAGAATGAATATAATTTTTGTTGTAATTCATGTTTACCGGTGAATTTGTTTCTCCTTCTCTCTCACTTTTTAGGTGACAAACCTCATGTCTGCCAAGTTTGTGACAAAAGATTTGCACTTGCGTGTAATCTACGGGCTCATTTAAAAACTCATCAAACAACTAACTCAACATCATCTCATACACCTGTTGCATCATCATCATCATCATCAAGCGCCAACAATGGTGGATCAAATAGTAACCACATCATCAATGGTGACATTCAAACATCATCTCATCATTCATTGTCTCGTTCATCTTCAACATCACCATCACCATCACCATCACTTATTACTCATCATCATTCTCATCGTAATCATCATCATCATCATCATCATTCTCATCATCATCATCTTACTGTTCCTCCATCTCCCACTCCATCATCACATTCATCTCAATCTACTTCTACATCAAGATCACCAACATCTAGATCACCACTTGCAGTAACAACTGGATCAGTAGCTGATTTTATTACATCTGATCGAAATGATGAAAAATCTTTTAACCTCGTCAATCCTTCGTCTCTTTTACTCACGACAGTCAATGGTTTAAAAGAACGTCAAGTATCTACTAAAGAACATCAACCTATTGCAGGTGAAAATTTACAACAATTTTTAAATTTGATGACTGCATCATTTCTTGCAATGAAACATCATCAACAAGCAAAATGAATTCAATGGATACAACAACAACAACAACAAAATATACAACAAGTAAAATTAGAAGATCAAACTAAACCAGTAGCAGATGAAATTGTGTCTCTTCCATCTGATTAATCTCTTTTTTCTTCATCTTTTTTTCTCTTTTCAACTTCATCTTATCTGTCTTATGTATTTCATTTTGTTTTTCACCTGACATTTCAATCCTTTCATCTGCATCATCATCATCATCATTAGAATCATCTTTAACCTTTAGAACAAGAATAAAAACTCGGAAACAAAAAGAAAAATCAAATGACAGGTCAACCATTTAATTGAATATTCAATAAGAAAGAATAAGAACATCACAATGTTTACTAGAAACAAACAACAAAGGACAAAATGGAGTAAAAAAAATGTACGCATGTATGCATACATGACGAAGCCATTACCATTGACATTTGAACCTGCGACTTGTCCGAGTGCAATAAAAAGTAGTGTAATAACCTTCTTGTGTATGTGTCTCTATGGATGATGAGGCTAGACATTGTAATTCGGTTGATGGGAGACCCGCACTGCAAGTAGCTATTAGTGAACATCAGGTAATGGAGCTGAGAGAGCAGTAATTGCAGTGGCAAAAAGCAGGTAACTTGCATTACACACAGTAGCAACATCAGTAGCAAGCAAGCAACAAGCAAGTAGTAGCAGCAAATATCAAGAATAAAGAGCAAGGAAGAAAAAAAGGAAAGAAGAAAAGGAAAAAAAACGAAAGAGCAAGGAAGAAACAAGCTATAGGAGGAGGATGAGGATGGAGATGAGATGGAAGAATGAAGAGAGAAAGAAAGAAAGAAAGAAAGAAGAAAGAGCATTAAATACACGTTAAGACTGACTGGACTAGACTGTTCGATTTTACTGGCCCCGGGCTGAGAGAGGGTCACGAGGAGAAACATGGGGCAGTTTATCTCACTCTGTACAAGAGAAAAAGAAGAATTTTAATTGCGGTGAGAGTGAGGAGCTACTGTGCATGAGAGAAAGAGACAGAGAGAAGAGAATGGAGGATGATGATGGTTGAATGTTGAATCATGTTGAGTGTATATATATGTATGTATATGTGCGTATACCATGTACTTTGTATACTTCCATTGGTTCACATCTATGATGTGAGTATGAGGTATGAGCCACTTGCCATGGGCTATCCATCAGACACTGGGTGAGTTTCCACCCTGTTTCCTAATTAAAGTGAAACTAAAAGTACTTTCAATTTTCTTTCCGCAAAGAGTGAAGGGTGAAATACTGAGAATGTAGAAAAAGAAGAAGAAGAAGAAAGAATATTCCGCACTAAACAGTGTAAGTAAGAAAGAAACATTTCTCAACTATACTCAAGAAGAAAAAGCAACATTGCCCAGGATAAAATGAAAACCTGTTGCTGCTGATTCTCATTACTTGTTCTCGTTCATCACGCCTCGGGTGTGTCTCTTTCTTTCTCTTCTATTTTTTTTTCCTCTATTTTATTTTTTCCATTGCATTTATCTTTTACCCATGTGTATACATCAACATATTCACCATCATCATCATCTAACACAGGGTAACACAGGTAGTCATAGCAGTAGCAGCATCATCATCATCATCATCATCATCATCGTCAGTAGTGAACAAACTGATACTCTTTTTGTCTTCAACTGTAACCATTGGAAAAATCACAGACAAACAGACAGAACTACATGGATTATATATAATCATGATGAAGATGATTCATTAAAATGTTCTTCAGTTGTTGTATCTTTCAATCCCACGGTAATTTTTTTCCTTTTCTTCCTCTTCTTCTTCTTCGTTACCATGTTACTGTGTTTTTAACATTTTCTTCATCTTGTATTGGCATATATTTACACTTAATTATGTGAAAGCGAAAAATGTATCAGCAAATAGCTTGTGCACGCTACGGGCAAAAAATCACTGGTAAGAGAAAAGAGAAAAAAGTTAACTTTACAACAGGTATAAGTAAGTAAGTAGTAATTGCCAAGTGTGATGACAATCAGATGTTGAAAAAGAGAGAGAAGAGAGAAACTACAAGGTGCACACAAGCAACCAACAACCGACCAACCAACCAACAGCATCATGAGGAGAGAAAGAGACTGAGCGACTGTGTAATTCGGCGCCCGGAGCAAAGAGCAGTTTATTAGCCCACAATATGAGAAGTAAGCAAGAAGCAGCAAGAAAAAGAGAAAAGAAGCAAGCAAGACGAAAGAGATGATGATGATGAAGAAGAAAGAGAGAAAAGAGAGAAAAGAGAGAAAAGAGAAGTTCAAGCACGCAGGTTGCATGGTGAATTAAAGGAGATCATAAGTTGGTTCCTTGTGTCCTACGCCTTCTGTCACACCACCAAAAAGAAGGAGAAGGAAAAAGTTGAGCAAACTTACCAAAGTTACTCAAGTCAAGTGCACAACAAGTATGCACAGTCAATCGATCGCACATCACACTCCATACTCAACATATTACATGATCCAAGGTTGGCCCAAGGACTCACAAATCAAACCTTGTCCTGTCATAAATTTGATGGAAGACATACCCGCTCATTACACTGTAACTGACAATGCAGGTGAGTCGATCTCATTTTTTTTTCGGAAGCTGCCAAATGCATCTCATGCACAATTTTCTCCTGTTTCGTTTTACTTCTTCTTCTTCTTCTTCATCTTCTTCTTCTTCTTCTTTCGTTTCACTAAGTTAAGCTTCAACTCAACTTGTGGCTATAATAGCATCAGGTGCTTTTTTAATTCATCCTACCTGATCCAAATGTGATCCGTGATCAGTTTTCTTCTTGCTAATGAACAAGTAGCAATCAAAATGAGTAAAATAAGTAAAAAGAAGCAAGAAAGAAAGAAAGAGAAAGATCAGTGATGTAGTTTTTGATCCTTGGGTAAGATGGTTACCATGATGATGTTCATGTAATAGGTTACAATGTTGTTCTATGCACTACAAGTACTAAGTTACCACTAATACTAGTTGAAACTGCTACTGAAACTAAAGTAACAAATACAAAAAAGGAAAACATCAGCATCAAATGTTAAAGCCGATCCCAAGTGATTGTCAGTTGTGGTGATCGTGCGTGTGGACTGGTCGGTCAATCGCACGGTGTGTGTTCTGATCATTTGTGTTGTTGTTGTTGTTGTTGTTGTTGTTGAACTTCTTTATCCAACCAACCAATCTACATATCTTCTTGTTGTAGTTCATTTTATTTTCTCGCCTTGAGTCATTTGTAGGAGTCACTGATCAGGACATCCCTTTACCTCTATGATTAACTCAACTGACTTTTTGACACATGAATTACAGTAGCAAAGCAAATGAATTTTCAAACATGCACACACACAGATGAACATGAAGATGAACAGTAGCATCATCATCCATGTCGCCCATCCCAAAGTTCATTTATCCTGTAATACAACATCAACAACACAACAAATGTAAGAGATAAAATGTATCAGCATGAACATTGAAAAATATTATACATACATTAGTACTTACTACTTACTTTTTGTACTACTGTACAAGTAGATACTATTATACTATTATAGCATCATAACATGACAAAAGGTACATCAAACATCACAACAACAACAACAACGAAATGAAAGATCAGACATCACTACATGCCAAAAAGAATGATGCAATACAATGCCAATTCTTCAAGTAACATCCCAAAGTCTGCATCACTAGTCACGGATGTGATGCAGATGAACAAACTGATGCACTTACATTTTACTCCCTTGAACTATTGTTTCATTGTATAATGCATGCAATGAACCATTTGAACTTGTAGATGATTGTTTTTTTCTCCCTTCTACAATCTCTATCACTTGTATTCTGTTGAAGGGAAAAAAGAAAATTTTAACTTTTCTCTCCGTGATCAGTCGTTTATGTTGTTGTTGATGTTGATGTTATATTACCAGTAGTATTGAGTGTGTATGTGTGTGTGTATGTTGTGTGACCGCATGTATTGCAAATGACTCTTAAATGGCCATCAGCAGGTCATTTGTTGCCATCATAAAGAGATCAGACTGTCTATTCACTTGAGTGTTGAACTGCAATTATACTTTGATACTGTAAGTACTCAACTATTCACATGCTGACAGCATCATGATCCAAGTAGCACGGTTGAATAATAAACTGCAATAAGAAAAAGAAGGAGAAGATGAAGGCAAAGCAAGTGCTACTGTTACATAAACTTTCTCAGTTGGTCAGACTATTATGTCAGGTGCAGTTTCATTTGTTGATGCACAAGATTAAGGTTGAGACACTTTGTACACTTTTTTTCTTCTTCTTCCTTCTCTTTTACACTCTACTACAGGTGATGGAGAGACTGTTGAACTTTAAAACGTTTGTTCATTTTATTCCATCTCAACAGTTTAAAGATATTTCCTTCATTGTAATCATCAAACTTGTCAATTGTTTCGCCCTGTGGATCATTCAAATGTCCTACATCAGTTAATCCTTTACAAAGGAATGTTACAACAAAGAGAATAAGAAGACGTAATTTAACTATTTGTTTAACAGTAAACCATGTGTTTGCATGCATTTGCTGTAAGTGTTTAACCAATGGATCAATTTAATGTGATGTAATGTGTAACAATTAATCTTATTGACACTGATACTCGTTCAATGTTCACAACTGATGACACAACTTGTCCGATGTGTATCAAGTACAGACTCACCTAGAACAGGAAGAACATGAATGCATTCCATTGGTGAGGTTAAATTGTTTTACTGTTTGAAGATCATCTTAGGATCAACATCATCAAAATGATCATGATGATGATGATGCAGGTCACAGATTTACAGATGAATTGAGTGTTTGTATATATGATTTTATTCTTACCATTGATAGTTATTGCAGTTGATGTGTTTTTGTTTCCTTTTTTCATTCTCCAGTCAATTTAAGGTGTGACAGTTGAGACGATAAAAAAATTAAAGATCAACTATCGACATCAACATCAGCAGCAGCAGCAGCAACAACAACAGTAGCAGTAAAGTAGCAGCAAAGTAATTTGTAATGTTGGGATTTTCTTCATCTTGTGCTTACTTAAAAGCAAATTAGCAAATCACCTGACGCTGTTGAATACAAGGAGGAAGAAGAAGAGAAGGAGAAGGAGATGATGATGCTTCGCTCACAGGCAAATTAATTATTTTTACTCAAGTCTGGCGAGACATTTGAGTGCCTCACATAATATTTGTTACTCTCTTCTTAATTTTCTTTTTTCTCTTTTTTCTTCTTCTTTATTCTGTCTCATGTGTTTGTGTGTGTACATGTTAGTTTACTCGGTTCATCATGTAATGTTCAATCAAAACAATCATCTCTTTAACTAGTTGAATAACGTCAACAATTTACCTGTTACCATGAGTATCTTGTTGTTGTTGTTGTTTGTTGTTATAATCATGTGTATGTGTATTCACTTGTTAAGATATGATGGAAATGTGAAATTAATGATGAAACAACCTTAAATTGGTATGAACAAGTGTAATTGCATGTTCATCACAAGCATCGATGACAACTTGGTCATTGGTTGATCCAGCTGGACTTGCGATATATTTGACTCCAGAAAGTTTAGCTCGATCAATGTTATCCCTAAAAGGAAAGAAGGCATCTGAAGCAATGGAAACATCTGACAATTGGTGTAACCATGTACGCTTTTCATCCTGTAAGTGAACAAGTAGACGGAAAAAATAAATGCCAAACTAATGAAGAAGAAGAAAACAAGGATAAAAGAAGCAATGCCGATGCCAATAGAAGTGATCGGTGGGCCAGATTTTGCCTTATTTTCAAGGTTCAAGATAAAAAAATCACCCGGTCAAAGGGGAGGAATGAACATTGAAGATGAATCAAGGGGCAAAATATAAAGTAAATGACCGACAAAATAGAAAAACACAGTAGCAGTGGAGAGAAGGAAATAAATTTAAGCTTAAAACTTGTATGAAAAAAAAGAAGAAAAAACATTCTCACCTCAGTTAAAAGAGCAGGTGCATGTTCAAAGTGACTCTTCCAGGTGTCCAAATTAACTTCACGTCCAATGCTACCGTTGACGTATACATCGATCAGATTTGATCTTTCAGCTCTTTTAACACTTTTGTTGAATTTCATACCATCGAGTACATTTGGATGATGTCGAAGCCACCAATTGTCTGCTTTATCACCAGCTAATCGTGTACAATGTATTCGTGATTGTTGTCCTGCACCAATTCCAATTACTTGACCATTTTTAGCATAACACACTGAATTTGATTGTGTATATTTAAGTGCAATTGTTGCAACTATCAAATCTCTAATTGCTTCTGGTGGTAACTGTGTCGATTGAATATGATAAGGGGAAAAAACAACAACAACAGAATAATTAGTTAATTAAGTGTAACATTATATGAAAAAGAATGATTGTTGTCAAGTTAAATGTGTTTACACACTTGTTGAGTGTTGAAAATGAGAAAAAAGTATTATATATCTAACCTGTTTACTTTTTGATACGATGTTAGTAAAAAGTGAACTGTCGATGATGGCATTGTTACGTTTTTGTTCAAGAACTAATCCGTACAAGGTTCGTGATTCCATTTCAGGTGGTTCATATGTAGGATCCATCTACATGTGTAGGAGAAAAAATGATGGAAACAAGTTAACGATAAGAAGAAGAAGAGTAAAAAATGTATGACAAGTTGATTTGTGATTGAAAGGAAGCAAGTACATCAAAGATGAGACATGAAATATCAAAGATCAGACATGAGATGAGGAAGAAGATGGTTAAGGATGAGGATGTAGTAATAGTAAAGAGAGATGAAAGAGTAGAATGAGACAAACCTGTAGGATGCAATAAGTGCCATTCTTTTTACTTTTCAGAAGTGCCAGTGCATCATCATCAAAATAAGGTGCAACAAGTCCATCAGAAACTTCACGTGAAATTATTTTAGCAGTGGCCAAGTCACACCTGTCTGACAGTGCAATAAAATCACCAAAGGAGGACATTCGATCACCTCCTCGTGCTCTTGCGTAGGCACAAGCTAAAGGTGTCAATATATTGGTTAAATCATCAACCATACAAACTTTTTCTTCATCTTTAGACAATTTTATACCAATACCTACACCTGCTGGTGATACATGTTTAAATGATGCTGCTGCAGGTAAATTTAATGATATTTTTAATTCTTTAACCAATTGCCATGCATTTAATGCATCACATAAATTAATAAAACCAGGATTACCATTAATTATATTTAATGGTAAATTTGTTCCACGTATAAAAAGTTGTGCAGGTTTTTGATGTGGATTCATACCATATCTTAAAGATAATTGTGACACACCTGAACTATATCGAGATCGAAAGTAATTACTTATAGCTTCATCGTATTGTGCAGTGTGATCAAATGCTTTAACTGCTAATTGTCGACGTGTATTATCAGATACTCGCCCAGATTCACGAAGTTCGCGCCCAACACTGTTGTCAATGATAAAACGGACGAAAAAGAAAAAAACAAATAAATGAAATATTATCAAATATCAACGACACAAGGAAATACATTTCATGATGATAATTATGATGAAGAAGAAAGAAAATCAAGTAAAACAAGGTAATTAGCACATACACAAATAAGGACCTGTCATTCAATCAAAAGTAATTCAAGTCTTCAACAACAACAACAACAGTTATTTTACCTGCATCAAATGGTATAAAATGTAAAACATTTTTTTAGTAGCAAAGAAAACAAAAAACAAAAAACAAGGAAAGGTTCATATAAAGTTCATTCTGTCACAACGTATTCAGCCTCAAAGCGGTAAATATTTTGTTGTTCTTGTATAATATTAATAAAAAAAATACATCAAGTAAATTAGTTAGTTGATTACTCACAGTGCATAATCATTAGGATCACAAATGACCGTCACGCGTTCGTGGTTCTTGGCAGCAGCTCGAAGCAATGTTACACCTCCAATGTCAACTTGTTCTACTGCTTCAGATGTTGATACATTTAAATCTTTAACTGTTTGAATAAATGGATATAAATTACATACAACAATACTTATAAATTCATAATTTTGTTTCTTCATATCAGCCATGTCACTTTCAATTTTACGTGATAATATACCACCATGTATTGCTGGATGTAATGTTTTAACCCTTCCACCTAACATTTCAGGTGCACCAGTAACTTGACTAACATCACGTACAGGTAAACCACATTCACGTAATGATTTAGCTGTACCACCAGAAGCAACTAATTTTAATCCAATATTATTAAGTAATTTAGCAAAATCAACAAGACCATCTTTATTTGATACCGAAAGAACAGCTGTAACAAGATGAACAAGATGAACAAGATGAATAAGATGATGGTAAAAGTAAAAAAATATACATTAATCAAAGAAATTTAAGTAAATTGTGTGTAAAATGTTGACAAATCACATGATAAAATGATGAAAAAAAGAGACACCACTTGATGTAATTAATAATGAAAGTTAAATGTTACATGTTAACATTATTATTATTATGATATACATACCAATTTCACCTTCTGAAGCAGCCATGATTTGTTGAATGAGTGAACGAGAACAACATCAACATCAAACAACATCAACATCAACAACAACACACGATGAGGACACACTTGTCGATGCCACACGGTGAGTGGCAATCTTTAAATTCAGATATGACTCGCTGCATGGGACTCATCACTAGGGGATCTTCATCTTGTGAACAAACTGACAGTCACTTCATTTAACCATTTACAAAATCTTCCTTGGAGGTTGACTATCTACTTTCTACCCTCTTATTGAATCTGATAAGGCTCAGTCGGTTATTTATTTATTTTTTTTCTTCTTCTTCTTTCCTCTCTTTCTCTTTCTTCTTCCCGGTCGGTCTGTTAATGTGCTATTAGTCAAAGTGCATTTCTCACTGTGAAAAGCCTCGAGGCATGACAAACAACTGAACAAATTGAATATATATATAAAAAGGTACAAACAAATACTTTATTGGACAAATGGTAAATTAACAGAACCAACCAGATAAACGAAGTCCTAGTAATGAAATTAATCGAGGTGAACATCGACTTGGCATACGAACTGTTGGTTCATCTGATACTTCTAACATTTCAACAAATTGTTGACTACGTTGTTGTGGTAGTTCGGGTAAACGTGTTTGAGTTTTAGACATTTCTTCACGTTGTTGTACACGAATTTCGGGCATACGAACTTGAGTTTTAGTTGGTTCTTCTCGTTGTTGAGTTTTAGTAACTTCAGGCATTCGAACTTGTGTTTTGGTTGGTTCTTCACGCTGTTGAGTTTTAACTTGTTCTTCACGAACTTGTGTCTTGGTTACTTCAGGCATTCGAATTTGTGTTTTAGTTGGTTCTTCACGTTGTTGAGTTTTAGTCATTTCTGGCATTCGAACTTGAGTCTTGGTTGGTTCTTCTCGTTGCTGGGTTTTAGTAACTTCTGGCATTCGAACTTGGGTTTTAGTTGGTTCTTCACGTTGTTGAGTCTTGGTCATTTCAGGCATTCGAATTTGAGATTTAGACAATTCAGGCATTCGAACTTGGTCCTTAGAAATAGGAGAAGCTGAAATTGAAACAACAAGGACCAAGATGAGAGCAATGTTGGATTTCATGTTGACTTGAAGATGAAGATGAACAAGATGTTTCACACAATGTTAGAAGAAAACTGTGGTAAACGAAAGTGATGACCAGTCCACTGATGGACATCAATTTATACCTGGACAGTGAAGTCTTCTTCATCCACCACAAGGATTACGCCCAGGATAACCCAAAAAGTAACATGTGAGCTAAGTAATGGGTCGAGGTCAAGTCAAGGGATAAATGATGGGTGCCAAGAGTGTCATTTAATCCTTTCATGACACAGATCCATGGTTCTAAAGTGTGTTCAAAACACCAAGAAGTAACACAGTAAACAACAGTGATCAAGTATTACAAGTGGTCACGACAATGTCACTTGTAAGCCTTGAGGGGAATGAAATATAAACCAACAATCAATTGATCCCCTAATAGCCCAATGTGTAAATATTGTCCATGTTGGTTTTTTAATGCTTTTTTCGAACAAACAGCAATGACAACATATGTGCATAATATGTTACCAAAGACTAAAAAACCACCATCAGATAGACCATTAGACCATAAAGTGTCATTTTCAATTATAAAATATTTCAACCAAAATAAAACAAGTGAATTAACAAGTTATGACCATAGTCATATCCATAATAATCGAGCAGAAAAGATATCATCATGTGAGGCTGAAGTGGCAATTTACAGTGGCTCCATCCAACGTTTACCTATGGTAGGTTAGGTTTTTGTTCCTCCCTGTGATTGAGGCTTGGTTCATGTTGGTTAATTCTGCACTGTCCTCGTGACTTTTGATTTAATCTTAATCAATAATGTCCACGACAGGTACATCAGCTTTAACTTCATCACCTTCGATGAGTAATCTATCATCTAGAATCGTTTATATCAATGGGCGACATAAATATCAATCAAATAAAGTATCAACAGCTAAATATACATACATAACATTTCTGCCCAAATTTCTGTTTGAACAATTTCGACGTTATGCAAATTTATTTTTCCTTTTCATTGCATTAATGCAACAAATTCCTAATGTTTCACCAACTGGAAGATTCACTACAGCGGTTCCTTTGGTATTTATACTAACAGTTTCAGCTATTAAAGAAATTTTTGAAGATCTACGACGACATCGTGCGGATTCATCTGTCAATAAATCAATGGCATGTGTGCTTAATCAAACCAATGGTAAATGGATACAAAAAATATGGCAAGAAGTAACTGTAGGTGAAATAATTAAAGTCACCAACAATCAATTTTTTCCAGCAGATTTATTATTAATTTCTTCCTCTGAGCCACATGGAATGTGTTATATTGAAACAGCAAATTTAGATGGCGAAACAAATCTTAAAATTCGTCAATCATTGGCTGCAACACATGATTGTGTATCATCTGAAAAAGTAATGAATGATTTAAATATGGTACCGATTGAGTGTGATGTTCCCAATAAATTTTTATATGAATTTAGAGGGAATTTAAAAATTGGTGATCGAATTCATCCAATATCACCAGACCAAATTCTTCTTCGTGGAGCTAAATTAAAAAATTCCAATTGGGTATTTGGTGTTGTACTTTATACTGGTCATGAAACTAAATTAATGATGAATTCAACACGTGAAAGTCCACTTAAACAGTCAACAACAGATAAAGTGACAAATAGTCACATCATGTCACTTTTTGCCATTTTGGGTGTAATTGCAGCAATTTCAACTGTTGCATCTATCATTTGGAATTGGGACAATAATCATTGGTATCTTGGTCCTTATGCAGGTTATACGTCCAATCCATTCTTTACATTTTTAACATTTGTCATCTTATTTAATAATTTAGTTCCCATATCGTTACAAGTGACCCTTGAAGTTGTACGTTTTATCCAAGCCCAATTTATTAATTCAGATTTAGATATGTACCATGAAGAATCAGATACTCCGGCCATGGCAAGAACATCTAATTTGAATGAAGAACTTGGCCAAGTCAAGTACATTTTAACCGATAAAACAGGCACATTAACACGAAATATTATGGAATTTAAAATGTGTAGTATATCTGGTGAAATTTACAGTGTTGATGAAGTTGTCAAATTACAAGAATTAGCTTCAAGAGATGAAAATGCCCGAGAATTTCTTACACTATTATCAATCTGTCATACAGTTGTTCCTGAACTTTCTCAAAAAAGTCAAAGTGATGAACCTGGATCATCTCGATCACAACCATCAATTGACGATATTAAATATCAAGCAACAAGTCCAGATGAAGGTGCTTTAGTTAATGGTGTTGCTAAAATTGGTATAACATTTACAACAAGAACACCACAAGCTGTTATTATAAATGCATTTGGTGTTGAAGAAAAATATGAAGTTCTAAATGTTATCGAATTTACATCAGACCGTAAACGTATGTCTGTCATCATTCGAGACGCACAAGGGAAAATTAAAAGATATGTTAAAGGTGCTGATAGTGTTATTACACCACGTTTAGTTGAAGATTTACAAAATAAAGAATTTTTCGATAAAACAATGGAAGATTTAGAACAATTTGCAACATTAGGTTTAAGAACATTATGTTGCGGTTATGCTGAATTTACTTCGAAAGAATATTATGATTGGTTAAAACGATATCAACAAGCCCTTGGTTCTGATATAAGTGTTCGTGAAAAAATGATTGAAGAAGTAACTGATGAAGCTGAATCTGGATTACATTTAATTGGTGCAACTGCTGTTGAAGATAAATTACAAGTTGGTGTACCAGAAGCAATTGATACATTACTTAAAGCTGGTATTAAAATATGGATTTTAACTGGTGACAAGAAAGAAACTGCAGTTAATATTGGTTTTTCTTGTAAACTTTTAGCTTCCAATGCACCATTAATTATCATCAGTGAAGATACATTGGAAGGAACACGTGAAGCAATTAACAATTTAAATGTAACATCATCTAAAACTGGTTTAGTTATTGATGGAAATACTTTAAGATTTGCCCTTCATTCTGATTTACGTGATACATTGATGAAAAATGCATTACGATGTAAATCAGTTATATGTTGTCGTGTATCACCATCACAAAAAGCTGAAGTAGTTGAAATGGTTCATACATTAACTAAACAAGTCACTTTGGCAATTGGTGATGGTGCTAATGATGTTGCCATGATACAAAGGGCAAATGTTGGTGTTGGTATATCTGGACAAGAAGGTTTACAAGCTGCACATTCTGCTGATTATGCTATATCACAATTTAGATTTTTAGTCAAATTATTACTTGTTCATGGTGCATGGTCACATTCACGTTTGTGTAAATTAATTTTATACTCATTTTACAAAAATATTGCCCTTTATGTTATTGAATTATGGTTTGCAACATTATCTGGTTGGTCTGGACAAACAATATTTGAAAGATGGACAATTGGATTATATAATGTATTATTTAGTGCTGCACCACCATTAGCATTTGGTTTATTTGATCGACAATGTTCATCTGATGCTATGATTAAATATCCTCGTCTTTATTCCAGTCATGGTGATCTTTTTTCAACTCGATTATTTTGGATTTGGGTATGGTCAGCTATTCTTCATTCACTTGTTTTATTTTGGTTAACATATTTCATGATTGAAAATGATGCTTTATGGTCTAATGGTTTATCTGATGGTGGTTTTTTAGTCTTTGGTAACATATTGTACACATATGTTGTCATTACTGTTTGTTTAAAAGCTGCATTAGAAACATCAACATGGACAGTTTTCACACATTGGGCTATTTGGGGATCAATTGGTTGTTGGTTTATATTTTTAGCAGTTTATTCAAGATTTTGGCCTGATATTCCTATGGCTGCTGATATGGCTGGTATTGATTCAATGATATTTTCATCAGCAACATTTTGGCTCGGCATGTTTACCATTCCACTTATGACTATTTTAGTTGATGTAACTTTCAAAGTTATCAATCGTACATGCTTTAAAACACTTGCTGACCAAGTTAATGATATAGAAAAACGTTCAGTATTAACATCACCATCACAACAAACATTATTATCTGAAACTGCTCGATTAATTAGAAATGTATTTGATTCTACACGACGACTTAAAGGTACATCATCAACATCTGAAGAAGAAGCTAGTCGAATTAGTGCGAGGGCACAACTTGATGTACCTGTTGAAATGCAACATGGTTATGCTTTTTCACAAGAAGAAAATGGTGCCGTCCCTCAATCTACCATTATTAGAGTTTATGACACAACCAAAGCTAAACCAACTGGACAGTGATTTAACAAATAATTTAACATCAACTTCAACAACAACAACAACAACAATTATATGTGCAAAGTTTATTATTAGGATAATTTTTTCTTTATTCCCTTATCTTTTTTTCCAATGCACCAAACATGACCACCGATAACTTATTAACACGCAATGAGCTTTCAACTACCACTTTAAATATATCCCAAGACACAAATTGAAATTTCACAAATAAACATTCGAGTCATTTCCATACTTCCCTAACAATTGACTAACTCTTTCATCACTTGTCAGGTGTAATCTTTTTCTTTCATTTGCCGGTTGGTTGATTAATTTATCATTCATGTCAATTCAGTTGACTCAGTGTTCTAAGAACATTGCTGTGGATGTTTAAAAAGTATCAGTGTCCTTTGCTGCTACATCAAACATCGCTTGCATGGATAATGAGTTTTCAATATGAATATACCACAAGTTATTTTAAGTTCTCTGATTCCCCTCAAGGCTTACAAGTGACATTGTCGTGACCACTTGTAATACTTGATCACTGTTGTTTACTGTGTTACCTCTTGGTGTTTTAAACACACTTTAGAACTATGGATCTGTGTTATGGACGGATTAAATGACAAGCTTGCCTTGCCATCACTTATCCTTTGACTTGACCTCGACCCACTACTTAGCTCACATGTTTCTCTCTCTCTCTCCTGAGTGTAATCCTTGTGGATGGATGAAGAAGACTTCACTGTCCAGGTATAAATTGATGTCCATCAGTGGACTGGTCATCACTTTCGTTTACCACAGTTTTCTTCTAACATTGTGTGAAACATCTTGTTCATCTTCATCTTCAAGTCAACATGAAATCCAACATTGCTCTCATCTTTGTCCTTATTGTTTCAATTTCAGCTTCTCCTTTTTCTAAGGACCAAATTCGAATGTCTGAACTTTCTAAGGCACAAATTCGGATGCCCGAGCTGTCAAAGACTCAAGTTCGAATGCCAGAAATGACCAAGACCCAGCAGCGAGAAGAACCAACTAAAACTCAAATTCGTATGCCTGAAATGACCAAAACTCAACAACGTGAAGAAGTGTCTAAAACTCAAATTCGAATGCCCGAGATGACCAAAACTCAACAACGTTTAGAACCAACTAAAACTCAAGTTCGTATGCCTGAAATGACTAAAACTCAACAACGAGAAGAACCAACCAAGACCCAGGTTCGAATGCCAGAAATGACCAAAACTCAACAACGTGAAGAGCCAACCAAAACACAAGTTCGAATGCCTGAGATGACTAAAACTCAGCAACGAGAGGAACCATCAAAAACTCAAGTTCGAATGCCTGAAATTACCAAGACTCAACAGCGTGAAGAAATTTCTAAAACACAAGTTAGGATGCCTGAACTGCCACAACAACGACAAGATGTCATCTAAACAAAAGTGTTGACTCAGGGAACATTTGTTGTAACCAGCCAATAGGCATGACATCATTTAATAAATATGTGTTTGTTCTAATTTCGAGGATCTCTTTATTTGTATGTCTCAAATTGTGTGCTAAAAACGATTTCCGGTCTTCTATTGGCATCGGCATTGCTTCTTTTATCCTTGTTTTCTTCTTCTTCATTAGTTTGGCATTTATTTTTTCCGTCTACTTGTTCACTTACAGGATGAAAAGCGTACATGGTTACACCAATTGTCAGATGTTTCCATTGCTTCAGATGCCTTCTTTCCTTTTAGGGATAACATTGATCGAGCTAAACTTTCTGGAGTCAAATATATCGCAAGTCCAGCTGGATCAACCAATGACCAAGTTGTCATCGATGCTTGTGATGAACATGCAATTACACTTGTTCATACCAATTTAAGGTTGTTTCATCATTAATTTCACATTTCCATCATATCTTAACAAGTGAATACACATACACATGATTATAACAACAAACAACAACAACAACAAGATACTCATGGTAACAGGTAAATTGTTGACGTTATTCAACTAGTTAAAGAGATGATTGTTTTGATTGAACATTACATGATGAACCGAGTAAACTAACATGTACACACACAAACACATGAGACAGAATAAAGAAGAAGAAAAAAGAGAAAAAAGAAAATTAAGAAGAGAGTAACAAATATTATGTGAGGCACTCAAATGTCTCGCCAGACTTGAGTAAAAATAATTAATTTGCCTGTGAGCGAAGCATCATCATCTCCTTCTCCTTCTCTTCTTCTTCCTCCTTGTATTCAACAGCGTCAGGTGATTTGCTAATTTGCTTTTAAGTAAGCACAAGATGAAGAAAATCCCAACATTACAAATTACTTTGCTGCTACTTTACTGCTACTGTTGTTGTTGCTGCTGCTGCTGCTGATGTTGATGTCGATAGTTGATCTTTAATTTTTTTATCGTCTCAACTGTCACACCTTAAATTGACTGGAGAATGAAAAAAGGAAACAAAAACACATCAACTGCAATAACTATCAATGGTAAGAATAAAATCATATATACAAACACTCAATTCATCTGTAAATCTGTGACCTGCATCATCATCATCATGATCATTTTGATGATGTTGATCCTAAGATGATCTTCAAACAGTAAAACACCTCACCAATGGAATGCATTCATGTTCTTCCTGTTCTAGGTGAGTCTGTACTTGATACACATCGGACAAGTTGTGTCATCAGTTGTGAACATTGAACGAGTATCAGTGTCAATAAGATTAATTGTTACACATTACATCACATTAAATTGATCCATTGGTTAAACACTTACAGCAAATGCATGCAAACACATGGTTTACTGTTAAACAAATAGTTAAATTACGTCTTCTTATTCTCTTTGTTGTAACATTCCTTTGTAAAGGATTAACTGATGTAGGACATTTGAATGATCCACAGGGCGAAACAATTGACAAGTTTGATGATTACAATGAAGGAAATATCTTTAAACTGTTGAGATGGAATAAAATGAACAAACGTTTTAAAGTTCAACAGTCTCTTCCATCACCTGTAGTAGAGTGTAAAAGAGAAGGAAGAAGAAGAAAAAAAAGTGTACAAAGTGTCTCAACCTTAATCTTGTGCATCAACAAATGAAACTGCACCTGACATAATAGTCTGACCAACTGAGAAAGTTTATGTAACAGTAGCACTTGCTTTGCCTTCATCTTCTCCTTCTTTTTCTTATTGCAGTTTATTATTCAACCGTGCTACTTGGATCATGATGCTGTCAGCATGTGAATAGTTGAGTACTTACAGTATCAAAGTATAATTGCAGTTCAAACACTCAAGTGAATAGACAGTCTGATCTCTTTATGATGGCAACAAATGACCTGCTGATGGCCATTTAAGAGTCATTTGCAATACATGCGGTCACACAACATACACACACACATACACACTCAATACTACTGGTAATATAACATCAACATCAACAACAACATAAACGACTGATCACGGAGAGAAAAGTTAAAATTTTCTTTTTTTCCCTTCAACAGAATACAAGTGATAGAGATTGTAGAAGGGAGAAAAAAAACACGAACAAAAAAGCAGCATCAGAACATAACTGTTATACGTTAAATAGTTCTGAAATGGAATCCGGTCTCCTACATTCGTCTTTGTCCAAATTTCAATCCATCAACCAAACTGACCTAAACTTACAAACATACAGTAACAACGCATCAAAAAGGTATTCCTACTGCTCTTCTTTTAGAAAAATTAATACTTTCTCGAGGTCAAAAATTAGAGATTAATAAAATCACGACTTCACTCAGTTTATTTTGGATAGACGAATCCAATCAACCAAGGTTAATAATCATTCAATAAAATATATTAGTATATAATTCATGAAATAAAGGTGAATAAAAGCATTGAATTATCCTTTCATCTATTCAGCAGAAGTTAATGATCGTTCATTGAAAGTGAGGAACATACAAATTGAATTAACGGTTTACATATTCCAATAACCCGACAGAATGATGAATCATCTTCTTTTTCATCATGACGTGTCTTTTCTTATCAAAAGTGTTGTGTGAGCAACAAGATGAAGGCACCTCGTTAGCCTCAAACAAACCTACGGCAAACTTCAAATCCGACACAATTAGCATTCAAGTCAATGAACGGCAGTTGTGTTTTCAGCTACAAAAAATGAAAAGCTGGAAACAAATTCGGGTGAAAGTTTTGAAAGTGCAGAATATAAAATTTGTTGTTAAATGGGAACTAAGGTAAAACTCGACAAAAATCCTTAATTGACTTACAAAAGCAAAAAATCAGAACACAACTGTTGTATGTCATTCGGTTCTAAGAAAAAAGCGGTCTCCTACATTCGTCCATGTCCTGATATAAAATCCATCCACTCATATCACGAAGAAACAAGGCAAGTATACGAAAACTCAGGCGGTGGATCCTTTCGGTTACTTTCCTACCGTATGCGTTCGAAAAATCTTCAAATCAAGCCAATACGATTACTCAGATCGGATATTCATCATCCCCTCCAAAGATACTGCAAATTGTGCCGATATGAATAAGCCAATTCACATTCAATGGATTAACGTATTTCTGTCTATCAAAACGAAAGCTTACTCCATGTTGAATCGAGCCTACAGTTGGTGTTGTAGTAAAGATCCTTTCGATGATTACACATTGGATCCCAAGGAAGTTTGTTGTGGACTATCTGGTGCTCAAACACCCTATTTGGTGACCGGCGGATACATTCGGCCAGATAATCCCGAATGTTGTCGAAATAGTGGACCTGCGGGTGGATGCGAACCCTTCCCCATACATTACTACTTTTCCAGCAATCTTGCTTTTCTAACTTGTCCACCTTTATCAGGTTCCTTCGACATAACAAAAGATCTGAGCGCTCAAATGCCAACATTTTCTCCAGCATACTATGCCGTCGAAAATGGTCTTGCAATGAAGGAATTCACTCAGTCATTGTTAGAAAAAGATCCTACTAATGTTAAAGGGTTATATACAAAGTCAACGATCGCACATGAACAACCTGAAAAAAAAGTCGGACATGCAAGCTCCATCAAATATGGAAACATATTTCTACTCTTATGACAATGTCTACGATCGACTCAATAGACCCGACGGAAAAGTTCATAGTTCAGATAACTTTGGTATATCTTGTCCAATGGAAAATGCTTTTTTCTATGATCTTGATGAAATATTGCAAAAATGTTGCATAACTCCAGCAAAGACAGATCATCGTCATTCTAACGCTATATCACCGAGATGTTCTAAAGATAAGAGCAAAGTTGAAAATGGTGTTGCAAATTTCAAAATTTGCAAAGAACAAAACTGTAAATTGAGAGATCCTTCGATGGAAAAGGAAGGCCTGGGTGTTAGTCCAGTTAGAGATAGTCCTGGTGTAACTGTTAATATCACGACATTTAATACCTACGACCTAGTTCTACTTTACGGTAGAATGCGATATTTTAACCCAACTTACGCTTTCAAATTTATCCCGGTAGGATTATTGATGCCGACTACGGGATGAAAAATGTCCAATTTTTAGGCGCTGAATCCGGAATCAATTTCCAGTTTTCCGAATCATCTTCTGATCTATTGAAGATGACAATGTTCTTACATCTATTATTCTACTGATTCGAATTGGTTTTTTCGGTGAGATAAAATATTTAGTACCTTAGGTGAATTCTTAAAAAGACCCGGTTGAGTAATTTCCTCTCTTAGAACATTAGGTTATTTAATATTCATAGCCTAATAATCAGCGTTCAAGATAACATTTAGACTTTTCGATTAAATAAAAATTACAGATATGATATTCTTTCACGCACTTGTATTGATGATCGATGGAGAACCAATGAAGTTGATGCTCAACCGTTGATTGAGGATAAAAAAAACATTTGCCATCACTTTTGTATTAATTGAGCAATTGCAAAGCAATTCCCTGATGCAATTGAAAAAAAGATTACCTTAGCACATTCAATAGTCTAACTTTGTCAGATTAGACTCACCTTGGAAGGTAAGCGCGGTATTGACTCATGTTTGTGATGATAATGACGGAAAGACTGTTTAAGCATGAAAAAAATATAGCTTATACTCATTCAGTTGTCTTAATCAAGCTGGTTTAATAAAAGGTATTGATTTTGAATGTTGTGACGAGTTAAATGTTCTCTTCGAATTCGATGACACTTGTTTTCACTTTGTGTTCGTTATGTCCTCTGATATTCTGCCCAATGAAGTTGGTAACTTCGAGTGAGGAACCAATCATTCATAAATAGCTTGGAAGATTTGGAGATATGAAAAATTAAGTAGTCATTCAAGTTCTCGAAAAATTTTGTAAAATAGTAATTGTTCTTCAGCTCAGGACTTGGGGAGATTTGTATGATCATGTGTGTATGTCTGTTTGATAAATGCATTTGAATGATCTGTCCTGCATTCAATATACTCCAACCACATGAAACATCGATCGTTAAGGCAGTGAAGATTCATCCATTTTCTTCCGAACATTGAATAAAGCTCATGCGCAAAGCGATCAAAGTGTTTCGATCATTTGTGATTTGAGGCTGGACTTATTATGGGACCCACGGCTGGAAAAGTACCACAAGTGTTTAAGGTATCAACAGTCTCATTATACATCTTGTTTGCCGTTGTCATTCATTAACAGTTGTGACATTACATGCTGATCAACATGAATTTTGTTCCATTGATTCTCACCATTGTGACATTTTGTCTTACACACGTTCGGACCAAAGAACCTCCCAAATTCTCTGACCAATACAAGGTTGAAGGAGTCATTATGATTCCGTATGCTGAAATTCGTGAACCTTTCACTTCAACAGTTGACTTTCTAGGAAAAAGATCACGATTTGATTACTACGGTGATTTGGTTCTGACCGTGCAAAGAGAAGACAGAGGTGCTGGATACAAAATATCCTACATGACTAATGCTAAGGGGAAACCTGAAAAAGTCTGCCATCTTTGTTTCAACTGCCCTTACACTCATATATCTGTTCAGTCTGCATTTCCTAATCTTACCGATTATAAATTTGTTGGTAAAGATCACTGTCCTGACTGGCATGGTCAAGTGGATACAACTTCATCAGCTGAATGTGACAAATGGTCGTTCAAAAGAAAAAGATATGACACAAATGAAGAATTCACCTTCTGGTCTCGTGTTCAAGATGGTCATGATGTACCTGTGTACTTTAGAATGTATGGTTATGATTATCTTTTTGATTCAGATTATGATGATTATCGAGTTGCTTACAGAAACTACGTGACACTTAATGCAAGCACACTACAAGATGATACATTTGATTTTATCGAAAAACTTGATTGTCAATCTTATCCTGGTCCTGGTTTGAATGATGTTTCACATTTCAATCCAATGCGAGAATTTGTTGACGGTCATGAAGATCATCATTTGACTGGATTTGAAAGACTCAAGAGTAAATTCAACAAAATTTACAAAGATCATCGAGAACATCAAAAGAGATTGAATAACTTCAGACACAATCATCGATTCATTCAGTCCTACAATCGAGCAAATTATAAGGTGAAACTAGCCCACAATCACATGTCTGACATGTCAACTGAAGAATTGAGGACAATTGGTGGTCGACTGTATACCCCAGGATACAATGGTGGACTGAATTATGTTGGACAAAAGAATGTCAAAGTACCAGAATCACACGATTGGCGATTGTATGGTGCTGTTACACCGGTCAAAGATCAAGCAATTTGTGGCTCATGTTGGTCCTTTGGCACAGTTGGCACATTGGAAGGAGAATTCTTTGTCAAGACAGGACATTTATTACGTCTTTCTGAACAACAACTGGTCGACTGTTCTTGGCAACAAGGTGACAATGGTTGTGATGGCGGAGAAGACTTCAGAGCTTACGAATACATTCAGAAAGTCAAAGGAATCGCTCTTGCTGAAGATTACGGTCCATACATTGCACAAGATGGTATGTGTCATGATTCATCAGTACCCAAAGCAGTACAAATTGATGGCTTCTACAATGTCACTCCATATGACAATCAAGCTCTTGAAGTGGCTGTCTTCGAAAATGGACCTGTCACTGTTGGAATCGATTGTCGACCTCGATCATTCGCTTTTTACTCACGAGGTGTATTTTCTGATCAACAATGTAAAAACAAACCTGAAGACTTGAATCATAGTGTGCTTGTTGTTGGCTTTGGTAGTCTCAATGGTGAACGTTATTGGTTGATTAAGAATTCATTTTCCACTCACTGGGGTAATGATGGATATATTTTAATCAGTCAACAAGATAATATGTGTGGTGTGACTACAACACCAACTTTCCCTAAGATTAAAAATTGACAAATCATTTACTTTGACTGTGAATTGAGTCAATAATCTAATCGTTTCTCGGAATTCAACCTGTGATCATCAACCTCATGAGTTGAGTCGAAGTTCAATGTGATTAAAATATCTCCTTACACTTGTTATGTTCATTAGTTGCTCTTTTGTTGAAGCATCATGAAGTCTGTTTTGTTGTTGGTCGTCTTTTTGGCCTTTTGTCAAGTTCAGGCAAAAGAACCTCCACGATTTGCCGATCGATATAAAGTTGAAGGAGTGATCATTGTGTCTCATGCTGATATTCGTGAACCTTTTACTTCAACAGTAGACATTCCGGGTAAAAGGTCACGATGTGATTACTATGGTGATTTGGTTGTCACAGTTCAAAGAGAAGACAGAAATACTGGATACAAGATTTCTTACATGACCAATACTGATGGTGATGCTGAAAAAGTTTGTCACTTTTGTCCAAACTGTCCTTACACTCACATAGCCGTTCAAAAAGCTTTTCCTGATTTATCTAATTTCAAATTCGTCAGCGAAGATCATTGTCCTGATTGGTATGGTCAAGTTGATCCAGATTCACCAACTGACTGCGACAAATGGCTTCTCAAACAAAGTCAAGGAGAGAAAAATCTTGAATTCACATTCTGGTCTAAAGTACAAAATGGTCAGATTCAACCGGTTCATCTACGAGTACATGGTGAAAGTAATCCATTTTTCACTGCCTTCGATGATTATCGAGTTGCTTACAGAAACTACGTGACACTTAATTCAAGTACACTACAAGATGATACATTTGATTTCATTGAAAAACTTGATTGTCAACCTTACCCTGGTCCTGGTTTAGATGATGTTTCTAATTTCAATCCAATGCGAGAATTCATGGATGCTCATGAAGATCATCATTTGACTGGATTTGAAAAATTCAAGAACAAATTCAATCGAACCTACAAGGACATAAAAGAACATGCACGACGTTATTTCAACTTCAAAAATAACCATCGATTCATTCAATCCTACAATCGGGCTCATCCCAAGATAAAATTAGCTCACAATCACATGTCCGATTTGTCTCACGAAGAAATTAAAGCAATGGGTTGTCTTCATCGAACTTCAGGGTACAATGGTGGTTTGCAACATGTTCCTTCTCGAAACCTCTCAATACCAGATTCACATGATTGGCGATTGTATGGTGCTGTTACACCGGTTAAAGATCAATTTTTCTGTGGCTCATGTTGGTCATTTGGTACAGTTGGCACATTGGAAGGAACATTCTTTGTCAAGACAGGACATTTATTACGTCTTTCTGAACAACAACTGGTCGACTGTTCTTGGCAACAAGGTGACAATGGTTGTGATGGCGGAGAAGATTTTAGAGCTTATGAATACATTCAAAATGCCGGTGGAATCGCTCTTGCTGAAGATTACGGTCCATACATTGCACAAGATGGTAAATGTCATGACACTTCTGTACCAAAAACTGTACAAATTGATGGCTTCTACAATGTTACTCCTTATAATACTAAAGCTTTAGAAGCTGCTATCTTTGAACATGGTCCTGTCACTACTGCAATCGACAGTTCAGCTAAATCATTCCATTTCTACTCCAATGGTGTTTACTATGACCCTGAGTGTAAGAACAAACCTGAAGATCAAAATCACCAAGTCTTAGTTGTTGGCTTTGGAAGTCTCAATGGTGAACGTTACTGGTTGGTTAAGAACTCACACTCGACATACTGGGGTAACAATGGATACATCCTTATCAGTCAACGGGATAACATGTGTGGTCTAACCATTTCACCAACTTTTCCCAAAATTAAACATTAATATGGTTTAACTGAAAACCTCTTCTTTTGATTGATCAATTAATCAAAAGAATATACGAGCTGAGCTAAATAAAGTTTTGATCAACAGCAATTCTTTGTTTAACTAATTGAATTTGTGATCTGAAAATCAGTAAATGTCATTCAATTTTTCTTTTCTCATTTTCTGATTATCTGGTGAAAGTTCTGTATTATCGAATTTTAAGAAGTTTGAATCGAAAAGTCAAATACACTGGCAGCACACACAATCAGAGACAAAATTTGTGTTGGGTCACGCAATTTTCATCCAATTAAGCGGTTTGAAAAATCTCAACAGGTACTTTCAGATAATTAATTGGGAAATTAACGATCAAAGTAGACCAACCTCAAGAATAAAGAGATCGTTGGGTAATTTCCAATACCATCTTACACAGTGGCTTTGACTTTTGCGTCAGAACATAAATTGTTAAAAAGATTGTCATCTGTAATTTGTGTGAGAACTTTTTAAAAGTTACTGCGTAGAAGTTAGTCTAACTTTAGTTAGCTGATTTAAAACAGTGAATTTCTTCGGACTATCATATCGTTCATTAATAGTTCAATCAAATATATTCAAACATGGACTCACAATGATTAACTTCTCTAAACCAGGCTTTTATGAACTATATAACGATAAGTTGTTCACAAAATCGATTTGCAAAATTAATCAACCTGATTGCAAAATTCGATAACAAGATAGTTTTGACTCTTATGGTTTATGCTGTACCTTGGAAAATATGTTCTTTTGTGACCTTGGTACAATGTTAGAAGAATGCTGTATAACTCCTACGCGCAATCATGATGCGTTTCAAAACCAATCCTATAAACACGATTTATCACCGAATTGTCATCGAGATTCAAGTAAAGTTATCGATGATGTCGCTTATTTCAAAAGCTGCCAGAGGGAAAATTGTGATGAAGAAGAGGAGAGATTTCAATCACTCAGGCTGAAAGAAGATGGTATATCTATCAGTATAACAGATCATTCACCATTTGAACAACTCTATGGCACAGCGAAGTATTTTCGTCCATATCAAGGTGATCAACCAAATTACTGTTGAGAAAAATAAATTTGCTCAACACATCAGATACCGTAATGGATTGATCGTGAAAACTTTCACAGTAATCACACCTGAACTCGATCATTGATTTGTCATTTGGATGATATATTTCAGGAAAAAATGTGTTAACAAGTATGAATTTTCGATATTCTAAAGAAGTTGGTCTTTAAACCTGCAAATGGAAACTTCTGAATTATCAACAAGGTTTTAAGTTTTCTTATTCCTGTAGTCTTTTTTCAGTATTCTTCACTTGTATATTAATCATTAAAGTGAGAATATATTTTATTGTGTCTCTCTTTTAATTTTGTTTATTGGGAAATAGGTAAATGATTGAGTTGATGATGATTTTCTGGGAATATATAAACTATTGAGAGAAAAAATATTGTGTCGAGTTTGCTGAGGCAGTCAAAGTCCTTCAATTATGAAGTACTCATTAAAATTTTTGTAATATCTTGATATAGGAAACGACAGGGGAATGGGATTCCCAAGCGTTTATCCACAAGTTAGGGGTCAGTGAGTGAAAAGTGGAGTCTGCTGACGCTGTACTGGCTATTATTATGTAAAAAAAGTGTCAGATACAACCTGGACTAGCTGACGATCTCAAAAGACATTTTCAGATAATTAATCAGAGAGTTCACTGTCAAAGTAAGTAAAGTGCATGAAATTTGCCTGTCGCGCAGGGCTTTGCTTACCGAGTACTTGCTGGCCGACTCAACCGCGCACAGGCAAAATTCATGCACTTTACCTTATTACAACATTATAAAACACATTTCCTTAAAAAGCAAGAATTTCAAATATCAGAAAAAACATCGCCATCAGTATAGCAGATGTGCCATCACAAGGTGGCTGACCCACTCTTCTAAGCTATGACGCGCTATGAAACCTAACCTAATTCACTATAAGATGATGATCTGCCACCTTGCCATGGCACATCTGCTATACTACAGCTAAAACGGCAAGTTGTTGCTCGATCAAATTGATGAGTTATTCTATTGTCATTGACTTTTTCTCAGCTCATTCAGTCATTGAATTAATGGAAGACATGAAAATACATTCATCGTGTACTTTTTCGTTCAGGTTCTGATGGTCTATCATTTGAAATCATGTTTGTTATTGCCAGTTGAGAATTACTATCACGTGTAAATTCAAAATAAAGTCAAACCTGATTACAGGCAACCCCCTCGGGGAAAGCAAAAAGGTTGCTTATAAGTTATAACCAGTACTTGCCTATGTCCAGTACTGGAAAGTAAGTTGATTTTTTTTCGATAAAAATTGTCGACCTAGGAATCTTCTAGAACAACAATTGAAAAGTAACGAGCTCCTCTTCTGATATTCAAGAATATAATAATGATGATGATTTTCCCACAGTCTCAACAGTAATGTCACCAACCTTTCTTTTTCAACGAATGAAAATTGTTTTGCGACCACTTGGGGTAATCAGGTCTATTGTAGACCATAATCGGTCACTTCGAAATAACAAATTTTTCTGAATTAAAAAGGAAATTGGTAAATCAATATTTTCATCAGGGAATAAATTTCATTCCAAATCACTGTCTTGGTGAGAAAATTTTATTCCAAATCAGTGTCGATGTTGAAAGTCCTTCAGTTAGTCCAAGTATATTCTATTTGATCGAAGGACCAATTCAAATGATTCGAACATCGAATGTTTTGAACATTGTCATGTGCAATACATCAAAAGATGATTCGGAGGACTCATGATTTATGCCTGGAAAATGCCCGAAAAATGCCCGGAAGTGCCCGAAAATAAACCATTCTCCCTCCTTGAACCAACATCCGAGTCAACATCAACACCTAAGCCCAAGCCAAGCAAAGATCCTTTCAGTGATTACAGATTGGACCCAAAGAAAGTTTGTTGTGGACTATCTGGTGCTCAAACACCCTATTTGGTGACCGGCGGATACATTCGGCCAGATAATCCCGAATGTTGTCGAAATAGTGGACCTGCGGGTGGATGCGAACCCTTCCCATACATTACTACTTTTCCAGCAATCTTGCTTTTCTAACTTGTCCACCTTTATCAGGTTCCTTCGACATAACAAAAGATCTGAGCGCTCAAATGCCAACATTTTCTCCAGCATACTATGCCGTCGAAAATGGTCTTGCAATGAAGGAATTCACTCAGTCATTGTTAGAAAAAGATCCTACTAATGTTAAAGGGTTATATACAAAGTCAACGATCGCACATGAACAACCTGAAAAAAAGTCGGACATGCAAGCTCCATCAAATATGGAAACATATTTCTACTCTTATGACAATGTCTACGATCGACTCAATAGACCCGACGGAAAAGTTCATAGTTCAGATAACTTTGGTATATCTTGTCCAATGGAAAATGCTTTTTTCTATGATCTTGATGAAATATTGCAAAAATGTTGCATAACTCCAGCAAAGACAGATCATCGTCATTCTAACGCTATATCACCGAGATGTTCTAAAGATAAGAGCAAAGTTGAAAATGGTGTTGCAAATTTCAAAATTTGCAAAGAACAAAACTGTAAATTGAGAGATCCTTCGATGGAAAAGGAAGGCCTGGGTGTTAGTCCAGTTAGAGATAGTCCTGGTGTAACTGTTAATATCACGACATTTAATACCTACGACCTAGTTCTACTTTACGGTAGAAATCTATATTTTAGCCCAACTCGCAATTTTTACTTCCAAGATTTAAGGCGCTAAATCGGGCATCAATTTTTAGTTCTCCGAATCATCTTCTGATCTATTGAAGATGACAATGTTCTTACATCTATTATTCTACTGATTCGAATTGGTTTTTCGGTGAGATAAAATATTTAGTACCTTAGGTGAATTCTTAAAAAGACCCGGTTGAGTAATTTCCTCTCTTAGAACATTAGGTTATTTAATATTATCGAAGAAATCAGCGTACAGGATAATATTTTGACTTTTTGATTAAATAAGAATTACAGATATGGTGTTCTTTCACACACTTGTATTGATGATTGCATGGAAGACCAATAAAGTTGATGCTCAATCAGGTTATGTTGATGTTGTTTGTTCGTTTTTTCGATCGAGACAGATTGTGAACGTTTGAGTTCAAACAGCTAAAGCGAAAGTTTCAACAATTTTAAAAGCCTTCAACAGAAATTTTTTGAATGAATTGAACACACAAAAGTATGAAAAGTTGAATAAATATTCATCACTTGTCCGTTGCATTTATTGAAAGATTAATTGTCATATTGTATTCATGAATTGCTATTTTTTAATGGAACCAATCAATGGAACAACATACAGGTAAATTCGATCATTCATATCAAAGTGAGAACATCTGTTATTTTTTCGTTGGAAGAATAATATTACCTTGATTACTTTGAATTTCTTTTGGCACACATTCAGACCAGAGAACCCCTCAAATGTTCTGACCAATATAAGATTAGATCGGTGATAATAATTCCGTTTTGCAGCACCTTTTATTTCAACAGTTGACTTTTCAGGTAAAAGATCACGATTTGATCACCATGGTCATTTGGTTCTGACAGTGAAGAACTCAAACTCGGCACACTGTGGTAACAATGGACATCTTTTCTCGGCTCATTCTATCATTAAATGATTTGCAATGCAATATACATTCACCGCATACTTTGCAATTCATGTTCTGATAAACATTAATTTGAAAGTTCTGTTCTATCGATTTTTTAGAAGTTTGAATCAATCACACTTCTCGATAAAAACTATCGATCTTTTCTCGGCTCATTTAATCATTAAATGAATCGCAATAAAGAACATACATCCATCGCGTACTTTTGCGTTCAAGTTCTCATGGTCTGTCATTTGAATTAATGTTTGTCATTACCAATACAAAAATACCATCACCTGAAAATTCAACTTGTAATGAACGATCATTTTATTCGTATTTGCAAACACAAATAGAATTTGGTGTTTCACAATGACTTACATTGATACCACAAGTCACACTTGAATTTCATTTGAAGACCACCAAAATAACATGTGCCATAAGTTCTCATCGTATCTCATGTAAATATCCACCTAAAAGCATCAATTAGCCTTTGTTGTTGTAGATATGGAAATATATTACTGTAATGACAACAGTTTAACATTAAGTAACTCAGTCTTTGTCAACTTGAACTGTCGTCAGAACAGTTCAAGTTAAAGAACAACACAATGAGGGTGTGTGTTGTTTGGACCGATTCTACTTCTGAAATTAAGATCAACCCTAAAGGTCAAGCTTATGCAACTGGAATGTCCGTGAACATCATCAACCAAATCATCCAACTGTACACTGATATTTTCAGGGGTGAACACAACTTTCTTCATGGGAACTCGTGAACAGTGTATCAACCAAATGAGGAACAATCTCAGCGACACTTCAACTTTCAATGAACCATTTTCTTATGAAGATTTCGATGTTCCAGTTCCACAGATTGCACGAATACCATCGATACTTTCTGGTTATGATCATGGATCTTTCGAAGAAGAAGACTTGGCAACTGTTCAATCAAATTTGGGACTTATCAGTTCAACAGTCTATCTCGTTACCATATTGTTACTCTTACTATTGGCCATGTTGGTTACCATTCGAGTTGTTCTGTTGTATCGATTGACTTTGATCAAACAGTCAAAACGTTCAGGAAGACAATTACGAATCAAAAGGTGTATCAACAGTATCAAATCAACATTCACCGGTAATTCAAATGGATTCATGTTGATTTCAATTCTTGTTTCACTGCTCTCATTCTATATCATCTTGGGTTTTTGTTGTGTTTTACAAGACAAGTCACATCATTGCACCAACTCCTTACACTCTTGATTCATTGGACAAAGTATTGATTGACAAAAGAGCAATTCCGTTCTTGCTCTTGAAAGAGCAAAGTCCAATTACTGGTCCTCATCGTGAACAAATCATCACAAGGTTCAAAATGTGTAAAATGAATCCAACCTGTAATCAAAATTACACCAACATTTTCAGTGGTTCTAGTCCATTGAATTTGGTTAAATTGTCAGAAATGTTGGTGAAAAAAGTAATTGCTGTGATCAGTAGTGAATCATTCCTTCAAGATGTCACCTGGATTTGTCTGGCCAATGCAATGGAGAACCGATGGATCCTCACTTCTCATCCATTGCATGATCAACCTGAAGAATTACTCGGTACACCAATATCTCAACACTTTACAAATCGCAAGAACTTTTCATCAAGAATGCGAATAGTTTTTGAAAGTAACTTATTTGAAAAGTTTCTCAAAGATGCTCAAGATGAAATGTCACTTGTGATTGTCAAGAACTTACCTCAGGCCAATGCGAAGAAACAATTTTGCAGTGAAACTGAAGTTGAATCAAGCAATCAAGAAGTAAAAGATCTCAAATTGAGTTTTTTTTGTCGGGTTCATCATTTCACTTTGCTTCATTCTCGTCTTGGCTCTCATCGTTCTTGTAATTGAAAATGTAATGATGAAGTTTCAGTTATCGAATTCATGCAAATCAAAGCGAAGGAGATGCAACAAGATTCAAATTCGTAAATTTTGATCGTCATGATCATTTGAACAAATTGAATCCCTGATATCTAACCGTATGAATACTCGACACTGCACATAACACTGAGATTGACTTGTATAAAAGTCGCATTTGTAACTTTTGCACACTCGTGACCCTCATAACCACTCGAGAATTGTATTTTCCTCAACACAAGACTCATTTTGACTCACTTCGTTACTCTAATAAATGTTTGTCAAACACAACTGAATCTTAATGTTCATTTTAATTGAAAAGATGTTCTTTTGTTCACTCACCAATGATCATAATGATTGAACATCTGGGGGATGACCCCTTCGACCAGATAATCCCGAATGCTGTCGAAATGGCGGACCAGCTGGTGGATGTGAACCTTTCACCATTCATTACAGTAATGCAAGGAACTTCTTCAAAACATATCTCACTTGTCCACCTCTGTCAGATTATTTCAATGTGACAAAAGATCTGAGCGCTGAAATGCCATCATATGTACCATCTTACTATGCTCTTGCCAAAGGAATCACGATGAGTAAGTTCATCAAACAGCGAGATTATTTTACCACTGCAGCCAAGTTATATACAAATTCATTTTGTTCAAAATCAAAATCATATTTCTATTCTTATGAGAACGTTTACGATCGACTCAATAGACGTAGTAATGACTCTAGTAGTTTTGATCAATTCGGTATATGTTGTCCTATGGACAATGCCTTCTATTTGGATGTAAATGTTCTATCAATCAATGTTGTGTGACTATCACAATGGATGCGAAAAGAGAGTTTAGAGCAGTTAAATTGTTAGTAACAGCACCGAAGTGTTCTAATGGTGCAAGTCGAGATGAAAATGACGTTGCGATTTTCAAATCTTGTGTCAAGGAAGAATTTCGACAATTTTTAGGGCATAGTATTAGCACTAACAAAGATTTTTATATCACTCCCTTTGAAAATTATTCAGGCGCATCTATCAATGTAACGCAAGTTTCAAGTTTGTTTTACAAAGGATTGCCATGAGTATCACGATGTAATTATGAATACTTTGCGTACTGGAGCTGGTAGAGCAGATGTTGAAGTTAAACAAGTTTCATCGAGATGGTCAACTACATGGGAGAGATGGTTATTTTTATCCTTACATTTTCAATCATTTATAAATAATTCAGACAGATTCTTAATGTCCAACTTCAAAGCTAAAGCGAAATTTTTAACAATTTAAAAAGTTTTTACCAGAATTTTCCGAATGAATTGGAAACATCGAGGTATCAAAAGTTAAATAAATATTCATCACTGGGCCATTTAATTGATATACAGATTAGTTTTCACATTGTATTTGATAAATTGCTCTTTGTTACCAATGAATGGAACGACATTCAGGAAAATTTGATCATTTATATTAAATTCAGAACATCTGTTGTTGTTTTGTTAGAGTAGAGGCACATGAAAGGAATCATACCACTTTGTTACTCTGGATAGCTGAACACCTGTCATCTTACATAAGTATAGAAGCAGTCTTATCCTCATCACCCGACAGTTCTTGATCCAACGTCATCAACATCAAAGATGAAACTTTTCCTCATTTTTAGCTTTTTCTTAGCTTCAGTTTCATGTGAAAATAAAACATTCAAGTTATCCTTCAAACGAACAAACGACAAATGTGTTTTCAGCTACAAAAATGAAGCACTTGAAACCAACATGGGTGAAAGTTTTGTCAGCAATAGACGTATGATCTGTTGTCAAACTGGAACTGAAGCAAAACTTGGAAAAAATGGTCGACTGATTTACAAAACAGCAACATCAGAACACAACTGTTGTACATCATACTTTGCCAAGTATAAATTTGGTTTCTCTTTCATTCGTCCTTGTCCTAACATCAATCCATCGACTTCCATTACAAAGACTGTTAAACATACAACATCGATTATGAAAAGTAAGCGATACAATTACACAATCTGTAATCGCCAAATATTCAAACCAACTAATTACCCTTATACTGATCAATTGGTCATCGTTCCCATAAAAACTCCTACAAGTTGCAAGGATAAAAAGAAATCAATTCACATTCAATGGATCAACGTAAAATACGATGGTAAAAAGAAAGCTTACGTCATGTTGAATCGAGCCTACAGTTGGTGTTGCAGTAAAGATCCTTTCAGTGATTACAAATTGGACCCAAAGAAAGTTTGTTGTGGACTTACTGGTTCTCAGACTCCTTACATGGTGACCAATGGATACCTTCGGCCAGATAATCCCGAATGTTGTCGAAATGGCGGACCAGCTGGTGGATGTGAACCTTTCACCATACACTTCAGCAGTAGCCTAAACAACTTCAATAAAACATATCTCACTTGTCCACCTTTATCAGGTTACTTCACATCACTCCAAATCTAAATGCTAAAATGCCCATATTCTCTCCTGCTTATAATGCCCTTTCATTCAAGAATGGTGCTGGAGAACTCAATGCATCAGACTTCTCCACACACTTAGCATACAACAGATATGTTAAATATCTATACACAACATCTTCTTGCAAAAGCCTCAATGGATACTTTTATTCATACGATAATGTTTATGATCGACTGAACAGAATGATTAGAAGAGATTCAAGACTACAGCAGAATAGTTTCGACGAATATGGTTTATGTTGTCTGATGAAGAATGCTTTTTATCACGATGTTGGTGAAATTTTGAAAAAATGCTGCATCACGACAACAGCACAAGGAAATAGTGCCATTCAAGTTGATAACGTTCATGAGAGAACAACACCATATTGTCTTGCAAAGGGCCAAAGTAGAATTCAAAATGGTATCATTTTTTTCACAACTTGCCATGACAAAGTATGTGAACATTCCAATCTTTTAACAGAAGATATTCCTGAAGACATTGATGTTAAACTTTTGTGGAATCACCTTGACCATGTTCCGACCAATATTCAGCTTTACGGAAGGGAAAATTATTTTTATCCTTCTTACCGTGATTTACCTGAATACTTAGAAGGGATACCAAGTTAGTTCAGAGTATGAAGTTGAAACGGCTGGAGCGAAAGTTTCAACAATCTAAAAAACTTTGACCGGAATTTTTCAAATGAATTGTAAACATTGAGGCATTAAAAGTTAAATAAATATTGATTACTTGGCCGTTTCATTGATTTACAGATTGATTGTCACATTGTGTTGATAAATTGCTCTTTGTTCCCATTAAATGGAACAACATACAGGTAAAGTCGATCCTTTATATCAAATTGAGAACATCTGTTATTTTTTTGTCAGAGTGAAGTTACGTGATGATGGTTTTTGTTGGATATAAGAATGATACTTTGATACTCTGGATGGGTGAACACCTGTTATCTCCCAACAGTCAAGAGTCAACCATTCGACACGAAACAATTGCAAGATGAGACTTTTCATTTTCAGCTGCTTCGTAGCTTCAATTTCAAGTGCGAGCTTAACTTTCAAATATGTTCAAGCTCCTTGTACATTCAACTACAAAAATGAAAATCTCGAAGAGAACATTGGTGAAAGATTCGTAAGTACCGATAATAAACGTAAGATCTGTTGCCAGAATGGTACGAAAGCTGGATTGGGAAAAAATCCATTGGTCTACCAAACAGGTACATCAGAACACAACTGTTGCACATCGTATTCTCGTGAAAGCAGAACTGGTGTCGCTTAAATCCGTGCCTGTTCTAATGTCAATCCATCAACTCGTTTGACTGGCACTCACCAACATATAGTAAAAAACAAAAAAACAGCAGAAACATTCATACAAGTTGTGCTCGTCAAATATACAAACCAAGTAATTACGATTATTCTCCTGATTTGGTAATCGTTCCCATCAGAGATACAGCAAGTTGCAAAGACAAAACAAAATCAATTCACATCCAATGGATCAATGTGAAGTACAATAAAGATAAAAAAACTTACTCTATGAAAAATCGAGCCTACAGTTGGTGTTGTCGTGAAGATCCTTTCAGTAACTACACATTGGACCCAAAGAAAGTTTGTTGTGGACTTGCCGGTGCTCAGACTCCTTATAAGGTCACCGATGGATATCTTCGACCTGATAATCCTGAATGCTGTAGAAAAGATGGATCAGCTGGTGGATGTGAACCTTTCACCATTCATTATAGTGATGCAAAGAACTTCTTTAAAACATATCTCACTTGTCCACCTCTGTCAGGTGATTTTAATGTGACAAAAGATCTGAGCGCTAAAATGCCAACATTCGTCCCCGCATACTACGCACTGGATAAAGGACTCACAATGTCCAATTTCTCCGGTGCATTAGAATATTACAAGGCTGTCAAACATCTTTACACAGTATCAAAGTGCAAAGATTTAAAAGGATACTTCTACTCGTACGATAACGTATACGATCGACTCAATAGAATGTCCAGATCTAATAAAATTTTAATGCAAAGTAGTATCGATGAGTATGGTATTTGTTGTCCGATTAAAAATATGTTTTATGAATCCGTCGATCAAATGCTCCGAAGATGTTGTATCGTCATCACTCAACAAGGAAACAATGTTCTACAAAATTATGATGCTGTAGGAGAATTATCACCAAATAAACTACCAACAACACCGAATTGTCTAAAGAAAACCACTCGTATTAACAAAGGCAT
>JASXTE010000737.1:0-26312 GCA_030280995.1 Hemileia vastatrix
TTTATTTTATAATATTAGTTTCAACTAATAATATTAGCATATCATACAATGATTGATAATTTATGGTATCCATAATGAACCTATTATATTAATATAACAGGTTTGTTGGTTTTTAATATGATAGATGTTAATATTAGATGATAAGACGACGAATATATTGATCGCCGCACTCTAACTGAGTTACTATTCACGCTAAGGTTGTGTGGTGTCTAATTATTAGACATATTATTATTAGACATATTATTTATACTCAGTATGAGTTTATAAAGTATTATATCACATTACTATGTACAGCCCCGCCTTGCCTATTATAAGTACCCCCCTACCCCCCCATATAACCCTCCATCTCTATCTTCTCATTTATAATCTTACCTTTGTATTTATAATAATGCAGCTACTCTAATATTCTTATATTCTTATATATATTAATATATATCTCGAAGAGAGAGATGGATATGTTATCGACGTGTAGATAAGGAATATCATACCTTATAACAAATAAACTTATAATAGGCTTTTTTAATAAAAGCAAGCTTATGATAAATGGATTGCAAGATGCTGTATATTTGACGAGGTCAATATAATATACCTTTTGACACAATTCCCTCATCTCATCATCTCGAGAAGAGAATAATAACATAACGAACGATATTAAGGATAATTGTGTTATTTTTTATATATATTTATATATATAGCATGTGCAGATCAAGGTGTGACGCAAGATGTAATGTGGTATGGATTGTAATATTATACGACTAGGCCGCTCTTCATATCTTAGTCATTCCTTGTCAAGCCCTTCATGTTACAGTAAAGGTCACAGTTATAGTTATCATTATAGTTATATTAAGGCTTATTTTATACTTCTAGTAATTATTATAAATATAGTTCTAGTTTATTTTTATAGTTATAGAATAAAGTTAGTGTTATAGTTATAGAAGAGAGTTATAGTTAGAACTATATATATTTATATATATATATGTATGTATAGCTTTACCCCCCCCTTACATTACATTACTTTACATTATATTACCTAACCTTACATTACCTAACATTACATAACATAGCCTATTTCCTTATAATTAAACATGGGGGGGGTTATATCTATATATAAAGATAAAAAAAACACGATGATCCATGTGGATCACCTAGGTAGTATAGTATATATTATATCCTGTCATTATATCCTTCACCACAACACATATATCTGTTTGGCTAGGTTATATTTTATATAAGGAGGAGGGAGAGGGAGATATTTTTTATAAATAGCTAGCTGTAGAAGGTTGTATTATTACAGGGAGACCGTAATGTAAATTAGTAAGGTTTTTATTATCCTCTATTTTTGCAATGAGGTATATTCTTTATCTTAATCCTTCACTACATCTTATTCTTTCTGCATAGATATGGATAAGGAGGGGTAATGCTATACTCTAGCTTAGCATTGCCTGTCATTTTTTACCCATGCTATGTTAGATATTCATGCCATTATATGGCTATTGTTATTATATGGCTATTCTATATTCATGCCATGAATATAGAACAAACATATTTTATTTCCTTGCTATTCTATTTTATGGCTATAATCTTCTTATATTTTACGGCTATTATATAATATTTTATATTTAATTGCTATTATTTTATACTATAGGCTGTTTAGGCAATATAATATTGCTGAAACTTAAATAGGGGGGTAGGGGAGGGTATCCTATAAAAATAGGATGCGCGCGCCTGTGCAGACAGGCTGGAGACAGAATAAATATAAAGGCCTTTTTAAGGTTAGTGTATACCCCCCCCTTTTAAAGAAGGAAGTTACACTATTTTGAAGTAAACAAACGACGCTATCATCTTTTTCAAGATTCGAACTTGATCCAATGTTTTAGAAGAACATGGCTCTACCATTAAGCTAAAAAGACATGATGTGAGACATTCACATATATATGTGTGTGAGAGAGAGTCCCACTCCATCGGTCTCATCCATTCTTCCATTTGACCTAATCTTATCGTACTATAGGTCTATGTCTAGGTTTAGGTCTAGGTCTAAACATAGCATCCCCTTTCACCGACATTTATTTATTTATATTAGTAGCGGCTCCTTTCAACCTTTTCATCACATGACGCCGTAGTTCTTCTTTTTAGAAGGCTCTCTATGACATAGATAGAGGAAAGCACTTTACAATACTACTTTACTTTACACTCGATATTTAACGTCCACGTCCACTTAACTAAACTTTATTTTTAACATAAAACCCATTCTATTGGTTTTAACTCTCACTTTTACACACATAAAGGCTTGTGTGAGGATCTGATTCTCTTTTTATTCCATCTCCATCATATTGCCTGGCTTATATAGCATAGCTTATATTACATTAGCTTATCTAATCTAATACTTCTTCTATTATACTTACCTCTATTATACTAAGGCTATATTAGCATATATTTATAATCTTAGCTAGTTACCCTATATACCCCCCCCCCATAAGCTTATATAAGCTTATGATATAATGAGATATTGAGGCAGGGAAAGGGGATGCTATACACTCGCGACGTACTTATACCCTCTATCGTCTATATATTACATATATATTGGGCTGTTGATCTTTCTTTCCACTTATATTTACTGTTTTTAGCGGGTTTTACTCGTAATTACAAGAGGTCCAATTATAGCAAGTATAAATACAAAAGAAGCTATAATAATAAATAGAAATGAATGTGTGTAGAGAGTTAGTCCTAGAGATTGAATCTGACTTAGATCAAATATGGTCATATCGCTCGGATTAAATACCATATAAGTAGTATTATCGACAATAAAATTAGAACTGTTACTGCCTAGTATAGTCTTAGTGGATATATTATTCGTTATATATTGAAACATGGATATAAAATCTGAATTGAAATGTACAATATCCATATTTATGAAAAGGACTATGAACATTAGTGATACAATCCCTTGAAGAGATCAAGGTATATTTTGAGTCGTACGTAGATCTTGAAGATTCATTATCATAATTACAAATAGTATTAGAACTATGATAGCCCCTACATATACAATTATTAGTACTAGCGATATATATACTATATTTTGAAGAACTATATACGCTGCAACTAGTATAAATACTGTAATTAGATATACTACTGACGTTACGGGTGATGTTGAAGTTATTACTATTAGACTACTCATTATTGAAAAAAAAGAGATGATATTTAGAGCTCCATTCATTTTATTAATTCCTTTTATCTGACCTTACGAATTCGAGATACTGAACATATTGCTTACCCCCCCTTTAATTTTATCCCACATCTATCACATCATCAACCCCTCCCCCCCGGGTTTAGTTTATTCCCAAACTACGAAAATACTAGCATTCATCTTCCTATCCTTTACACACATCTACATCTGCCCCCCCCCCCTTTACCATTGGATTATACAATACCTCATATTTTGCCCATTCTGTCCAAGATATGTATTATATATATCAATATAATTTACTAAATTTTACATTCCTGCCTGCATTATTATTTTAATAAATCATTTTTATAAAAAAAACAGGTTTATTTTACGTTACGTCTTAGCAAACGTCTTAGTATACGTCTAAGCCTACGTATAGGCCAACTTGACAAAAAGTCAAGTTAACTTTTATTTAGCCTATTTTTATTTTAGTAAGGTTAAGGTGGACATAATGTCAAGTTAAGTAAAGTTTATAAAAATAAAGTAAAGTGGGTGTACGCTGATCCATATTATTAGGTATTAAATAAATAAAACTTTACTTAACATCAACTAAACTAAAAAAAATTAATAAACACTCAATGGATTGAATAGAGATTGAGATTGAGATGAACAACACACATTCATCACACGCTATCTGTTTAATATATGTGTATGAGGTGAGGAAGTTTTTTTATGTTAGTCCATACGTATGACGTATGAGTATAAGCCTCTACGTATGACATATTATAATAAATATATATCAATACATATGCTAATATGTATTATTATACTAATTTACCCCCTTAGTATTATTATTAGTATTAGTTTTTTTATAAAAATACGAAAAAAAAATATTATTTTATTTCCTTCCCTGCCACACTTATCTTATACTTATAAGTATTTTTGTATTCAGTAGTTCTATTTACCCTTTATATCCCCCCCCTCTCAAACTAAAACTTGGCCTATTTATAGAATAAATTAGACAAAAATATAGTTAAGTTAAGTGGGATACACATATCTACATTTTAGATCTCGAAATATAATCCCTCCGAATTATCCATACACTTCAGGATCGCACTACGCATCTGCATGACGCATCTAAAAAATTAAAAAAAATAGCGGCCTCAGCCTCTTTTTTTTATTCTTATCCCTACTCCATGCCCACCTGCTTGTCCATTTAGTTTCTCTTCTTTTATTTTTTTTGCTTTTATTTTATTTGCTTTTATTTTATAATAACGGGAAAAGGGTCACGGATATATATATTAAATATAAGTTAGCTTTATCATTAATGCTGACCCCCCACCCTTTAAGGGCTAATCATCTCTATAGCCAATCCCCCCCCTATTTATAGCCCTTAAATGGGCTTTTATGAGGGATGGGATAAAATATAAGAGAGGGTATGATGGGACTATGCTGCGTTGCAGTAAAGGATCCATCCATTATATAAAATATCCTACCCACACATACATATATGTGTGTGTGGTTATGTATCAACACAGAAAACTCGTACTCTCTGCACGTGTCAAGGTGTGCGTGATGATGATAAAGAGAGTCAAGGAGGATTATGCATGCATATAAAAGTTTTATCTAATCAATTATCATCGTCCTAAAATATTATATTTAGGGCTACCTAAACCTTCTTATATTGCTATCTTATCATCTCGCCATCGCCCTCCATTCGACATGGACATCATATCTTATGGCCTTCGCAGCGTTTTATTCGCAAATACATTGCCCCCCCCCCCTCTTTTCGCTACGTATTTGCGCCCTGCGTGCTTTAATACGGCTGCGTACTTCGGCTTATTTACCCCATCAATTTATTCGTCCACTTTACTTAACTCTAATTTACAAAGGCTATTATATATTATTATAATATGAGGTTTGGCTATTGGATAGAATCGGGTTTATCATATCTTAACTTATATGACCTGACGGATCCCGGATCCCTTCATGAATACCTACATACCAACATAGCCCATTTTTTTATCCGCGGATAGGATAGGATAGGATAGTATAGGATAGTATAGGATAGGATAGTATAGGCGGGTCATTCACATTACTTTATAAACTGTTTATATATATCTAGGTTGTATTGTCTGTTTATTTCTATATAAAAGTGTTTTAGTAAATCACTGACTAGGCTATGAAATAAATTTTTATGAGCGAACCAAAATAATATGTATTAGAAATTGAAGAGGTTCGAACTCTTGACAAAGTAGTTAACAGCTACTTGCTCTACCACTGAGCTACAACTTCATTAGCTTATTTTATATAAAAAAAAAATATCAGGAGTTGAAGTTGAGTTTAACCCGGCCCTCCATTGACAACCCTAACCAACCCCATCCCGTTATATCTCATCTTCCCTGGAACACCATCACCCCTCCCCCCCCCCATCCCACACGTCATATGCGTGGGACCCGGGTTATAGGATCTTAGATCCTCTCATATCATACTATATATTATCATATGTGATCCTATTCTATCTTATCAAATGTGAGCCTATTCTATCTTTAGTTATTAACTTCCCCCCCTTTTTTACATACATTATGTATTATATTATTATATGTATATATATTTTCAACATCTTATATTCTTAACTTTAGGTTAAGTTAAACATAAACTTTAGGTTAAGTTTATGCAGCTCCAATTTTTTATATTTAGTTTTAGCTATAGCTTGTAGCTTTAGCTAAAAAGCACACACAACCCCCCATTACACCATTTATAACACAACACCTTGACCCCGTGAAAATGTAGATGTAGATCCTCGAGAGATTATATTATTATATAATAGGAGGAGGTTAATTTGACTTATATATATTATATAGAGAATGTGATATAATATAGAACAATAGGATTATAGAAGGAATTGAATATATTTTATATTGATATGGAGGGCAAGGATCATTACTCTATCCGTAGATAGTAAGTTACGAGAAGAGTATTAGCCTAAGTATACATCACCCACTCATGACGTATGAACATATAAGGGTGAGGTTTAAAAACCCCTCGATCTGATCTCGATGGGTTTTTTTCTATTTTGAGAGAGGTCGGCGGATTCAACACACACTGGATATATGGTAGGGTATGGTTTGTCGTATTCTCTTCTAGTCGTTAGACTCTACACCCCCCCCCCTCGGTTGTACTGTGGTTTGTAGGGTTAACTCACTCTCGAACATTAGCTTCCACATTCGAGACGTAAACGTCCTATTTACTTTACGAAACTTTTATTCACCTACTGCCCACCCCCCCCCCCCCCCCACCCCACCTTATATCCCTTTAAATGTTCACATACTCTGAAACATACAGTTAACTATGGGCCGTTAGCTATGTGTAAACCATGAAAATTAACAGCTTATACTGCTGCAGTAGGTTTTATACCTAACAGCTATTGAACACTGCCTGACACAGCCCTACATAGCTATGGCGTGAGTTTTTATGTCATACTGTATTATATAAGGATTAGGAGGTTTTACATACTATCGGGTCTATAGGCTTTTTATTCATATAACATCGTTTGCTAGACTTAAAGACACGTAAGCTTCGCCCGTTCGGATCGGATCTGACAATGATACATCTTCTTGACTCTCCGCACACACGTGCGCACTTCCCTATCGAGGAAATACCTATAATATCTAAAACCCTGCTCATTTAAGTAGAAGTAGGAGCGCCCCCCCTGATTAATCATCTCCTCTTTTATAGTCGGATAGTTAGTCCATAAATGTTTTATCTTGGATATTATCAAACAATTGTCTATATTTACCACATAACTGCTATACTACTACTACGGCTACTCTACTCAACTATACTATTGTAGTCTATACGTCCACGAGTTTCAAAGGTTATTCAACTATACGGCTACTTAACGGCAACTCTACTATATCCTATTATACTTATACTATATTATATTTTATTAAATAAAAATTATACTACTACTACTATAGTATATTTCACCTCCTCTTATTCTATATATATATATATATTATTATTATATACTATACTATACAATGCAATCCTATACTTATACCATACTTAATTATATTATACTCTACCATATTATACTATATTATAGTAGATAATACCCCCTATACCCTTCAAAACTATATATAATATAATAATATAAATTATTTTATATAATACATTATTATATAATTTATATTAGCGCTACACGCGCTGTAAAAATATACACCCAATAATATATCTTATAAAAATTAAACACTCCCGAGCATAAACGCACCCACCTGCTTTTGGGCTTCAGGGTTAAGAGGTACCCAGTACTATTACTCTACTATACTGACACCCTACTGATACAGTATCACAGTACACAGTACGGTACCTTTGGTTCGATATATATTACATACACGGTACTTTAACAGTACTGGTACTGTACTGGCCTGGTATGATAGGATACATGACTCGAACCCATCCCCCCCATCACTTAACTATACAGTACTAAACATATATATATACTATACTAGTACAATACACTTCGTGTCTTAAAAGGCTGCTCTGCTGTTCGAGTATGTACTAGTAGGTATACTACTCTATTGGGTGCGAGTATATATTATACTCAATAATACAGTACTCAACAAGTTTACATAGTTGTACAAAACTGTATTTGTGCGGGTACGATACCTATGCTGTACATCTACATCGTCCTATGGGCGGCTGTTACATTATATTGTATATCTTGATCTTTTCAATCGTCTTTCTTTATCCACACCCATCTCACTATTTTTATAAAAAAAAAACATTTTATTCACGCAACGCTATTAAGGTGTGTGTGTGTTATATAAAACCACGATAAACAAAATATTTTTTAGGGTACTATTATTATTTTTATATAATATATTTCATTCAGGAATTATACGTGCACATCAAGGCCCTATCGTATCACTATCCCACCTCCCCCCCCCCCCCTTTTTTTTATAGGGTTTATTCTATTTGGATAGTTATAGCAAGCTGAGGCGAGGGAATTGAGAGGATGCATTCTCTTCTCACTACATTTTATTAAAAATAGGCTCTTTTAGAGGCTCCATAATATTGAATCAGATATGCAAAGCTCTCTAAAAGTTATATCTGCTCTGATCAACTCTGCTCTGCGAAGCCCTACTATGCAAAGCTTTCTAAATAAACTATGCTTTAGCATTTTTTATTAAAGCGAGCTGGGCATATAATATAAACAGGTCCTTGACGTATTTAAAATACGTTAGGCCTTTATCATATAATACCCTCTATCTCTACATCATAGAGATAGAGGGCTTGGCCTATTAGGAGGTTGTCGAAAGAAGGGTACGGGTACTCGTGATGGATATATTATTATATATAAAAAAAGATGGGATTGGCCCGTTCGTACTGAGCTCTTATTTATTAAAATAAATGATTATACATTTTGTATCTTATCTTATCCATAACACATGACTTGGGGGAGGGCTCGCACTATTCTATTATAGGTTTTTACTTGTAATAGAATATATATCATTATAAATAATGATATAATAATGGGATATTTGAGATGTGATATTTTCGTGAATAAAGAAAAGAAGATAAAATAATCTTATCTGCTTGTATATATATATAGATAGTAGTAGGTTTTATGACTTATATAAGATGATGATGAAAATATTATTTTGGGGTAATATATTAACCATAAATAAAAAAGGGGGGGATTTGAGAGGAGGAGGGGGATATAAAAATTAATCTGAATGTGATTGAACAGGTAGCATGTTGTAAGCATGGAATGGTGTAGGACTATCAAGTGTTCACTCTAGAGAAGCTTCAAGAGTATGAACTTCCGGTGTTAGATAGAGTCCATAGAAGAATGCAGGATAAGATCAGTAACTAGATTCTACTGTTCGACCATTAACTATCATGTCATAAACTACAACTCCGAAAACAATAGTTGCAATAACACTAATGAGTGAACCTATACTACTAATAATGTTTCAACCTGCATAAGCATCTGGATAATCCGGAATACGACGTGGCATACCTGCCAGTCCTAGGAAATGTTGAGGCATGAAAGTTATATTTACACCTATGAACATAACCCAGAAATGAAGTCTACCTAGAGCTTCACTATAAGTTAGCCCTATAACCTTAGGTACTCAGTAATAAAAACCAGAAAAAATTCCAAATACGGCTCCTATAGATAGTACATAATGAAACAATTTTGTTACCTTTATAAAATAAAAATATATTTACCTATAGTCACCAACAGGTTCAGACTATGTCATCATCCTATGATAGATCTATATCATCTATAACTTATGATTAGGACGGGGGGCGCTCGTGTGGAGATTATGGTTGTAGTGCTCACTCCTTAGTCGTTGAACGTTTTAATTTTTTTTTGATTTAATCATGATGATTGATTATATATCAAACCTACTATAATTAACTTCGCTGCAAATGATGTTGTTGTCACAACATGTTCTTGCAATTCACCCCTATTCAATATAATCTTGCGATTTTATGTCACCTATCGATGAGCCACGACGTAATAACTCAGGTATAGTTCATATAATTGAACTATAGTTTTACTACTTTTACAAGTAGGATCGGACCATATCTTATTAAACTCTTTTTCAGACGAATATGATAAATAGTTTAATTGTCACGTAGGGTCTCTACGGAGCCTTATAAATAAATATATAATAATTTATATAAAAGCTAGTTATAGTTAATATATTTATATAAGTATTATAATATATTTTACAAATAAGTTTCCACGGGGTTACCTTATTAATTTGGATCCTGGCGCAGGTAGGTATGATAAGGTTTCACCGTTAGCCTACAGCCTCTTTTCATGAGTTAAGCTAGGACTTATAAAAGCTGAAGACCGGAAGATATGTGGATCTTCCATAGTGACATTTATACACGACAGTTACAGTTACAGCCTTATAATTAATACAGTTTTTATATGCATATGCACAGCGGGTTATAAACACAATTAAAATATCGTATTAGAGCGAAGAGAAAGAGCTATTTTTGACTATGTTAAAAATAAACAATAAAAATTAGTTGGGTCAAAATAAAAAAAAAAGATATTAAATATTCATTTCAAAATAAACCTTGAACAAGTCTGTCTTCTGTCTTCTGTCTTATTCAACAAATTGAACAAGTTGAGAAAACTTATACCCTTGAAGAACCTTAGAACAATGATCCATGACTTTTTGAACATCAGATCGTGATGCCATCGTAAGAATATATAGATCATCTTTTATATGATCCATTTCAATTTGATCTACCTTGTAAAAGATACGAATAGCCTTTATTAGATATAGATCATACTTTGAGAAATGGAAAAAGTTCAACTCCAGTATGCTTTCTATAAAAACATCCTTCAGCTTCAATAAATCAACCCAGTCAATCTGAAAAATAATATGGAAGTTTGTCTGGAACTAGTCAAGTAAAACTTTCTGTAATAAGATCAGATCATATCGGGATGATCTTATTATAATATATTTTTCATAAAAAAAATTTTATACAAGTTTGCATAAATTTAATTTGTAGATAACGTTGAGAAGTTAGAGGTGGATATTGTTTTAGCACTGGAAAAAAATTATTAATAATTAATATTCGTTTTGTCATGACTCAAATGACATATCGAGAACATGTTTTCTTATCTACATCTCTAAATACTCTTCACCCTATAAGGGATTTTAGTTTTACTTAGGATAGTTAGTATTTCGTAGTTACGAGGCTTATCAGCCTGCTTGATAATTATACGATACCCAATATTCTTATTACGTCAAGAATATACTCCTATATATCAATACCCCCCCCATCAAGCAGCCCAGCCCTACTATAAAAGCTCCTAGTTGCTCAGAGTTCAGATGATTAGGATGGATAATAGTTTTATTTCTTCTCATAGTACTTATAGATCTCTTTTCTTCATAACCGTATCAACTGCCTATTTATATAAAATATTGAAAAAGTTAAATTTATATCGTGTAGCGCTACATCTAGACTAGCATTGGCTAGTACTACTCCTGTTAGTCCACCCATAGTAAATAGGGAGATAAATCCAAGCGCCCAAAGCATTGGAACTGTTATTCTTAGACTTCCTCCGTAACATGTAGCTCAGGGTTGGGCCTTCAACCTTTTCAGGTATAGCTGGCTTATTGTCTAGAGTTTGTACTTCACTCTTTTGAAGAAACTCATCTCATACCCGCCTTTTTTTTATGATATCATCTAATCTATTTAAAGGGTAAGGGCCGTTACCGGTGACCGGGACTATTCCTTAGACTTTCATATTATCTTAATGATAACTTATAATAGCCTGGGGCGTCTAGTCTCTACGCTTTTACATAAAAAGTTTCCTTAAAATGACTTAGTTCGACGATTGTCCTAATATTATTAGTATATTTTTAATATTAGGATGTTTCTCGAGTTTGCCCCGTCCTTCCAATAAGTTTATATATTATCTGATTTATTCTTTCAAAAGAAGAAACAAGCTCTGGTATTATATCTCTAATTGACTTCGCACTCATGTAAATATTATATTATAATATATTTGTGTAGAGAACACTTACAGTCAAATGGGATGGTTAGAACATTTATTAGAAGTACCAGTTCTTGTACCGTCATACTTTGAGTATTAAAAATTACTCTACCCCCCCCTCCCTCCTTTTTTGATAACTTAATCCCCTGCAATTCAAGGACTAATACTCTCCAATAGTTATAAGTTCATAAATATTGTTTGGATTTACCTTTACTCCATCTACATAAAATGCTTTATTTTGAAAAACAAGCAAGAGTTATAGTAACTAGGACTACCTGCAGGGGGGTACTATATTTCGCCCCCCCCTTTTAAAGGGCTTTTTGGATTAAACAACAATAATGACTAATTTTAGTCCATACATATTAAATATAATGAAAAGGGGGGGTGAGCTATAGACTGTTTTAGATATACTCGTGGAAGACAATCGATAACGATAACGATCCTTTTGATTAGGTCTTAATATTCAACCTTCTTTTTGAAGAATACCTACAAAAACTTCTGGGGTGTTAGTTCTACTATATGTCTCACGATAATCGTGTATATAGGATAATTAACAGTACTACAAAGGTTTTTACCGAAAGATACTAGGGCTGTACACTTAGTATTTTCAGGTATATAATTTATTTTAGCACGGATAAACTGTTAATAAGATTAACCTATTCTATATAATGCTTATTATATCGTGTTTATAAACTCTCCTCCATATTGGAATGAATAAAAAATAAATTAGAAGAATTGGCCGAATTGAATTATTCTTGCTAAAGGAAGCTGACAGCCATGAGAAAATTTTAATACCTGTAGGTACTGCAATAATTATGGTTGCAGCTGTGAAATAAGCTCGTGTCAAATGGACTATATCTTCACACCATTTTAATTTTAATTTTAAAAAATTAATTTTAAATTTAAAAAATTAATTTTAATTTTAATTTTAATTTTAATGTGGGGTTTGGCGTGTAGTCTCTGAGGATCCCTGACCTTCAACTAGTTTAGTTATTTTGCTTTTAAGTTCTCGAATTTTATTAACACCAGAAGGTGTTATATGACTATTATTTTGAATTTGAATTAGTGCTTTACGTCAATAAATATATATGAGCCACTTACAAGGATTTATCAGATGATACTTATCGAAATAAAAAGCAACTGACTTAGCGCGATTTAAACTTACTGTTGAATATCGATTAAGAGTGCCAGCTTTGTCCGAAGTCTGGTAAATAATACCACCTAGCGAAGTTTGAATAATGGATAGAAGTTCTACATTCTTTTGAGTCATTCTAAATGGAAGGGTCACATTGTAACCTTGTGCTTGTGTATTACTCTTAGAAATTAAAATATAAAACGAACCCTTGGCATCATAAAATCCTGCTAGCCAATAAGTCTGTAGAATAGATTCTGTCGAAGGTGGCAGAATGGGTGTATTAAACTTTTTATCATAAGTCCTTTGTCTCGCTTGATCAATTTTAAACTTTGCTATAAATTTACCGTTGACAAGGTTTCACACTTTTTCTACACCTCCCCTGTGGTAAATGGATAGTTTAATAGCTATTTTATTTTTAACCTTTGAAACTGAACCATATCCAAGGATGTTTTTAATATAGTATGCATTAGCAGCATCGGATTCGTGAAAAACCATTTCAAATCCTCGCTCACCAATATCACCATCACCTTCAATTAGTCCAGCTAGATAATAACCTATATCGGTTTCGTTTTCTGGTCTAATATGTTTTCCTATATGTACACCTACCTCGGATTTTTTATTAAATACTGTTACGTCACTCTTAAACATTAGGTTTCCTGCTGATTGTTTCTTTACTATTGAAAGACACTCTAGTTTGATTATTCCGATTTTATGTAGCGCTATCCAAAAAATAGACGGACATACTAGATTTAGAAAGTTTCCAGCATATAGCCAAATTATATTAAGTCACCTTACGGTGAAAAACGACACACAAGTATCTACGTCTAGCCCTACCGCGAACATGTGATGCATCATTTCACTCTCTTTACAGAAAGGATCGGACTATATCTTAGTCTTTCAATTATCGATTATCCAGTTTTAATGGCTATATTATGGATGAATATTAATAGTCTTTTTTATTAGTCGTACCTTGTCAAGTCATTCGGCTGTTATATGTTCCTTGTTAAGTACCATCTCATGAACTTGTGATCACTTTTCTAGTGAAAAAAAAGTGACTTCTTAGTTCGTAGTGGATAAGATGAAAAGTAAGCACGAACCCCATCATTCGATTCGAATAAACCCAGTTACAGTATATCGATATACTTCCATCTTTTTGTGGTCGTAGCTTTACATTACCAAACCCAAAGAGGCTCTATAGGGTATATAGAATAGTACTATTATTTTGATCAAGTAGGAAACGCTACGCATTTTTATTACGAAACCTTGTGCATACAGATACAGATCATTAGCTGTTATACTTACGTTAAAATTCAATTCAGCATCTGTGAGATTGAATAGTCAGGCATCCTTTAGAGTAATAAATACTGTAGTAAAAATATGTGTCATAGTATTTCCTGTTTTAGCATGGATGACAGCAACTCACTTAGATAGTTGTTCTATTCGGTGAGCTATTACTATATTACCCTTGAATATATAAGCCAGAATACAAATACTTCCAAAGTCTTCAACAACTCATCGATAGGTTATTTCAACAACTCCACTTCCTACAGAGAAACATCGAACAGCACCCTATCCGAATGTTTGTAGGATATGATCGATAACAGCACGTTCTTTTTGGGTTATTATAAATCGCATTCGTGAGGTTATACTATCAGTTATAATAGCACCCCCCCCATCACCTTCAGCGAACCCAGTGAATCATGTGAGTCAGTCATTATTAATAGATGAACATGACGACGACTAAAATGCATCGAAGTTAAAAGACCTCCCGCGTGTAGTCTCTGAGGCTCTTGTGTGAATTGAACCATTGCCTGCTGATTGAGTATTACTAGTTTTATTTTAACTATATAAAGTACAAACTAGCGTATAACTGTTCCAGCATACAGCGGGATGGATGACCCCTACTTCACAGCAGGGAGAAGCCATACATGTGAGGGTAAAACTCCAAACCACGAATCCTAGTAGACCAATAGACATCATGGCGTAAACCATTCCTAGATACATATTTTACATATGGACCATCTCTTTTTCAACTTATTTAGCCATAACTTTCTCACTTCTTAATAAAACGGGCTCACTTCTTTCCTATAAGTCCATGGCTAGAACCCTTATGAGCTCCAAGCTCTATTAGAGCATGAAAAGTTTCAATTGCATGAATACGCCTTATTTTAACTGATATACACTGGTTAAAATTGAAATAATAGTGAACAAGCTTGAGAACATCCTCCTTTGTTCAAACTACTCACTTGGCTGCAATGACTTGACCATTACGAGTATAAACTTTCCCTCCATAAAGAGGAACAAGCAGATCTAGCTGATAACGGTTATTTTGGCTGACAGAAATAAATATTAGCCCAGACTTAATATTATAGTCAACACTTCCATCACTATCTATCAGTCCTGATAGATAAGCACTGTCATATGTTAGCTCCACTGTTGGGATTATAGTTACCCCATACTTATCGCAGAGCTTCTCAAATTGAGCTTGTCTTACAGGATTTTGAAGTTGACCATTGACAGCATGGAGTACAGACATTATACCCTCTTTATGATGAATTTTGTAACGTAGTCTCTTTACGCCTGATATAAGCTTAATAGAGCCTCCAAAAGCTGACTTGATCTTATAAAGACAAGCACGATCTCTCGTTTCTATAACAATCTCCAGACTGGCACTGGTAGAACCCTTATTTGAGAGTTGAAAACAACCCTTACCATCCATAACTCCTGCAAGTCACTGATTAAATTTACAGCTTTTCTTATATTTATTACTTTCTGAATGTGTTGAAAACATACGTATGGCCTCTGAAATTCCTACTCACATGCTTCACCTTCGGTATATCGAACTACTAAGTGTCACGCATCCATTTTTTAGATACGAGAGTGCTTTGGTTATTTGCGGATTACTAAATTCTACATAGATTGTTACTAGAATTCTAATTATATAGTATATCTGAGTACTAAGTTGAAATGACTCTAGCTTCCTGCATATAGTATGTTGCGTATAGATATTCACTCTATAAGGGCCATCTTGACCAAAAATGCTCTTACCTGAAAACTGACTTACAATATGACTAATAACCCCAAATGCAGGGATAATTAGAATGTAAACTTCTGGATGCAATGATATAATACATTTTTTATATATTATATATCTGGACTATATCTTCATCTTATTCCACTCCGTTAGGAATGATTGTCAGGCCTTATTAGTTTTACTACAAGGTATATACGCCTTAAGGTCACAAAGTTCATAGTAACGAGTTACAAGATGTAGACGATGAAACTTAGCACTCCTACAAGGGTGGTGATTAAAGTAATTTAGCATCATAAATACATCTTCTCGACTCTGGACAGACCAATAGTAGTAGCCATTCTGTGAGGTATCATAGTTAATCACACCGCCAAACAGGGATAGGTAATGTTGTACATCTGCAAGCTGCTTATTCACCACACGTAGTGATAGTTTTGGACGATGATCCTTCATGCTAAACGTGAGGGTACCTTCGGCATCGAAAAACCCTGCAAACCAACCCTTCTGTCAAGTGAGAGGTGCTGGTGAGATAGGAGTGATATTGAGTTCTAGGCACACACGATGGTGTTGCTTAATACGTGTAGTATGACGAATATGCCCATTAATGCAATGTATTAATTTTATTATACCTGCCTTGTTATGTAGTCGATAGCGTCAAGCTCTTGCACCTGAACGTATCTTTATTGCACCTCCTAGCTTATATAGAAGGAAGCGTATACATCGTTCATCTGCTATACTTATAGTGATCTCACACGATGTATAACCCTGTTTGCTAACAAGTAGACAACCATCTCCATCAATTAGGCCCGCTAGTCACTCACAAAAAGGTTCCGGATAAGATGCTGCGCGTGTAGTCTCTGAGGTTCCTACTAGGCTATATGGGTGCCGTTGGTTACCTGCTGATCCCCTGGCATGGTACACATTTTTACTAAGGCTGGATATATTTAGTATAGTTAGGCAACTTATACTATTAGCCATGTACCCTGTTGTTATATAATTTCAGCATATAGCGCAGTGCATATTCATATCTCATGAATAGGGCCATTCTTGACCAAAAAATCCATACTCCTACACTCATCATTAATTACCCATTTAATGAGTCAACACTATAAAGTGTTGTACCCCCTAACGCCCCTCCTCAACCACGTCGAGAGGGTTTACGTAACCCCCCTTCGTAGGGTTGCCTTGCCTGATATGCCGGGTTGCCCGAGTTGATAGAGGAGATTGCTACTCGTCGATCCCATCAGATCATATCTTATGGTATTATATCTAAAGGTGGCCTCGTCAGCCCTCGACGAGGCCTGACGAGAGTACTTTTTAGTTAGTGGGCAAGGAGTCCGACTGTACATTAAGCACCTTTTCAGGCACCCACAAGTGACGCAGTCCGTAGCGATCTCTATAAAAACCGACGGTCTTAGCCTTTTGGTAGCTTTGACCGTTTTCACTTGCATCGCCAGTTGAATTCATTCAACCTCTCACCTTGTCAGGTTAGACTTACTTTTAATCGTTTTCTTCCTAGAGTTACACGATTGACTCGATTTGATGATACAAATAGGGTAAGGACTAGTGTGTAGTGTATAGTCATATATTACTTGCTTAAAGCTAGGTCTTAATATAGGCAGCATCTGCCTAGTAAGCTTCATAGCTTTCGCTAAACTACACACTTTCTTCCGAGACTGAAATGTTATCACATCCATAGTCATTAACGTTATATGTCCGTGATCCATCATCTGAACCTGGGTTGACTTGTCATGCAAGTGTAGTTATATCTGCTAGTTGTACATGATCCATGTTTTCCTTGTTATAGGGTCGTGCATGAAGCCGATACTCAGTCTAAACATCCTAGCTAGGTACATTCTTGCAGTATGATACCCAAATCACCGAAAAAGCTCTGCCCTCTGCCCATTTATTCGTACTTCTCCATTCAGGAGCTAAATAGGATCATATAACTATATTTAGCCTTAATCAAAACATAAAATTTATGCGGCGCACTGATTTGCATCTTACTTATGCGATATTATTTACCTGATCCAAAAAGCATGACATGACTCTTTATTATCATTAGCATTTAGGCATGAACTTAAAGTACTTAACTCTCGTATTATATTACTTCATTCAGTGTAGGAAGTACTGTTCGGTTGATTAGTGTAACAGTTAGGAATCGCATTAAATTGACTTTAGTCTTTACCCTGTTCATGAACTTAACTTGCTTAATAAAGCTAGCCGCTTTACGCGGGATTTATACGTAACTGTTAAATAGATGTACCCTAAGACTTATTTATACATCGTATTGTACTCGTAATTTATATTAGTCCCTTGTATTATTATTATCACGCATCCAAACCAAAGAGTCTCCGTATCAGGTTTTAGTGCCCTCATATCAGATGACTTTTATAAAATGACCTAACCTTACGGAAGCACAAACACCGCGTGTATGCACTTGTCATTATCATTTACTCTCAGTCTTCACCTACAAGCCTTTCCATTAAGTTTTTTGAAGGTAAAGAGCGACTTCCACACTTTGGATTAGCAGCATGACATAACATATTAAGCGGTTCCGTTGAAAGAGTTGGGGGGGTGGACTAAACGCGACGATGATAGGTGACACCATTTGGGTTAGGCAGAAGAGATGTTGGTATAGATGAACTAGAACATAGTATCGAGGATAGTAATGCCCCTTTCCCGAACCGTACGTGATAGTTTCCCATCATACGGCTCTCCATCATAACTTAACCTAACATTTTTATGATAAATTAAATCAAAATTTAAATTAAATTTATTCTATCTCATTAATTCTACATCATTAATAGTCTTATTATATGGCATTCTATACTGACGAATTTATCTATATAGATATATATTTTACCCTAATTATTTATCTCACATAAATCTTATGGTTAATATCCTCATATCCTTAGCATGAAGCATCTCTACTTTGGATTAAATTTTACCCACACCTAGCAGGGTCAAAACTAGCCATACTGAGTTTTATGTAAATAGAGACTGAATAACTGTGGACTAGTTGTTTTTTTGAACCGCATGTTATCAGTCTTATAGTCCGGTTTGATAAAGGATAGGTTGCTGTCAGGGTCTGCTAGTTGACTACCGTACTTCTTATAAACCTTAGCTGTTGAGCTTATACTATATTTCGCTGCAAGAAGTTTAGCGCAAGAAGTTTTTAGTGTTACATTAAGGAAGGATACTATTCAGCTATAATTTTGTACAAATGAATAATAGTTAATAAAACCTCTGAAGACTGAGTTATAAAGAATAATAATTTCTCTATGAGTTCTATGTATTCACATAAACCTAGGACTAGGTTTATTTTTTTGAATGAAGTGACTAGATGTTAGTCTCTCTCTCAGTCTGTCAAGTGAAACATTTATTTGTAGTTGTAGATTATTTCTTTGTTTTAATGATTCTCCTATTTTAGGAGATAGGTTCTTTTTTTGATGCTGATGCTGATGCTCCCTCTTTATTATTACTCCTATAAATTCAGCATTATCTATCCCTAGATTGAGGGTTCCATATGAACTCACTATAAGTCCAATATCCTTACAGAATTGGGTCATCTGTCTCATAATTATTTTCGTATCTATATAGCTACCACAAATACCAATGACTCAAACGTCGGCATATCTAACGTAATTTAGTTGTTTATCATAGGCATCGCTGGAATTTGTATTAGGTAGTTTATTAGTCTCCTTGAATAGTGATTTTACATTATCTATTTCACATGCCGCATTAACTCTATTGGCCTTATCTCCAAGGCTAGCGTAATGTTTATACACCCTCCCACTCTCAAACCCTTCTTTTATAGTTTTCATATATTCATCCAGTTGATGTATGAAAATATTGCTCAGGATTGGGCTAATAATTGACCCTTGAGGCGTACCTACTACATTATGTTCGTCCGGTCTAAACTCAAAGTATCCACATTCTAGGCTCTTTCTAATTAGTTTAGTAAACTGTCTATCTATAATTTTATTCTCGATAATATCCATCAGTCTACCATGATCTATACTATTTATGTTTAGGCTTATTTTACATTCGATTATTCATACAGCAGACTTAAATGTTATTATAATGGATTTAAGAGCAGAATGACTACATTTATTAGGTCTAAACCCGTGACTAGAATCGAGAAAAGTGGGTTCATAAATCGCATTAAGAATCATTCTAATTGCTTCTTGTACGATCAGGTCTCGTGGAGGAGCCATGGTTAGTTGTCTGGTCCCTATACCTGCCTTATTAATGTGAATACGTCGTCCAGGTTTAAACATGAAAGTCTCTGTTTTAAGACTCTCACTTAGCTGTGATAAATATTCGTTGGAAATTTTTTCTTGTGTCTCCTTGAACACACCAAAAGAGGGTGTCACAGGTTTTGACTTAATGTTTTTATAAGCCATTTCCAGAAAGGCTGGATCGTATATAAACTTTATTAGTTTACCTATCATTACTTTATCTGGGTTATTCTTACAAAATTCCTCTAGGCTACCTAGTTTGGATCTCCTATATTCAGCACTCGTTATAGTGTAGTATGATCTAATGTAAAATATTGTAATGACTGTATGTCTTCCCCTTCACATTGTGTTACCTATGCCGTATCTAACACCACGACATGCTAGTCGGGTACTACCCATAACTCTGTGACCTTTATACTTACGCATATAAGGCCATCCCATAGTCGCTGCATGGGTTGACTCACTCTCCTTAGGTTGTTCACTCATCCCCTTGATCCATCTTATGGATAGACATGCTAAAATGTTCACTCAAATGAGTCCCCGTTCCGTACTCATTTGCATCTTGTTCAGCCCATAACGACCTAGCTGACCCCTGGCTATAGCGGGCATTAGGTATTGAACTTCAAGCAGTGTAGCTTTAACCGTAGAAAGAACATCTCACAGGCCCTCAACACTTAGTCGCTTAGTTTGAGCTCCCATTTCTACCATAAATGCTTTGTTCAGCCTTGGGCTTTCCCCTCGACCTAGCTCTGATGATGTCATAATATAGTGAAAATTAAGGTCTACTCCGTAGACACAACCCATGAAACTGCAATGGCGCACAATAGGATCTCCACCTGCAGCACTATCATAAAAGGCTGTATTAAAATTTCTATCCGTAAGTAGCCAATTATGTTACCATTAGACCGTTTAAATCTAAGCTCCTACATTTACATGTAGGTTCAGACTATGTCTTTATCTTAATATTCTCTCTCCATCTACATTTATGTATAGAGGGGTGTTGAAGTTAAGATAGGGGACACTCGTGTTGAGATTCTTGTTGATTTACTCACTCATTAGTCGTTGAACGTTCTAATCCATTTTACCCACCCCCCCCCCCCATCTGTTTATTCCACTCATAATCCCACTATCCCCCCCCACGTCCGATATCTCCTGAAGGAGATAACCATGGGCTTTATTTATAAACTGGGTTAAAATACATAAATTAGGATCGCTGCAAATTGAGCAATGGTTAGTCGCTTGTCCTTGCCATTCACCCCCCCCTTTTCTATTACCACTCGCATAGTAACGCAACTTATATACACTATTTGATCTTATTCATACTGCCATATTTTAACTCATATCATGATATGTAACTTAGTTTAAGTCTTATTATACTTTATATCTTTAGTTACATAATGTTGTACACACCCCCCCACTATTACTACCTTATAAATCCCTCTCGAATGTAAATACTGGGCTTACAGGCCTAACAGCTTAATATTTAGGTCATACCTAATCACCTGTACATTCATCAGTCTTACAACCTCGGGTCCTGTTAAGTTATCCGAGCAAAGTACTAGTGAGCATTGTAGAATATGTATACTCCAGACATGATTCCATGTGCCAGAGCCACCGAATTCATAAAATGAAATATATCGAGTAACCTCCACATTGTTCACATATCAGAGGGTTATTTAATCACCTAGTACAATATATGTTCTTGTACTGATGGCTGCTATCTCATAATATACTTTCCTCCTACAAACCCATAAAGGACTAAGTAAAGCTAAAGCTATTGTTCAAAACACGTATCAAATGTAAACATACTTAGTCATTAACATCTCTAGCTTAAACCTATAAGTATCAAATTTAGTGCTTTTGGTTATAAAATGTCCCCCCCCCCATCACCAGGTCTTCGCCCTGTCATAACCAAATACTTAGTATAGCTGTTGACAGAGGTGTAAACATTCGTAGATAATGTGACATCATGGTCAGTCCTACACCTAGTGTGTTTCCGTGGTTGTATATAGTTTACTCCTTTACTCCACGGAATGAGTGCAGTACTATGGGTAAGTTTTTAAAGGTTTACTGATGCTTGCTTCCTTCTATAAAACCCAAACACATCATACGTGTGTGGGAACCCAAAGAAGAACGTTACAGGGTCTCAATGTGTGCGGTTTACCGTCGTAAACGCATTCACCAACTCCCCCCCCCCATAATATGGGTTACAGTATGAATTAGATAAATATTATTGTATGCCTTAATCGTAATGGCCTTTTATATCTTGGCTTACAGAGTCCTGCTCTATGCATAAAGCTCTATAACAATACCTTATATTGCTAAAGGGTAAGCACTCTTATCTTCACAAATAAAATGAGACTGTATCTTACTAATGAATATATAACATATACACCTCGTAGCACATCCCTTTCCACCCTGACATTAACATTAACACTGACATTAACATTAACACTAACATTAATATTAACACTGATATTAACATTAACACTAACATTAACATTAACACTGACATTAACATTAACACTAACATTAACTCCAGGAGGGGTGAGGGTGTGTGTGGTGAGTATTTTGCAAGTTAAAGAACTAAACTATCAAAAGCATGGACCGACTTTTTATTAGCTTCAGATGATCTCAGTTAAAGATGGTACGCCGATCATTCATTTGCGACTTAATTTCTAGAATGGCACTAGCATTATCCTTATGGATAGCCTTTTGAAAATAATAAAATACATGACACCACGAATTAAAGTCTATAAACTTTGACCCAAAGAGTGGATACTTTACTAGATAGTTGACTAGAATAGTATGACTACTTACAGTTGAAGTACGTACACGGTATTGTGGATGTTTTATATCTCCTCGAATTTGATTGACAGACACAAGTAGGAAATATGCAATTTTTTTTATAACATCCATATTATCCATACCTCGCTTGCTTACTTTAGATTGTGTTAGTTCAAGAGAACAAGCTAGACGAGGATACTTAGAAGTAATACTAGTTATAACTAGAAAGCACCCCTCTGCTTCAATAAAGCCTGTTAGTCAAGCATTAGAGTTAAGTGGAGAAGTGTCTAGCTCCTGTGCTGAAATCATTATACCCGCTGTATCTGTATGGGTATTTTTCAGGCGAGTCAGGTTCTTTATATTCATATAGTCAATCAGCTGTTTAAGGTCGTAAATCTTAGGTGTACGTATATATCCATTGATCTTTGAAACAACATGAAAAAGACCTGAAAAGCTATTTACAGTGTATACGTATGCAGCTGCTTGCTTCTTTTTCATAATCGATCCGTGTCCAATGATTTCTGCAATATGTATTACTAATGGAAAATCCTTGGCTGCAAAAGACATTTGAATGGATGGATAGCATGGATGACCTTTAGGTGACCGCTCTGTCTTAGGAATTACAATGCATCCATCCCCTTCAATGAGACCTGCAAGATAACTCCAAAATTTACCTCCTTCTCTTCCCTCTCCCACCTCACCTCCAGAGATGGGAGATCTATGAGCAGCTATTCCTTGCGGTGATAGGGAAGAAGGGTTATGTTGATCTTCTCCATTCGTATCCCTCCACACACACATATATGCGTGTTTTGGGCTATCTTCTTTAATATTTTTATTAGTATTAGTCATTAGCTCTGGCGCACTAGTCTTTGAGGTTCTGCATAGACATGTAGTTCTATGCATTACCTGCTGATTGTCTTTCATATGATGACATGTAAAGAATTCCCAGCATACAGCCATATTTAGAGCTGGCACCATTTTATGATGATGATTATTAATACCGGCTAGAACAGGTAGACTTAGGAGCAGTAGAACTGCTGTTACTATAATTGCTCAAGCAAAGAGTGGTAGTTTATGAAGTGATATTCCTTGATTTCTCATATTTAGTACTGTTGTAATGACTTAATCACCATGCTTTCGCAGGGTGCTGGACTATATCTTCAGCGCATCTACTTTTTATTTCGAATGTAGAAAAATAAACAAAAACAACAAGTAGATACGGTGTCTCACGTATAGTCTCTGAGGATCCATTCTGTCCTATTTACACAGAACACTTGTTACCTGCTGATTGTCCATTGTACATCTTCAAGATTGTCACCCAACATTCATAGGTTTTACTTTCTTTTTGTCACTCCTGCCCCCCCCCTATAAAGAAAGAGCTGGGGTAATAAAAATTAAAACTGCTCCTTAATCATCATCTTCTGGTTTTTGTTTTTTTTTTATCGGCTGGGCTGGGCTGGGCCGGCTTTTTATAAAAAAAGGAAGAAGAAGAGCATGAACCCATCTAGTCTTTATATGGTACTTGAAGCTTTAGGAGATCCCAGCATACAGTGAGAATTTTTATATGAACCCCATTACTATTTTAAATCTTAGCTTATAATTAAAGCTATTGATGTGTTCCATAGCACTTGTACCCATAATAAAAAAAACACATCTTTACTGTCTAGTCGTTTAACTAGTGTTTTTTGTGTAGCAGGATAGCCTTTTTTATAAACGCTACGCAACTACCTAGGCTCATAAAATACCCAAATTTGGGGTACTTCTTGTACTTTCTTGGAATATATTTACAGGCCTACTTAAACTGTTTACAGGCTTAGCTAAATTAAATTTAACTCTATCTATCGTTAGCATCTCCCTCAGCTCTATATCACCCCTAGCAAGAGAGGCTAGCACTGCCTCTTCAACCCGTTCTCGTGTAAATACATACTTACCCAGATAATAAGTACCTTTTATTAGGTGCTTAGTAAAAGTATGGTAATTAATTTTGAACTTATTGATAAATTCACTTTGCTTGTTAGAACTATAGTAGAGAATTGTTATATCCCTGTTGTATATATAGAGTGTTTTACTATTTGAGCCTGAAGGATTTCCATTTCCTGCCACTCTAATAGTATTTAGGTCAAAAGCAGAATCAAGTAGATAATACTGTTCTAGAAGTAGTTCAAGACGAATATCCGGGTTAAATGGAGTGAGTACTACTTCTAGTGTAAATATATCCATACCTTGACGATAGAACAGAGGTATAAACTTCCCTATCTCCTTCTGTTCTTCTGAAAAATAAGAACGTAGTCGCACTGGCATATTATAAGCAGAACCTACATACTTACTACCTGAAGGCTTATGCGTTCAAATATAAATACCCGGGATGGGAGCATTTACTCCCCTTTTCCTAATCGTTCGTATTAGGGTTTTTTTTTCAGGTACTTGAGTAAATATGATCCTAGGACTAAGAAGAAGAGATTCTATATCCTTATCTGTAATATGAGTGTCACATAGCTTGTTAAGAATATCTGCTGTAGCAGGAACACCCTTACTCTGGTACTCCTGTGCAAGTTCAAACTTATGCCTTGTTACTGTAGAGCTGTCGCCGCCTATAATAGACGTTTTTCACACTTGACGACTACCTTCAAATTTATTTGTATTATAAAATTTAGGTTCTTTAGGATAACCTGAAGGTATAGGTATAGGTATGCTAACGGATGATTTACCTCTTGTAAAAATTTTTATTCTAGACAGTATACTTTTATTTAGTTGGAAAAAGAAAACAAAAGTATTTATTATGATACAAGTTTCTTGAAAATTCGAGTTCATAGCTCCAAGAAGACTAGAAATCCCTGCCAGGTGTAGTGAAAAAATGACACAATCTACGGCACCTCCTGAATGTGATCCTAGTAGACTTAGTGGTGGATAACATTTTTATTGATAACCTAAATATGTTTATACATATTGGCTAAGCCTGGCTTCCACCAGGGATCGGACTATACCTTTATTCAACCGTGAATATTATAATTATAACTTACTTACGAATCTTAAAATTCTTATCTTGCCGAATTGATCGTATTTCTTGCATTATATTTATAATTTTGTTAAGGTATTCATAACTAGGTTTTTGTTTCATAAAAGATCGTGCTCAAATACGATATTCTAGAGATTTTATTCCTTTTATAGTTCTATGAAAATATTGTACAAGATGGAAAATACTGCTTGTCTTTGTTGTAACAACTGTATTATAAGTTTTTTTAGTTATTACGTTAGCTCTGAAAATATAACCTAGTGCTTTACATACAATGAGGTCTCGCTTCTGCGTTACCTCAAAAGCATGTACTATTCGTCCTTTTTCATTAACGACAAGATAAAAACAGCCTTCAGCTTCAGTGAATCCAATAATTCAGTTTTTAGATATAACAGCTTCA
>JASXTE010000301.1:0-61353 GCA_030280995.1 Hemileia vastatrix
CACGAGAACCATCTTCATCCATTCATGTCTTCCGACCGACAGAACAACTCAACGATCTGACGCTTCAACCATTCTACATGTGTATGATGACCCAACATCTTGGCGATATTCATCATTTTCTTTCACGAGATAATTCTTTACACCTTCAACTGATCAATTGATATCATCTCATCTTACTATTCAATTTGCCAAGAAAAGCGACAATATTTTATCCAACAATAAAATTAATTTCAACTTTCACTTTGTCAGTTCGATTTGTCCATAGAAAGATCTGAAAATTCGAACTCGAGTAGCGAAATCTGGAGGCTTGCAAAGCAAAATGACTTACCAAATACCTAGAACCTTCTTAATACTTTGTCATGAGTGACATTTTGTTGGTCAGTAATTAATTGTGAAAAGGAAAAAATCGCCAATACTATTTTTTATATTAGAAGCAAAGTTGTTTATGCTGGAACTAGCGGATCGGATTTGCATTTGATCGAAGACTTGAAATTCGACTGGTAGAAGTTTGATCAGTGCTTGGAATAACTGTTGATGCATTATTATTCGATTCACCTTGAGATGCAAGGAGAGGTTTACTCGTAGTACTTATATCACTGGTTAGAACATGTGGCAAATCAGTTGGATCACTTGTTTTGACGCTTTTGTGTTCTGAATTTATGCATGTAACATCATCGATCTGTTGATTATGCGGATTTTTTTGAGAAAAACTCTTGATATATTTGACAGTTTTCTTGAGAAGGTCGTACATTTCGTCCAACCTACTTTTGTAAGGATCTTCGTAGTCTAGTGAGTCATCACTTCTGGCCGAACATTGAATTCGATTGAAAACTTCGTCCATTGTGAAGATGAGTGTTTCATTTATTTGTATCAGTTTTTGAACAAATATTTGGTAAAAGTGACCTTCTTCGTTTTGAACTCGATGACAGTTTTCCATAAAGACATCCTGAGTCTTGAGGATGGACCTTACCAATCCTTCCAACATGCTAAACTTGTCCTCGAACTTTCGATCGAGTGACCTTATGTTATCGTTATTGCTAAGTTGAACTGAGCTTATCTTTTCTAAATTAAGTGAAACTGTTTGCAAATTCAATTGAATGTTGTTGAGTACTCTGTTAACATTTTCGATGGTTTCACTGACACTTTTCTCGAAAGATTCTTGAGACTTGGATAGATCAGTCATGGAATTGACAACTTTTCGCCCGTATGAATCAATCATCGAATCCATTCGGCTTATCCTAAGTGAAGTAGCGTTCACTATGTCGAGGATGAAATCATCAGCACTGGATGACTTTTCACAAGTTCCATTCCTGGTATTGGATTCATTTGAATGAACAAAGGATGGTGAAAAAGATGTCACAGATGGTTCTTGCTCTGTCACGAAAGTTGTGTCATTTGAGTTGACATGTTGAGTAACTATTGAAGCATCTAATTCAGTTGAGCTTGATGTTTGTGTAGAAGATGCAGAGTCACCTTGATCGATGGTTGGTTGAGTTGTTGATAAATCGAAGAAAATTGAATCAGTCGAATGAGAAGTGGGCGACTGAATACATTTAAAACCCTTTTCCTCAATACATTCAAAGGTTTTCTCGGATCGAACTTCAGTGATTGATCATGATTTCGATTGCCAATAACTCGCTGAAGCAGCTGAATATTTTTGTTAGCTTGGTCGAGTCCTTCTTCCAGTTTGGTATGATGATGATCCAATTTGGACTCGATCATCTTCATCCCTTTCTCAATGATACTACTGGTACTACTGGTTGTCTTCTTTTCATCTAGTTGTCCGCTTACAGGTACTTGAGACACGTTCATCCAATTTTCTCAGTCTCATTGAGTAAAAATGAATTTGGGAATCTACTGAATTTCAGCTGAATCTTCAGACTCGGATCCATCTTCCATTTGCCACTTGGCTACACTTCGGGCATAGTTTTCTTCATCTTCTCGGGCGTTGTACAAAGCCTGACTCTGTCGAATTCTGGCCAATTTATGATCAACTACTCGAAATGACATCTTCATATCTTTCGAAATTTTTCTCATCTGCCTGGAGATATCAAGTCGAATATTACAAAGTAAATTGGATGATTTTTCTGCAGAGATTTCTTGAGTTGTCATCCTTTCTTCCATGTGCCTCAGAGAACTTTGTAAATTTTCATTCAACTTGGCCAGTTTGTCGTCTACTCGAGAAGTCATCTCTTCGATGACTGAATTCAAGTTGTTATTGATTTTCACTTCATGACTTTTGAAGAGGTCATCTAAATGCTTCAAAAAATTACCATGTACATCTGTTCATAGAAGAAATTAATTTGAATCAAGATCATCATTAGAAGAATGAAAACTTGGTGAAAATTTGATAACATTGTTCAAATACCTCTCACAAGATGGAGGAAGATGTTTCACATCGAAAATTACAAAAAAAAGAAAAGAAATTCGATTTGTTGCCAAGACTCAGCATTTTATCATACAATGGTCCAAATTGAGGTTGATCAAGATTTAAATCGATCAATCAATTTGAATTACAGTTGACAGCTGATGTCTGATTTGTCACTTTGTCACCAAATGATGAGATTTGGTTGACAAAATGAAAGGTCGAGAAAAAAGCAATCAGAAAACAAATATGAGTAATGCAAGGATAGTTTTTATCTAATAATTGGAGACAGAGAGTGGAAAAGTACTGAACCATCATTGGTAACTGCACTGAGATGGAAATGCAATGATGCACGAAACGGAAAAAATGGACTGAATGATGAAAGACAAATGAGTGATCAGAGGCAATAGCATTACCTGCACTGTTTGGAGGTTGACTGGTTGGTCCTTGAGGATGAACCGATTGACCACTTGACACTGTGTGTGTAGCATCCACTCGAGATGTGGTAAGTGGATTAGTAAGTGATGCAGTCTCAACAAAGGGTACCATTGAAGGGTGATGATGGGAAGGACGGGAAAGATTTGATTGTAACACTCGATCCTGCTGATGATGCAATGCTACTTGTCCTTGCTGATGTAATGAAGTTTCATCCAATGGTTGGTGTGTTACATTGGAAGAACTATTGTAACATTCAGTTAATTCGATTGAAGCAACAAAGTAAATCACAAAAAAACTAAATACAAGGCAAGATGAAATGTTCCACTGTAAATAATTGAATTGTAGATGATTAAGTGATGTTGGCAAAATTGTCGACAATTTTGTTTGTTGCATTTTTGCCTTTGTTTGTTTCTGTTTTATCAATAATTTCAGTTGGTTAAGTTCTTTGACTCGAGTGAACGACTCTGTGTTGACGGTGACCACCGTGAACACAAACTCGCACGCTGACAGAGACTGCAGGTCAAAAGTCAAGAAGAACGTGTGATTCTGGAGGTCTGTTAATCTTTCTTAATTTGCTATGACAAATACCGACACATGAAATTTTGCTTGTTAATTTAATAAACGATGAAGGATGAAGGATGAAGGATACTTTTTTATTGTTGAGCAAAGTGGACGAAGAGGACAAAGTGAAATTTGTCTCTTCACACAACTTGAAGTCACCTGAATCAGATGCTGTTGATTTTCATGAGAGTCATCTGAGAAAGTGATGATGATACAAACAATCAGTGAAGAAAATAAATTGTCGTCCAGGCATCGGATCGATTGCAACAAACGCACTTGAGTCACAACTCGAACTGATGACACAGCAGCAATGGAGATGCACTCAAGTACTCACACTATTTATGATGATTCGACCTAATGGTGAAATTGATAACTCATCACTTAATAACATACAACAATATTGAACTTTTTCCTATCGCACTATCCTTATCGCCCAGAATAACACATTGAGTCAAAAAGTGTTCTTTTTTACTTAAAGGCATTCAGACTTACTCGGACTCAGTCATTTGCCGAATAATTCTGCTTTCATCTGCTTTTCTCTTCTTCCTTCATCAAGTGAGCTGATTACAAAGTGTATTTTGTTTAAACTTAAATAGTAGACATCGAGAAATATATACTTTAACAAATCGTTATGAGTCATAAACTATGACTCATGTAACAGACATTTTTATGTCAGCAGTTTGAAATTTTCATGAGTTGACGTCGCTTCACCGGCAAATCAGACAGATTCTTCTCAAGGCAAAAAAGTGACAAAGTTGTTTGCTGATTGACATATTTAATTTATTTGTGGAATCAAAGATCTGGCAAAGGTTACAGGTATTTTTTTTGACCAATTTTACAGACATACAGACATTGCCCATCATTTTTATTGTAACATTTCAAACTTGCAAAGTCCTTTGTATTCAACAAATTAGCCAATGTTTGGCAGGTCTAAAAAGTAAATCAGGATTACACAGAGAATTGCTAATGGTACTTAATGATGATAATTCTTTTGCAGGACATAGAGTTTAAACAAAATAGCGATTCGAACATGCCGCGAATCGAGGATTAGATATAAAATCACCGAGTTTCTCATTTTCGGTATGCACCAGTGAAAGTGATCTCGGCCTCGTCTATTGATCATTTGCATACAAGTTTCTGATTGATTGGATTGGTTGGTGGCTGAAATAAACTTCATTCCTCTCATTCAAGTCATCAAATGACTCTATAAAGGACTGAATCATCGTTTATTGATTTAATTTACTCAATAAAATGTGAAAAAGATGAGATCCCATCCACGATTACTCAAGCAGACATGGATACTTTTCAATTCTTAGAATTTTTAGTTTTGTCAAAAATAAACTTTATTGGACTCAAGTTTCATTAATCAGAACATAATGACTTTCATTTCAGACTTATTTACAATGATGACAAAGTTTTGATCGTAATTAACTACAAAGATGATCCTTAAACAAATATGTCAAGTGAATTCAAGCAACAACTTTCGTACTGGTGGACAACAAACTGATCAAGTTTAACTGGAAGTGAATTTCTGTAGTTTGAACAACCTTGCAAATTGTTTTTGAAAAAGTTAAGTTGATCGGTGATCAATGAGGCTGATAAAAAATGAGGCTTTTATTTCAGGCGGTGAATAGTTGATTGGACAAGATGTGAGAAAATGCGGTTGGATCCATTTTATCCATCAGCGTGAAAGGAGAAGAGACTGAAAAAAATCGACGACACACTTCTAAAAACATCGTTGGGAGAAATAGGGGTAGAAATTGTAGAACTATTGGAACGATCGTGTGATTCGTTGTCACCAAATTCAGGACTGTTAAAGGGAAAAAAAGAGGAAAATATGAGAAGATAAGAATGTAGATGAAGATGTTTGGTCCGGTCAAAAGTGGGGGGAAAGAAAATGACGGTTGTCAGGAGAGTAAAGACCATCGCTCATAAAGTATTCGTCCGAAGATGAATGGATGGATGGATGGATGAAGAGACACATTTTTGCCAGAGAAAATGTCGGCAGTGAAAACTGGGACACTAAAAGTCAAAAGATAAACACTTGCTTATAGAAGCAAAAGCGAATCTTCACAGTTGCAAATGCATTGGTTGTTAAACTCAAGCAAATAATACAAAGGAAAACAGAAGAGAGAGAGAGAAGAAAAAAGAAATAGGAAAAAAGGAAAAGCAAAAAGAGAAAGGAATAAAAACAACAGGATAAGCGTACGCACCTTGTGTAACCTTTTAAGTCCGTTTGATGGGTTTGTTGATGCATCATTTAACCCATTTGGACCATTTGTTGATGGGTTGAGTTCTTGGTGAGCAGTGGAAGAGGAAGTTAAAGCCATTGTTTGCTGTTGGGGAGGCAAACCAAGAGTAATGGCTTGTACGTTTTGGCCATTTGAGTTGGATCCACCGATGGTTCCTTGTTGTTGAGTGAAATTTGGTCTTTGCAAGTGACTAGCAAGAATGGTGGCATTCGCTGTTACATTTGGTGTCATCAAGTAATTTGAACCAGTGAGTGATGAGTGAAAAGATGAGTGAATCGCTTTAGTTGGCTGCTTTTTCAATGATACAAGGCCACGAGAAGCATCACCAATGTCATTTTTAGGAGCTTGTTTAACTAGAAAACACAAATCAACAATCTAAAAGTATAAATAGCAAAAAGAAAGAAACATTGAAAATATACTCAAGGAGGTAATTAAACTTTCTTTCCAGCTTAAATAGTGTAACACTTTTTATTGACGACTCACCTCGGCTACTGTTTCGTAGGCCAAAAAGGCAAAAGCGTCCATGACGAAAGGATGAAATCGCAATTCACTCAAATTAATTGAAAGACAGTTAGTGTCATTGAGGAGCCAAGTTTCAAACTTTTTTGGTGATGAAGCGAATGAAATTCTTCTACATTCACAAAATTTATCATATTCTGATTTACTCAATGTTCTAGAAAGACGTTCTTGTCGCTGAATGATTTTTCACACATTTCAAAGGCAAGAATAATGAAAAAAAAATTAGATGGTTGAATTGAGTTGAGGAATAAGAAAACATCAACAGCGAGTGAACACTTGTAACTAGATAATAGTGCTTAGAATATGCTTGTTAATGAATTGTGAATGCAAGAAACTAAGTGGATAGAAGACTTATTCCGACTTCACTGATAAATTGTTTGACTCGATGTATACACACAGTCAAGTCGAAATTTCTTTTCTCACCTTCAGTCAGTACAAAAAGTGAATACTTCCGACTTAAAAGTTATGATGAGATAGTCATTAGGTACAGTCAAGGTGTGATACATTACTCAAGGTAAATGATGCAAGAATTAATTAGGCAGAGAGGATGAAAATGATACAGACAGTGAGAAATGAAAAGATGTCAAATGTGAGAGTAAACGAATTGATAATTACCATTTTGCGAGCATGTTTGATTTCATCTTGAACTTCTTCGCTCAGCAAAGACTCAAATTCACCTGTCTCATCGATAGACTGGAGAAATTCTTTGCAGATTTTAACTCGTCGACCCAAAAGTCTATTGGACGCGGTTGTTTGATCCAGTTGAACTTGTTGCGGTGCAAATTGACGAAAAGAACTTGCTTGAGAATAAGTCGGGATCTGTCAAAATAAATACATGAGATGTCATTAGTTAAGTACACTTTGGACTTTTAAATCTTTCGCTCGATCAAAATTAAGTCACTTTTACACTGGAACCTTTTGACCTAAGTCACCGACCGTACTTAAGGAAATTGGATTCAATTAGTGCGCCTCCAACAGACTCAATGAGTCACTCGACACGCTTTGCAAATGAATTATTGTTACTCACGTTTACTGCAGCATCCGTTGACATCACGGGTGATGATGAATGGTTAGGGTTTGCATATTCAACATTTGATGATGAAAAAGGCACTTGTGATACGGATGCAGTTGATTCGAAATTTGAAAAATGTCCTGTTGATGTTGGTTGTCCTTGTGAAGTAACCAGTGGTATCAGTGTCGGTGGTTGTTGAAGCTGTTTGTGCTGGTGTTGTTGTTGTTGTTGTTGTTGTTGTTGTTGTTGTTGTTGTTGTTGTTGTTGTTGTTGTTGTTGTTGTTGTTGTTGTTGTTGTTGTTGTTGTTGTTGTTGTTGATGTTGCTGTTGTTCTTGTTGATCTGACTGTTCAGGCCTGAATGCTAATTGAGTAGAGTGGATGACTTCACCACCATTTCCATGGCCGACATTGGCAAGGGGGACATTAGAGTTGGGAGTGAAATCAACGTTCAAATTGATGGTCGCACCATGACCATTAGAAGTGTTCGTTCCATACATGGGACCTGTTTTAATAAATAAAGCCAATTGGAATAGATTGTTACTATTGAATAAGTATCAAGGGGTAACCACTGGTCAAAGAGATAGTCAGTAGAACTTGAGAACAAGTTGAAGAATTGCATAGACAATAAATATCAATTAGTCAAGTAGAATCATTACCTATATTAGCTGATACTGCTGAGTAATAATTTGCTGAAGATGTTGATTGATTCAATGATTGTATGGTAGGTTGTTTGACCATACCACTGATGCTTCGGCTGACCACTTCAATTGAGTCTTTTAAATACAAGTGATTGTACAAGCGACTTAGTTTAGTTTTATTGTTACGAAGGACAAAGAGGACATCTTCCAATCCAATTGAATCAGCTTGCCGAATGAGTGCAATATCGATGGCTTGAATCAGCTTAATGAATTAAAAAGTTAGATAGGAGGCGAAAAAAAATAATAAATTAACATACATTTCGTGTTGAGAGATGTTGAATGTTTGCAAATTGTCACAGAGAATAAAAAGACAGGGGAAAATTGAGACATGATCAATGTTTGTTTAATTGGCGATGAAAATGTCGGCAAATGGATTGAAATAGCGTATCTTTGCAAGTCAAGGGAAATGATACAAGTTCTAAAGAAGAACAAGCGGGTGAAAAAGCAAGAGAATTAAAACAAATGTTTCGATTAGTGGAAAAGAGAGGAGGTCAATCGGAGTAAAAGACACAGAAGACACTGTTTCAATTTGTGCGGAATGAGGAAAAGAACAAAAGCAGAGGGAGAAAAATCGAGCTTTCACTGCTAGAACAGTGTGTAGTGTGTTTAGCTGTGTTTTTTCGATTTAGCTGAGGATAAATGAGATGAAGAGAAAGAAAGTGAGACTGAATCAACTTCTCCACCCTGTTTCTCCCCTGATCGTGAAGGAGAGGACAGAGAAATAGAGAAATAGAGAAATAGAGAAATAGAAGGACAGAAAGACAGCGAAACAGAGTAACAGAGTCTTTGGTGAAGTTGAGCTCAAGTGGGAGAGTATACGATACACAAAGAAGAAAAGAGAAAAGAGAAAAGAGGAAAAGAGGAAAAGAGGAAAAGAGGAAAAGAGAGACCAAGGGTCAAAGTGAGAGATCAAATTGGGTGCAAATAAACTTAGCAGAGTCAGTGAGAAAGAAAGTTCTCGCGGCATTAATCTAATAAAATAACCGGTATTATAAGGCAAAGGCTCCGGAAGCTGAAGCAGAGGATGGAAATGACCAAGATGAAGGAAGATGGAGAGAAGAGAAAAGGAAGAAAAGAAGGAAAGAAGAAAAGAATACTGTGTGAAAATGGAAACACTTCAACGACTAATTCTAATGGTCGGGTAATTTAGTTAAATACGATTGGAATCACCACTTGAACAATAGAAGCATTTTCACCAGGCCAAAGATATAAAACAAGTACAAGAAAGGCAAAGATTGACAAAGAGAAAGAGAAAGATGAAGACAAAGCGATATAGTTACAAGAAAATACTCACTAATGAGTTCATTTGCTGACGGACAATTTGCTCGATCAAGTGGGCAGCATCAGGGTTGGATCGCAAACCATCACCAAATGCATGCCTGGTGCCAGGTTGACGGTTAAATTTGTAGGGCAATTTCGATTTGCAACGACAAAGCGGCAAATTGTTTGCCAAAGTCACACCAATGTCATTGTGTGAGGCCGAATTCCAGTGCCATGTTGTTGTTACAAAGCAAAGAAGCGAGAAAAGGAAAAAACAGTTACAATCAAAAAATAAATAACATTGTTGAAAATTATTTTTTCAAAAAAAAAAAAGAATACAACTCGTGAGAGGATGTTGATGTCTCGGTCACTTTTCCTGTGAGACAGTTGCACTTTAAATTAAAACTGGGCAACCAATTGTGGCCGTTTTTTCCAATGAATTGATTAAAATAAGACCTTTCAGGTGATTGTAAGAGTTAAGTGCAACCAAGGGACTGAAAGACTAAAAGGACTACAAGGTGATTGGTCCCACTCGCCGAAAAGACAATTCAATTGACAATAAAGGAAGAGGTAAACTTTTTACAGGGTAAGAATGATGGTTTGTTAAGGAATCATTTAGCCAAACTTTCAGTACGCATGTAAAAGGCAAAAAAGTTGTCAGCCTTCAAATGTTAAAGGAAATGGCAAAAAAAAGTAAAAAGTAAAAAGTAAAAAGTAAAAAGTAAAAGGAAAAAGATAAAATATAAACAAAAAACAAAAAACAAAAAGTATTAAGTACAAAACATTTCGATAATGTTATTATTTGAGTGAGAAGAAGCAAGTTATAGGATGAATTGACATGAAGAAGAGTAAAGGAAGAAGAATGTATCGATTCTTTGCTGATTTGCACCAAGTTGTGGAATCCATGTGATTCCTGTTGCATAATTGAAAAGCATGAAAAGTCCAAAGCGATTGGCGTCAATAGCAGTTCAATAATAGATTCAATTGATCTCTAGTGAATAACCTACCAGCAGTAGATTTAGCCAAGCAAGTGAATAACACTTGTTCTAACCAACCAAATTGCAACTGTAAAATGATTGCAACCATGTGATAGAACCAGCTTAATTGTAAGACGCACTCCACGCTGGTTCGTTAATTGCATTCACAAACCGAATACAAAGGGGGAAAAGGTATTCCATCAAATGAAGCAAGTTGATGCCGCATACTTACTTGCGACTTGTTCAAAATAGAAGACTTGACAAAGCAAAAGAAATTCCGGCCAAACAATTGTCTGAATTGTTTGCCAAATAAGAAACGTGCAACTGTCTTTCATTCTTCAATGTATACAGGTTTAAGATATACGAGTGAAATAAAACACATTTAAACGGCAATGTGTTAGTCATTGAGAGGAAAGGAAGTGAAAAAGAGAAAGAGAAAAATGCAAATGCAGCATCAAGTGATGCAAAATAGCAACTGCTTTTAACTTTAGCCCAGTACTATAAATTTAAAACTTTAAGGCCTCTTTACTCACAAATTGACACACACACACACACACACACACACACACGGCGGACAAGGAGAAAGAATCAGGCAAAGAAAGAAAGAAGAAACAGCATCCACAGTAAAATTTACAGAAAATTGAGTGCATTTGACTGTGTGGTGATGAAAGAAAAGTTACAAAACACACACAAGACAAAACACAACACGCACACACACACACAAGACACAAGACACAAATACAGTTTTGGCCCACCCAACTTTGCTGAGGTTAAACGTAAAATCAACGAGTAATGCGGCAATGAGTGAAAAAGTGCATGGAGAAATGAGGAAAATAGATGAAAGAAGGGAAAAAAAGCTTAAGTAGGAGACATCGACAGTTGAAAGTCGGCAGTGAACAGTCGAAAGTCGGCGAAAGTTCGACAAAGGTGAAAGCTCTAATTCGCTGCTGACTTAAGTCAAGTCGAGTAGAGTCAACTGATGCACCGGATGCCATAGTATTGTAAGCATTGCCAGTATATTGCAAGTCACTCACTAGTCTCACAGCATCGTGGTCTCAGCATTTCTCCATTCAACTAGTCGGACTAGTCAAAGTACCCAAAGTAGTCAAAGTATTCACAGGACCAGGAGTCAAGCGCTCATTTGCCGATGGATGAAAGACCAGCAAATGTGATGCGTCTTCAGGTGCATAATACGGGCAAACAAACTCCATAAACAGTAAAAAGAACCAGGATTCCCATGGTAAGGGGGGTTGACAGGGGTAACAAGGTTACAACATTAGATATGTCATGTGACTGATGCCTAGGCCAGGAAGCCAGAAAGCCAGAAAGTCAGCCAGTCAGCTCTGGTGAATAAAGTGATGGAAGACCATTGAGAGATATACAGAGTAAAAAAGAACAAGCAAGGATCAAAAGATATTCTAATAAAAAGAGCCGACTGTTGCATTTCGCCGAAAGAGACCGACACAAATGGTGAAGGACGAGGGATCGGAGACAACGACGACACGAAAACACAAGAACACAAAGTCAAGGTACAAGTGACAGAGTTGACTTGTGATATATAGGAAATCGGGCAAGAGGAAAAGAGAAAGAGATCCCTTGAGTATGGAGCATCGATTCTCATTAGAACACACAGACACACACATATACACATACACACACATACACACAGATGGAGAGTTGGCCTGAGAGACTTATATGAAAGGAAAGGACAAGTGTGTGTCTCAGGGCCACACATCGGCCATCCATTAGGAAGCCCACAAGGCGGATGTCACTCACTGAATCAGCCTTAATTCACATCCACTCTCCTTTTTTCCATCAAACTCAAGTGTCCAGTGGTCTAAAGATCTAAAGGTCTAAAGACCTACAACAGCAACAGTCAGTGAGTCAGTGAGTCAGTGAATAGACTAGAACCAGCCAAATGTCGAGTAACAGCTAGCAAAGTGCAGAGGGTGGACATTACTGATGAAGTTTGAAAGTTTATCTAACTATCACAAGATTGCATGAAGTACACTTTGCCTTTCATACAGAGACTTTGCCAATGATAGGCGAATATTTTCCAAATGTTGGCCATTGCACAGTCCACTGACGACAATTACCATAAATGCCAATGGTTACTAAGTACCTGGGTACTTGGTTTGAGTATTTCACTAGTCACTTAATTCGAACAGCCTAGGCCTGTGGCGAGCTTTCAAACAAGTGTAAACGACCAAAGGCTTACATAACAAAGAGTAACCGGAAAGAAAGTTGTATCGGTAACTGCATCCATTGTAAGGCAAAGTCTCTCTTGCACAATTCAACTGTCGTGGTGAAAGTAAGTTCAACCCTTCGAGAGTAAATGTAGCTTTTACTATGGTAAACATTTATCCCATATCAATGATAATTTTGCCATCTTTTACAAGTGTTTAGGGTAAGATCTGACCATCCGACCATCTTAACATTCACGAAGCAATGAATACTGCCTCCAAGGTACGTCAAAGTAACAATTTATCCATTAAATGATATTGAAAATTCTTTCAACGACTAAAAGAATAAAATGATGGCAAGTAGTTTTTTGATGAAAGAATTCACTTGTTTTAAATAGATTGTTGGGAAGATTTTTTTTTTTGTTTCTTTTCAAAGCGAGGGGAAAAATGCAAAGCGTAATGCACTGGTACAGTTCTAACAGTGAGAAGGGTCAAAATATACAAAATGGGCCATTTGCATCTTTATGATCGACTAAACACACAGACACAGGCTGACACAAAGTTGGTAAGTTGGCCCTTGTGTGGACGTCGAAGACGAGTGCAAAGGCAAGATAGAAGCAACGGAGTGAAAGACAATCCGAGACCCAAAGATTCACAGAACATTTGCGTGAGGGGAAAACGAAAAGAAAGAAACCTTTCGATGGACGAAATGTGGAAAGGTATTTGTTTTCACAACCAATAAAATGCAAAAGCACGTATTGAAAGCCATTTGTGATGTGCGCGTGTGGGTCATTTTTTAAGACCATAAAGTACTCTTCAAGAGGAGAAAAGAGGAGAAAAGAGTCAACCGATTTGCACAAAGAGAAAAGAGAGAAAATAAAGGAAAATAAAGAAGAGGGTAAAATAACATTTGATCGTGGAAGAAAAAACAGTTTGCACAATTCACCTCAACTTGCTGAGAGTATCAATTTACACCAGAACTCGGGTCAATTGAATAGTGTGACACCAGCTGAAAAAAAACATAAGTAACAGACAGGGTAGAGTAAACAATAGACCATACATCCACCTTCATTCTCTACTCAAACGGGACAAAAAATTATGTGGAAACATTCCGCTGATATGTGGATGGTGTAGGAAAAAGTGCTAAAGAAATAAAAAGCATCAGATGAAAAAGATGAAGAAAAAAAAAATGACGCGACAAAGCGAGTGACATGGCAAACATAGATTGACGAAGTGGAAGCTCATGCCAATTTGGTGGGTGTTGAAAGTTAACTTGTGTCGATGCATCCAACAGATGGAAAGATTGAAAAGTTTACTTAAACTTTTTCACCAAGATAAAAAAGACGACGGGATGAGAATAAAATGAAAGAAAAAAAAGGATGAAAAAAAGAAGAAAAAAATATATGTTTGCGAACATGTCGCAAAAGAAAAGTTTACATCGAGTGTCCTCAAGATGAAGATTTGGTGGAAAAGAAGAACGATCGGAATACGTGGAGAAGTGAACAAGTAGAAAAGTGGAAAAGTGGAGCCTCAAGCAGTGATTCAAAAGGAATAAGAGAAAAAAGGAAAAAAAGAGAAAAAGAATGAAAGACTTGTTTAAAATATTTTGCCAAAGATTGGACAATTTGTACCCGGTGGATGGTGAGGGGGAAAGGGACAGAAAGTATTTATCATCCACGTGTCAGATTTTCGTGTGCTTTAGACCTTAACCTACGTAAAGAACTCAGTGTATCCTTGTGTGACTTTCCTCAAGTCAGTGGATGGAGCGGGGAAAAAAACTCGCAAAGCTTTAAAGATTTGAGGATGCAAGGATCTATTTTACAACAGGACCGGCAGAGGCAGGGTAAAAAATCGAAAAAGTGAGGAAAGAAGAGCAAGTGTTCTGTTCCAAAGTTGATAAGAGTTTAAAAAAAGGAGAACAAAAAGGAGAGAAGAAGAAGGAGAGGAAAAGACAAGACAAGACAAAGAGAAGAAAGAAAGAAAGAAAGAGAGAAAGAAATAAAAAAGGAAAGAAAGAGAAAAGAGAAAGAACCCACTTGCCTACTTTGGAAGCATACACAGAGCATTTTGTTGATTCTGCCCTTCTTGGTAGTACACAGAGTCATCAAAGCGATCTTTTTTCTTTTTTTTCCCTTTTTCTTTTTCCTTTTTTTTCTTTTTTGCCCTTTATTTCTTCTCTTCTCTTGCCAGAGCATCCTCATCTTTTGCCCTCGCCGAGTCATTTTTACTGGTGAATAGACGCGCTCAAAACACCTTGACGATGTTAAATCTTTGGTTTGAAAGAGGTTTTTCTTTAGCCTGTTCTTCCTTTCAGTGCAATCGGTTGAAAAATTCTCTCTGAAATAACTGTTATTTCAAACTCAAACCAAGCAATAGATACGATTATTAAAAAAGTGAGTATTTTTAACTTGAGCTGCACCATCACCTGAGCAGTAATAAAAAGTGCACTTTAAGTCAGTTGAAGAGAAGTGAAGAAAAAGTCAAAGTTGGTATTAACGATTCAACATTCAATTTGTCGGACAAAGGTCTCATTCACCCGAATCACAGGAAGGATTTCAACAAATCAAAAAGAAGTCACTTGAGGCAGTAGTAAAGGTAAAGGTAAAAAGAAGTTGATGGTAAGGCAAACATCCTTGTTGTTGAAATTTCAATTGAGATTTTTTGTCAAATTGTAAGAAGAGAGAAGAAATAGGAAAGGAAGGAAAGAAGAAAAAGGAGAAAAAGAAGAAAAAAGAGAAAAAAAGGAAAAAAAAGAAGGAACCAAAGTAACGGTTGTGTGGGCTTCTTCAATAAAAGTAGAGAGTGATGTGAGAAAAAAAGCTCGTTGAACTGCAAGGCGCAGAATGAAAGGAAGAAGTGACCAGTGGTCTCTCCAAAATCAACTTTGTAGGTTTTTTCACCCAGCGAGTTTGGCAGAGGAACAGAGTAAATCAACTATCGATCCAGTTGAACTGAGTCCTATGCACACTCTATTTTGCAGTTGTGTAATGGCCATGGGGAGGACCAAATACTTGTCCAGTTCAAGCTGTTGACTGTCGACTGTCGACTGTCGGCTGTCCGCGTTGTGATGGTGCGATGATTCGATCATTCGATGATTCGGTGATTCGACGGATGGATGGTAAGATCGCCGGATCGCAGTATCGAAGTATCGCTGGACAGCAAAGTGGATGTGTATTTTCCATGTATCTCAGTAGAGGGAAAAAGAGGATTTGATTTGACTCTCACATTTTTTTCTCTTTTCCTCGTACACCCAATTGAATCTCGGAATCTGTAGCTCACAGACAGACATCCTCATCCTCATCCTCATCCTCATGCACATCCACAGGCAAGTGAGCACAGCTTGAGTATCCCTGGCTAAACAGGCACAATTCAGGCCAAATGGATATGAAAGCGTGAAAGAGAGCAGGCAAAAGTAAACTTAGGGTCAAAGTAAGAGGTGATAAGAAGAGAGGTAAAAAAAGAGAAATGGACATCAGGTCAATTTGTCCACTTTAGCCCTTATAGTAACACTTACTCATGCTGTCTTTCACTATATAAACAGTCAAAGTAAGTAAATCACTGGTGGACATAGCGAAGTGTGAGCGGTGAGTCGGCAGTTGTGAACATTCGTACAGTACAACGTAAGAAAGGAAAGAACAGTAAAGTAAAACGATAGAACGGTAGAAAGAACTATTGGGTGAAAAACTGTACAAATCATGTGTGACGAGTTGGACGACTAAGAAAAATAGAATTTACAGTGGCAAATGGTTACACTTGTACGGTTCACATTGAAAGTGACACCAAAGAAATAAAAGAACTGGAAACCCAGTGTGAAATAAAGAATGGAAAGAACAAAGAAAGAAGAAGAAGAAGAAAAAAAAAAAAAATACCAAAGGAATAGTCGAGTGTCACTTTGGAGTTCTCGAGCTAACTTAGCTTACAACTCGATTTTACGCCCATTCTAGCCGATTGTACAGCTGTGAAAAGTCATTTTTCACTCGAATCAACCGAAATACAAGTGAAAACACAGCATGTGTTTCAGCAAGTACATAAGAAACAATTATTCATTCGGCGAAACAGGCCAGTCAATTGCAGTTAGTTCAACGGCAAAGAAAAAAGCCGACTGGACACAACAAAAAAGTCAACTGTGCCTTGAATGTCGATTCGGGGGCGACAAGAACAACCAAAAAGAGAAGCCAAGACAAGCAATGAAGGTCCATTGAAGATATCAACAGACAGGGAAAAAGTGATAGACACAGCGAAAGAGAAGATGACAAAGAAGCAACCAAAAAAGGGATTAGTAGCCAAGTTATCTGCATCATAGTCGGATCAAGTGAGAGAGGATTCTCGTGGAATTGAGAGTGGCAATAGTCATTCGGAACAATTGATGAGATTGGATGGCCCAACAGAAAGAAGAGAAAAATGGGTAGTCTCTGATTGTGCCAAGTCATCCTACCTGATGATGGATAAGACTTCATCCTCAGTCAGGGTGAGAGTCAGGCCTTCATCCAAGTCTTTCTGATGGTTTGATCTTGCACTCTATACTTTGCTACTTTGCTACTCTGCTACTATGATACTCTTTCCATTGATAGAAATTGTCACACTTTGAACATGCAGTCAAAATAAGGTTGAATTGGTCGGTGCTTTCTTTGACTCGTCAAAAAAAGTAAAGAGACAGGAAGACACGTACACTGATGCGGATAACAATCATGATGCTACAGCAATCCTAGGTGTAACTAATGATGAAACCTAACAGTGACATTCAACGCAAAAGACCAAATGGATGAAAGTACAAAATCCTCACTGCAAATATACATGTATCGTGTTACACTACCAACAGCATCAACTAACAAACTAGATCTACTGGTGTATTGTTGATCCACACAGAGAAATTTTTTATTCCAATTTAAATGCATTGCACACTACATCGAACAAAGTAATGTTCGCTCAACTTTTGAATCTATACAAGCGACAAATACCAGATAACAGTAAAAAGACAAACATTTTCAATTGCAACGGTTTTCCAAAGTTTCATGCATCAATGGTAACTGGAAACAAGTTCAACAATCAATCAACAATTCAGTCAAAATCACACACACATTATTCGACCTACTTTTCAGGATACCTCTCGGTACTGAATAAACACCTGTTAATTGCAATGCAACTCTGTTATGTTCAAGTTTGCAAAGTATGAAATGAGACAAATTAGGCGGCAAAAGAGAATAAACTAATTATTATTAATTAAAATTAAAGTAAAGTCAATTCAAGTGACATATTGGAGCGGTATTTCGCTCGGTATGTTCATGACAAACCGAATTGTGGCAGTAGCAAGGTAATAGATACACCTAAAATTCAGACATTGAAGGTGTACAAGTCTGTTGATTTTCATTTAGTATATCACCAAAATTTTAAATGACAAAAATGAAATTATAAGTCGAAAAATAAATTTACACTTTAGTCTTCTGAATTTGAAAAATAAAATAATAGATTAAGAATAAGACTAATTCACAGTATGATTGAATCAATTTTCAAAATAAAAGAGACTATTTATCAAATAAGTAAAATAGCAAACGTCATGCCTGCATTTAAACCGGGCAAATAGAGTACAAAGTGACAATTCTAATCAAAATAAACACCAACTCTATTTTGAAAGTTTCCTTAGACAAATAGCAACTAAGTAAAATAAACAAAGTAAAAAAGCAAGAAAATAAAAAATGCCGACTATACTCACATCATTTGCATTATTTCGCTGATGAAAGATACTTTTGACAAAGCATGTGGATGTTTTAATTGTGTAGCCATGACGACGATGATAAAGATGATTGAATTGATCAAACTTCGTTAAAATCAAGAAAAAATAATCTTAATGTGGTCGAGGGTAAAATTGTAAAGAAAGTTTATTATTGTAGTCAATAGGGAACAGTTTATTATGAAGTAGATTAGTTGATATAACAATTGTTACACAGTTGATTGAGTAAAGAAAGAGCAAAAGATTGACCATGCGATCCGGCGATGGTCACAATCAGCTGACATGAATGATAAATACAGCAGATGGCGTGGCAAGGATAAAATTCAAGTTGGCGCTTGGCTTTAATTGTTTGCCGTGAAAAGTGTCAACGACATTAAACTACCCAGTCGGCTGTTAAAAACTCGGTTACCTGTTTTTAAATCTTTCCTTGTCATCAGAATTAGACATTTATATTTGTATGCAACATTCAAAGTTTTTGCTGGTTGCCTTTAACTGGTGTGAAAGTTGCTGGTAACACTCAGTTTGCCCTTCAATTGAGAAGTTAATTAGTATCCGTAACTTGCTCAGTGATAAAGTAGACATTTACTGTTGACGAGCCGCTTCAGTTGTATTAAGTTGATATAGATACGTACATCTAGCATGTATACCTGTATATAACATGTTTATGTAACTTACATTTCAAAGTAGTCGGCACGAGAGAAGTGAACAAAGTTTTCTTCTTCTTCTTTGCCAGACTCAATATGAGTAACGACTTTCAAACTGTGAGAATTTGTTTTTACTTTAGCTCGGTTAAGCACTTTATGTTGCAGGGAGTGAACAGTTGCTCTGTTCAATCAGATCCCGGGAGCTCGAGACAAAGCGATGAAAGACACACAATTGAGAAAAGTGAGAACAGTTAAGAGAGAAAGACAAGCAAAAGAAAGAAAAGTACTTTTTGTTTCATTTGACTTCTTCCTGTTTATAGATTGACTTGACACGTAAAACTTATCCGAAATGTAGATGAAGATGTGCCAAGACAAGCAGTCACAGGTTAAGACCCTAAAAATTAGTATTTCACGCTGATAAGCATTCAGTATTTATGAGTGCAGAACATCGCACACACACGTTCGAAAGTTACACAATTGCTGATTTCGAGTTGAAGCAAATGAACATATTTCCCTGTTCAAATTAAATATTCAATTTTTTTCAGGTTATGTATTGCATTAATCATTTGCATTTCGAACGATTTATCTCACAATATTATTGGGAAACAGCATCAAAGTGAGGCTTTTCACAACGTACAAAAGGATAAAGAGATTGTCGATCGGATGTTATTCGAGCAGTATCAGAGTAGCAAACAAAAGGAAATTGAGTTATTAGTCGATGGAAAAGGGTAATTAGCTTGTACACATTGAAAAGATGAGGAGAAGAAGAAGAAAAAATGCTGAAAATGTGCTTGAAAAAAAACTGACAAGAAGGGAAAGAGAAAGAGAAAAAGGAAAAACGAAAGGTCTGATGTGTGTAGTATTTAATGTGTAGACTCAAGTGTGACGCATATTGTTACATTAGTCAATTAGCGTATTAGTATATTAGTATTTTGATGTGTAGGTAATGTATGAGTATGATTAGTGCGTGCTTACCATTTGCATGGCAGTGCAGTAAGTGACTTGGCTTTGTTTGTGTTGAGTAGTGATAAAGTTTGCCATACTTTGTCTCTGATGTCTGTACTGAGGCGAGAAGAGAAAGATAGAGTTACTGCGGATGCAGGCGATACGTGGGATGAAGGGTTAAAGGGATTGGTTGATGGCAATGAGATGATGAGAGGTGGTAATTTATCGGTCCAATTCAAATGGATACCTTATGATACACAATATCGTCATCAGTTAAAAACACAGTCAAGCCATGGTTGGTTTTAACCATGGTTTACTTGGTAAGGGTGAATGGATGATGCATGCGATGAAACTTTTTCTTCGGTACCTGTGATCAAAACACATTCAATGAAACCAGAATTGAGTCTCGTCTCGGCTCATAATGTTTTAAAGATATACTGTTTGAACAGAGACTGTAGGTTTGAATGAATTACAGTGGTGACGTTAAATGTTTCCAAATCTGATAATAGACTCACTTGATGAGACATTTCGAATGTTCCATTGGAATTTGAAAGGCGAATGTGAAATCTAGTTTCAGCCATTAGTTTTCGGATAAAAAGGCCGCATTTGTCAATAATATGGTTGGTAAATGCGATGTCTATTTTGAGACATAAGATCCTCGGAGAAAATTGGAGAGATTCTATCAATGAAAGACCAGAGAGCTCAAATGTATCTCGACTCGTGCGTCGGTGAAAATGGTCCTTGTGATTCGATTACCACGTGCCTCACTTGAACTGGCTTAGATATGAGTGTGATGTAGATAATTGACACAAAAGTCAATAGTTAGCTAATAATTGACATCTGGCCAATCAAATGGTATGTAACTCAATGGCAATATTGAATTCTTTCTAATTGACCGGACGAACTTTAGCAAAAAGTTGAAAAAGAACGAATTCGTTGAAGAGTGAATTAAACAGTCGTTAAAACATTCATGTGATGTGTGTGAAAGATGATGAGGGATCAACGAATGACCTGGAACAAAAAATTCATTGCACGGCCATAGGAAGTGATGGTACAAGCGAGGTGAGACAAAAGTGTTGAAAAACCACCTACACCTACATCAATATCAGTACCATCAATAGGAGTCACCAAGAGCTACCGAGCAGACTCTAGCATGAGAACTCCGCCTAGTTTGTGGCTAGAATCCGAAGTAAGGCAAGGCAAACCAGTGAGGACGACCGCATCGCTAGTCTCGCCGTCAGAGAGTCAGGGAGAGGATGTACGGACTGTACTTTGTATGAGAATACACAAGTTCTCTCTCTCTTTTTCTCTCTCTCCTTCTCACTCGCTTTTTACCGTGTTCTCTCTTCTCCTGTTTCTGCTGTTCATCGTATCCTTGTCATCTTTCTCTTGCCTCTACTTCAAGTCAACTCTGTATCCTTTTTTTCCTAGTTTGTGGCTAGAATTTGAAGTAGCAAATACTTTATTGAATTTGAAAAGTTGAAAATCTGACTGCTGTGGTTCTCTTCATGAGTCCTCTACGTGAAACTCCAATCCCACGATTTCCATCTTCGAATTCTAATTCGACTCTTGAACCTTCAGGAGGATCCTTTCGATTAAACAACATCAACAGCATCAACGGTAACCATCATTCAGTGCATCATCAACTTCATCATCATCATCATCACCATCACCTGCATCATTCGCCAAGAAATAGTTCAACGGCAACTTCCAACAACAACAACAACAACAACAACAACAACAACAACAACAACAACAACAGCAACAACAATAATTTCAGCCTTCACAACTCATCTGCCATTCACTTTCACAACGGTAATCATTCTAATTTTTCGTCATTGGAATCAGTTGGTTCACCTGATTCCAACTCCAATTCATCTATCACAATAGCTGCTGCCACCAACAACACTGAATCAGCTACGGCTGGTTCATCATCTGGCGCTAATTCGCCCAACAACACTTCCAATAGTAGCACAACCAATAACAATTCCACCTCAGCTAACAATTCTAACAACGGATCATCCACAATGGGATCTGAAATATGGGATCCCATCGAGAGAGTACTTAATGACATTATGAAAAATCAGCCAGGTGAATTAGTTAGAACAGGATCACCGTCAATTGTTTGCTCCGCACTTCCTAATCACTGGCGATCAAACAAAACTCTTCCGAGTTCTTTCAAAGTTATCTTACTCTCTGAAGTTCCAGACGGTACGATTGTCCAAATCAAAGCTGGTAATGATGAAAATGCTTTCGGTGAATTAAGAAATTCAACGGCTATTGTTAAAAATCAAGTTGCCAAATTTAATGATCTCAGATTTGTTGGTCGATCTGGTCGAGGTGAGTAACCATTCTTATTGTATATTATGGGAGAAAGTTTTCAGATTGACTGCAGATTCAACCTTTTTTGTGTTGTTGATTATGCTGAGGCAAGTTATGAAGTGAGCAGATTAACCCGAATCGAGTGAATGAGATGCACCTGCTATGGATGCAATTGAGCGGAAAGTGTTAAACTTTTAACTGAAAGAAAGAGTGTAAGAATATAAGTGTAAGAATATAAGAGTATAAGAGTACCCTCGGGTTAACCGTGGACACGAAAGACTCTTCAGCCTTCTGCTTTTGGCCTTTGGTCGAACTTTAGTCTCCGGCCAGCAAAATACTTGCAAAGTCTCCTTGTAAATTAAGGAGCCTTTTCACGGTCACTTTTAACTGGCTTTTATGTGGCTGCAGGTGAATATCGGTTTAGGATAACTTTCACTTTGAACAGGCAAAAATGTCTCTCTGTCATTCAAGTATTCAAATATTGAGCTACTGCTCCAAGTATCACTTATGGCTGTCGGCTTTGCGCTCTCTGCCCTCTGGCCCAGTCACCCAGGTCTGCTAGTCTGGAGGGTCTAATGCACGCGACTGTTTGTCCTGCTCTGTCGGTGTCAAATGGACTACACGAACTGCAGGATGAAAGATGCAGACACAGTCAGTAGGAGAAAGAAAAGGAGAGTAAGAGAGAAAGAAGAGAGAGAAAGAAAATGAGGGGTGCGGACCCCTCCTCCTCATCTTCCTCATCTTCCTCCTCTTTTCATCCTCGCCATTGATGGGTCCAACATAAAAGGGTTTGCCCAACTATACAATTGGACAGGCAAACTTTTACTGTTTCACTTGAACAAGCACTTTGTGTCCATATGCACCATTGACGGTTTACCCATCATATATGGCAGCATTTTGTGTGTGCATGTCTTTGTCAATGTCGCGTCGCTTTTGTCGCTTTTGTGTCCAAAAAGGACTCTTTTCAACGTCTGCCGTCCTTCTGGCACATGACACACCAGTCATAGCATAAAACCTACAAACCAATAACCGTTTAACCTGGGTATAAAGGGCCATTTATGTGCATATGCATTTACTTTGAAATATGAATGACACTTGTCAAAGCACAATTGCTTCGGCTTCTTCTTTTGCCCAAATGAGCATCTCTTTTTTCTTCTCTTTCTTTTTTTTCTCCTTTTTCTTTTCTTCCTTTTTTTTCTTTTTATCCTTCTTTTCTTGGGTCTATTTTTCTATTTTGTATTTTGTATTTTGTATTTTCTATTTTGTACTTGGTATTTTTTACTTCTCCTTTGTTTGATGTGTATCTTTACTCTGGACAACCTGATCAATCCATCTCTCACATTTGAATAGATCGATGAGATATATTTTCGGCCAATGTTCAGATCGACCTTCACGTCAATACAAATAATTGACGTTATTCGCCCAGTGATTACCTTTGACTAATCACAAGTTGATTGGGTGATTGATTATTCAAGCCTTTCAAATTGTCATACTAACCTGACGTTGCTGTTTGATTATTCTGCCCGTACAGGTAAAAGTTTCTCTCTCACCATCACAATAAGCACTGTTCCACCTCAAGTTGCAACATACAACAAAGCAATTAAAGTTACTGTGGACGGACCTCGAGAACCACGAAGCAAGACAAGTAAGTTTATTCCTGTGAATCCACCTCATTCTTGTCCATCCTTGTTTCTTGTTGTTGTTATTTGCTGTATGCTGTTTGCAGTTTGCTCTTCCCAACCATCATTCTGATTTCATTCATCATCCGGCTCATTCTGTCGCTCTTTCCTTTCATCTTTTTCTTCTTCACTCTCTTATTTTCTCATTCTCTCTCATATTTTCTTGTATTCTCATTGAATTGTCTTGTTCACCCTTTGAGGCCTCATCCAGTGAGTCGATATAAATGTTTCAAATTGACTCTGGTGTAGACGTAGCCTTTTTACTCTGCCTTCAACAGTAATTTCTCTTTCTCTTTCTCTTTCTCTCTTCTTGCAACTGCAAGAGTAAATGCCACTTCCTGACTCACACATCTTCACTCCATCTCAATTTTCTGTTGTCATGTGGCTATTTTTGCAATTGTGATGTGGATGCCAGATGTTATCCCACTTTTTTTCTTGCATAATTTAATCTTTCATTCTTCACTGGTCGTAAAGATCATTTTATCATTTTACCATTTTCACCCATCCGATCACACGCATCAAAGATAAAACTCAGGTGTCTTGATTTTCTCTCTCGTTTTGTTGCTTTGGTTGTTTGGTTATTTTGTTATTTCGCTATTTTGCTCTTTTGTTATTTTCTTTAGTTTCCTGCCGATTGTAAATCAGAGTAAGATACAATGATGAAGGATGGATTTTCAAGTGATCCAAGAGAGATTTGAAGAGAATACATTTGAAAAGTGATCATTCAGACCCTATAGGAAGGATGCACAGGTACATACAACCAGTAAATCGTGCAAATACACCTGTTCACTTTATTAGGGAAAAAAAGAAAGACAATTACTGATTCATAAACACAAACACTCACACACACACACACACACCAATCTATCCGCCCCATTAACGTGACGAATATTTATTTTTGTTTTTGCAAATCGTTCAACAGATGATGATGTCATTACATCCATTTGAAAAGTTGTGTAATTTTTTCCTGTCACTTTTGAAATTTTTCTTTCTTCATTATTCTGTCCTACCGCCATTAACCAAAAAGTCATTGTGAATATTAACTGTGTCACAGTGAACTCGTGTTGTCATCGCCTTTGAACTTGAAGGCACACACACGCATGTTAATGCGGGTAACATTGCGGTGGAAAGTTTGTGTGTGAATTTGATTGTGTTACAAGGTGAAATTATAAAATTTTTGAACAAGTCGCTAGTTCATTCCATTTTTCTATGTCGACCACTCAATCACTAGGCGTACCAAGTGATTTGTTCTTGATTGCTGGGTCTTAGACAGAGCGAAAGAGTCGTTTAGGCCATTCTGTACCTCGTTTCACTTATAGCCGAAGGGGCGAAGAATGAAAGAGAGAAGAGAGAGGAGAGAAAAGAGAGAAAAGGAAGAAAAGGAAGAAAAGAAAGAAAAGAAAAAAATAGAAGAAACAAGCAGGATAAGAAGAAAAGAGAGGAGAAAAATCGCCCTCAAAGTGAACCTCCGCGTCCAGTGCTCTTCTCTCCGACTTCTCAGTTTTCATTTTTGGCAAACACGGGTGTAATTCATCTTCAAGTGCTGCCAGTGATGCTCTATCACTCTGCCCATCCTCTTGTTCTCCTTGAAGCACTTGTTTCTCTCCTCAGGTTGACTTGGGGTCTCTCAAAGTTAAACTTGCGAAAAAGTGCATTCTAATTACAACTTGGACCACAAGTACTCTATCTTCGGCAAAGTTGCTTTTAATAACAGACCTTTTACCATTTCACTGGCAAAGATAGAGGAGGGAGAGAAGGAAGAAAAAATAAAGGAAAAAAGTGAAAGAGAGAAAGAAAAAAACGAGCATATTATAAATACACACTTAGTCAAGTATAAGTCAAAGTACAATTAACTTTGTTGTTGTTAAAAGATGCCTACTGCCAAACCATTTTACAAAATCGAGTATCAAATCAGCCCAAAACACTCTCTTCACACGAGACACACTTTGCTTTTCCTGCCGTTTAACATACTTTCACAGGAAAGGGCTTTTGCCCTCACACAGCTGATGGTAGAGGAAAAGTTTTGTCCGTCTTTCCTCAAGTCACGCTCAACAGTCAACCATCAGCTTTGAACAGTTCACAATTTACCGATTGAACAATTTAACAATTTAACAATTATACAATTCAACAAGACTAAGGTGGGCCACACTTTCTATGTCCCAACTGATGGTTCAACCCTTCCTTCTTTTAGACACGAACTGATCATTCATTAGTTACTCCATGTCACTAATAACCACTCACTTGACCATCACTAATGCACACTCTTGAAGGGACTTTTGAAACCCTGTAACCTTGACCGAGGATGAGTGATGCTACACACAGAGAGTGAGACCTATAGCTCTTGACATGGCCGATTTAACCATGTCCATTTGACGGGGTCACTAGCTTACTCACATTTTCACTTAATACAGTTGAGTCAGGTGAAGACAACTGCTTACAGAATGATACAAAGCAACTTGAAGTAGAGATCAATCCACCATTTGATTTTATATTAACCTTTCACCCCTCAAATTGACTCCCAATCAACTCGTTGATTTGACAGATATGATGACACCATGGCCGTTTGCAGGACAACAGCAACACTTGCGAGCATTTGCCTCCGCCTTTGGTACCGATGCGAGACCATTTATGGATCCACGAAGTTACACTGCACTCACAGGTTTAACTGGTCCACCAGGACATGGTGATCTTGGACGTTTAATTGGTAATTCAGAGGCTTGGGCTTTACATGCTGCCTCAGCCTTTATGTCAAATGACTTTCCTCGTCGATTTCACCATACACCGACTGGTCATCCAGCACTTGCTGGATCAAAAGGTCTTCATCCCCCGCCTCCACCACCCCCACCACCTCATCCACCGAGTGGACATGGTGGACCGATAAACCCTCAAACTGGCAATGGTACAACTCCTTCTCTACCCTCAACTGGTCCAGTGCCAGGTGTTACGTCACTCGGTCCACTTGATCCTATCGCCGCTGCTGCAGCAGCAAATCTGACAAGTCCATATTCTAGATTTTTTGGACATGGTTATCCACCACCACCAGCTGCAGGACTTGCAGGTGTTTCAACTGCATCCACAGCACCTCCTCACCCACCTGTCAATGGTTCAGTCAATTATTCACTTTTGCCAAGTGGTGCATCGGGTCGACTATTTAATTCAGTCACTGGACAGAGCAATAATACACCAAATTTACCAAATGAATTGAGTCACCATCATTCACCTTTATCTTCGATCTACTCCAATCGAACATCTTTTCCATCTTCAGACGAATTTGAAAGTACAACTGGTCATCACTCCAATCATAATAGTAATTCATCTTTGTCTCCTCTTTTACATCATACATCATTGAGTGAAAGAATGAACGAAAGAATGAGTGAAAGAACGAGTGGTGGTGGTCAGTCCAATCGGTCACCTTTACCAGGTGATCGACTTGGTGGTCAATTTAACTCCAACAATCATCATTCCAACAATGCTGATTCTAATGACTCATTTTCCATTCGAAATGAGAGATCTTCTGTTGCATCTGACGGCTGCAATGATATAATTCACCCTTCTTCATCAGCATCTTCATCTCCAACACCAATTGATCGTAAACCAGTTGTAATTAATTCATCTTCATCGCACGCAAAGTCACGATCTAACACATCAACACCTTGTACATCACCTGTTCCTCCATCGGCAACAACAAAATCTACAGCACCTAAATCTTCATCTTCTTCATCATCATCTTCATCATCCTCATCATCATCCAATACAGTGAAGACAGACATACCAAGTGTGACCAGAGTATCTTCACCAGCCCGGGAAACACCAACAGGCGTGACAACAACAACAACAATAACATCAACATCAGCAGCAGCAGCAACAACAACAGCAACAACTACAACAACGGCAACGACATCATCAACCCTGTCAACGAGTCATTTGCCTCATCATCCATCTGTTCATTCGACGCCACTTTTGCCATCAAGTGACACAACAAGTGCAATGTCAGTGACCGCAGCTGCAGCCGCTGCTGCTGCTGCTGCTGCAGCTAGTTTTCATCCACAAATGGTGTATTCAAATTTTCTTGCAGCATTTCATGGATTTGTTCCTAATGGAACATCTTCCTTTGCCCATCCTTCTGTCACATCAGCCGGTTCGAGGTATCCACTGGTTGCTGGTGGATTTTCATCCCTTCGTCCCTCTCTCATGCAACTGGATCCGATGACATTTGCATCGGTTACAGGTGCAACTGGTGCATCTTTAGGCGTTAACCCGTCATCACTGACATCTCTTACATCATTATCTTCCAATCCGTCAACAGGACACATTATTCCAAATTCTACTGCATCGGTTACAACTCACCAAGTGATGTCCAATTCAGCCAACAATTCCACTGGTAATCTTTGGCGACCATATTGATCTGTTACCACCTGATGGTTCATTAATCATTCGATTTGTACCATTTCTTTTTCACAATGACAAGCAAATCAAATTCTTCTCTATCTTGATCGACACTTTTCCAATGTGTGTCAAGATGAACCTGAGCGGCTGACAACAAATGTAAAAAATAAATAAAAAGACAAACTTTTCATCGTAAAAAAACAAATTAAATTGTACAAGATGCACACGAGAAAAAAAAATTACATGAATCGATTGACGACTCTTCAGTTCATTTATCTCATCTGATGTTCAATTTTTTTTTCCTCATTCGATTCTATCTCTCGGTTGTCCATTTAATGGTAACTGGTAACTGGTCATACGCGAACAAAGTAAACAAATAATTGTAAACAAAGTAAATGAACTTCCTCATAATTGTCTGTCCATGCATGTCCAGAGTTTGAATGTTCAGTTTGCCCGGCTGCAAATAAATTTCTTTCCAAACTTTTAACATTCGTCTCGGTCATTTTCACGCTTCGTCATTCTATTTATTCGGCGGTAAATCTGGTGTGTCCAATGACTACATACACAATGCATGGTGTATCTTTTTCCCTTGAAGAGTGTAACTAATAGGCTGACATAGAGGGAACAAATTAAACGAGGGAAATCTGAAAATACGGTGACAAGCATTCAATTGGTTGAAAGATAGAAAGAAAGGAAGAGAAAAACTTTCCTCATACTGATGTACACTACTGATGCAGTACATTTGACTTTGCTCTTCACCCACAGGGTAATTATTATTACTTGTTTATAGTTAACTGACAGACTATCACAACAAACACCAAACATCAACAAGTCATTTCTAAAACAATTTGTTACGACAGTTAGACTTTTCTCATTTTCAAATAAACAATAATGACGATGACACGTGTCTGTAGGTGAAATAATGATACTTACATGTAATTGTATTTGAATGCCGCAATTGGTGCATTTCACTGATTACCTTTCATTGATTACCGGGATATTGTGAACAAGTCAAGTGATGTTTTTTCCATCTCAACCGATTGCTAGTCAAACTCATTTGAGTAAATTGATCGTGAAGAAAAATAAACAATAGATTCAACAGATTCAACTGATACCCAGATTCAGTTACAAAAGAAACATGTGAATTACTCAACAAAATTCATTGAAAGGTGGTGTCGATTGATGATACCAGCCAAGCCAAGTTAAATTCGGCAATTTGCAAAATTAAGGGTAAATTCGAAGCAGCCAGGTGATAGTGAGTCATTGATTGTCTGAAACAAATGTATAAATGTAGGTTAAATTGATCGATTGAAAATTTTCCTCAAAGCAGTGAACTTTCAATCGTATTTGTTATTGTTGTTGTTGTTGTTTTGCAGTTTAGTTTGTTTCGATTGTTAATTTGAGGATTCAGTTCATCATTCTCAACCTGACCTGGGGCGGATGGCAAGATGGGCAGAAGAGGAGGAGAAGAAGAAGAACAAGAAGAGAAGAAGAAGAGAAGAAGGAGAAAAAGAATACGAGTCCGGGCAAGAAGAAGACAAGAAGAAGGCAAGAACTTTGACCAGGTAAGGAATGAAGTGAGGGGTAAATTAACTGTAATTAGCTTTGTGTACAAATTGCTTTTGACCATGGTGAAAATAACTTGAGAGGGAAAAGAGAAAAGAATGGAGAAAAAAAGAAAAGACAGAGTAATTGAAGACAAAGAGAGAAACATTGTGACAGTGTAATTAATACTTGTACTTGAGTGATTTACCTACAGACCTTTAGCAGTGTTTAAAGGGATTTATGTGCCCTCCTTGTAAAAAGGCAAAACAAGGCAGACACAGAGACATACAAGTAAAGAAGTGAAGAAGTGAAAAAGGAGACAAATAAAGAAATAGAAATAAATACCAAAATAGACAGACAAAAGGATAAAATGGGAAAAATGGGGAAAAGAAAAGGATGAAAAGAGTAAGTGTGAAACAATGAAAGTCGTGTGTCGTTGGTGCACGTTTAAATAGACAAAAAGGACTGTAAGAGAAACCTTAATAAATGCCCTCATGAGTGGTCCTGGTCCTCAATTCGCGGTAAGTGACTGCAGACACGCAACTGAAAACAAAAAGTAAAAGTCTTGGATGTCGCTAATATTACACTGACAACTCACACAACTTACACAAGTCATACAATGCACACACAAAGCACACAATGTACACCGAGGTGGACTCGTCATCACTTCATTTCGCAGGAACTGCCATTTCATGGTTAGTATGCCATGCATGCAAGAGAGTATCTTGAACTGATGATTTTTCTTTGGTGTGACTGACTCTTTCTCAAAGCCAGCCAACACACACATCATCTTCATTTATCTCTGCTTGTACTGTCTTTTTCTCTTCTCTTCTCTTTGCTTTTTTCTTCTTTCCTTTTCTCTCCTTTTTTCTCCTTTTCTTCCGCTCTTCAAAAGCTATCTGCGATACCTGCTTTCCTTGTATACTTTGAACATTGTATATTTTTCTTTGTCGACTCAAAGCACAAACGGTGAAGTTTGTTTCCATTTGTGAGAGTATACAAGAGTATGCAAGAGGATGAAAAGTGAGTGAGAGTGTTTGTCTCAAGAAAAAATAACAAACACAAAATGTACGCAAATCGGTAAACATGAACACGCTTTTGACTGGACTGACGAGTGAATAAGAGTAAATATGAGTAGCCACATCTATGTACTCAACACTCTTGGCACAAAGTACAACAGTGTAAATGTACCAGTTTAAAGTGTGTATCTTCATTTGAAACTAGCAAATGACTTTTCATCTTTGTTTTGTCCTTTCAACTGTTTTCTTGGTCCCGAGTTTCCTGTTGTGACTGTTGAATTTAATAATGTTTGCCTCCTCTTGGCCACCTTTGGCGAGAAAACTGTGCATCTTTCAAAGGAAAGAAGGAAAGAAGGAAAAAGGTACAAAAACACAAAGACACAAAGACTCACAACTGACGGGGTCACACAGGTACCGAGGTTGTGCGAGTTTCCGAGGTTGTCCTTTGAGTGTAATAAACACATTTGCTTGGTCTGCAGGAATACTTACATGCAACTGCAAGACAAATGGCACGAGAGGATTTTTCAATAGAAAAGTTGGAAAAGTTGAAATTTAAAAGATGGAAAGAAAGTCAAAAAAGAAGAAAAAAATCTCGACAATTATCTTTCTTCCTTTTGATGGTGCAAAAGCAACTTTGAACTTGCAGTCAATGGGAAAGATAAAATACCTGGAATGGGCTTGAGCTTTTGCCCTTGGACACGGTGACCAAAATGCAAATTCAATTCTTTTTGGGTCGAGACCAGTGACATGGATCTATTCTCTGGCTTTTTCTTTCTTTTTCTTTCTTTTTCTTTCTACCTTTTTTTTGTGTTGTACCTTTTCTCTCTTTTTCTTCTTTGCCTGTTTCTTGCTTTCTTGCTTTCTTACTCTCCTATTGGATTCATTCTGTCCCTTGTGCTGGTTCTGGCCCTTTCCAGTGGCCACGACTGAAGCAGCAAGGAAGCCACATTCGACTTGTAATGTTCAGACCCATGGTTAAACTGGTGAACTTTCTACTTCTCTCTTCCTCTGTTGCTGTATTTTCTTTATTTCCTTTATTTTCTTTATTCGGCCTTTTGAAAATGTCCCTTCTCCTATTCTGTTCTTTTTTTTGTCCACATTGTCCACATTGTCCACATCCCCGAATTCTGTGTGTCTGTGTGCCTGTGTGACTGTGTGAGTCTCCCCGCACGGAAACAAGCCGAATCTCTTCGGGCTGTGGTCTTCTATGTCTCGTTTTTTTGGTACTTTTGGCCTTTGTCATGGTACCGAGGAAAACGAAGTGCACAGAAAAAGAACACAGCGAATAGAGGGAAAAGAGAAGGGGAGGCCGACAAAACTGAATAAAAGCTCAAGCCAGAAACTACTGATGGCAGACCGCGCTGGACGACCAAGCAACATCCAAGAGAGTGAGATCAAAGTGCATCACAAAAGTTCTCTTTTCTCATTCTCTTTCGTTCTCTTTAGTTCTTTTTCTCTTTATTTCTCTCTTTCTCTCTCTCTTTCTCTCTCTCTTTCTCTCTTTCTCTCTCTCTTTCTCTCTTTCTTGCTCTCTCATTCTCCCTCGGCCAAAGTTCACAACAGGGACATGGGGTCTCTTTTCTTTCTCTCATTTTGTGTGAGGATACACCAGTTCTTTCTTTTTCCTCTTTTCTCTTTTCTCCCTCTTCTCTGTGTTTCTTCCCCTCATCCGCCCGTTTGATCCATGATCGATTTTCATCTCATGGCCTTTAACACATACACACATACACACATGAACACATGAACACATACACACTCACAAGCCAAGTTCTAGCACGACCCATCTGTGCTCACTGGCCCTCGAATTGTATTTCATTGGCTTTTGTTGTGCGAATGCCTTTGTGTTCATCATACCTCACTCTTTTTGCCTTTTATTCTTTTTTTTTCTCTTTTTCACTTGTATCACTTTTCCAACCTCCTTTTCACCCGGTGACTATGTCCAAATGTGGACACTCGTTTTTCATTCCATTTGACTGTTCAATTGTATTTTCTTCTTTACCCCAATCCATTTGACGTGGAAAAGAAGGTTCTTTTAACATTGTTCATTGAAAATGCCACAATGGAAGAAGGCACAGTTGCCACTGGTCATTGTGCTGATGCTGGACACAACATACTTATTGTGTATGCAAACAGTCATGGTTATTGGTCAAACAGTTTCAATGTTTGCCAACAAACATACCGAACACAGGGAAAGCGAGAAAGACAGGAAGATGGAAAGACACACACTCACATATACTCACACATTTACAAAGCACAAGGACCATAGTGAACAAACTGTCCTTTAAAGAACCAAACAGGGTAAAGAGATGAATAACCAGTTGCCAGTGTAACAAGTGACCTGAATTGACCTGTCTACTTAGTCGCAAATGTCTCACTCAGGCCAGCAGTTAAGTTATTCCTTTCTTTTCTCTTTTGTGTCTGCTTTTTTTCTCTTCCTTTCTTTCTTTCATCCTTTTTCTCTTCCCACTTTCTACGCTCTTTCCTATTGACTCACCTTGGTCAGCCCTTTGCAATGAAAAGCGCCGTTCCATCCACAATTGACGCCGTGTGTAACCAAATGCATGTGTAGGCGGTTACTCAATGAGAAACCAATTCCAAAGGAGAAAAGGAAAGAAGGGAAAAAAAGGAAAACCAGAGGACAAAAGGCTCGACAAAGGGACACGTGATGTAGCTGCCATCATTCTTTCACCCTTCTCTTGGTAACATCATTAACTGTAATGCAAGGTGAAAAAAATCACCCGTTAAGCGAAGATGGCAAACAACTCTCAATGCGTATGAAATAGAAGATGGAAAAAAAAGTGAAGAAATAAAGTTGAGGCAAGTCTTTTGTTTTTGCCTCCTTTTTGCTGGGATGAAAAGAAAAGAAGAAAGAAAAAAAAGAAAGAAAGAAAGAAGAGAAAAAGAGTAAAAAGACACTTGAAACTCTGTCATTAGAGAAGCGTAAAATGCGCTTCAAGTGCTTGATTTACTGTGCAGATGGTGAGGTGGATGGAGTTTCACTTGCGACTTGTGCGAATCTCAATGACTGATTCAACTGCTATTCAACGTTGACGTTAAAACCCTCAACTAGCAACAGCACATAAGAAGCAATAAAGTGTCGATTTCCACTCGCCTCTGATGACAGGTTTGGTGGAAGGCGACTCACGGTACTCACTCAACGGTGATTTAAAGTCGAGTAACTTGGGTAAAGTATGACAAGTCATTACAAGTGTCTTCTTTTCATCATTTTCATCATTTACTTCTCTCTCTTTCTCTTTGTGCCATTGTACTGTTCACATTGTACTATGTGTGTGTGTGTGTGTGTCAAATCGTCACCTGAAGTTGGTGTCACTTGCAAGGTTCAACTTGTTGACTTGTTGAACAATTCAAATTCACCATCAAGATCAACAAGATCAACAACATGAGCAACATTAACACCACCGTCAACAACAATGGAAACATAGACAATGCCATCATTAACACTAACCAGTTGCGTTTTACTTATTCAACCATTGGTTGACCATTGTGTGTAGATTCTTTCAGCACGTCAATAGTTGAAAAGTCAATTGACGTCTTGAGCTAATTTTAAACTCAAACAGGGTGAATGTTTTTTATCCAACTACTTCCTCAATTTTTCGCTTGATTTTTCTCCACCCAGACACCTTACTTTTCGCCTTGACTCACCTCACAAGCTCAACTCACCTGGCTTTTCAATGGCAAACAGGCACAAAAAGAATAAAAGGTAAAAAATGAAATAAACTTCATGCGGCACAATTGAAACCAGAATTAAATTGACCCAAGTCAAATAGTTCAAGTACAAGACAATAAAAAATAACAATCAGCCATGGAACAGGGTGATGCAAGCGATACGAGACACAAGAAAAACAAGAGTGAATCAAACGTTAAACTTGTTTGTGCAACTTCTCGCAACATGTAAAGTGCTCATCTTCAAATTCGAATTTACAATGAGGCCAATGGACAAATGAAGCCTGCGGATGGTTGAGAATATTAATGCGATCACCCAAGCCTTGGTCGTAAAGAATGATAAAAAGTATGAGGAGAAGGAGAAGGAGAAGAACAAGCAAAAGAAGAAGAAGAATAAAAGAGAAAAGAACAAGAGAAAGAGAAAAGCAAAATAAAGGCCGGAAAGGAGATGAAAGGTGCCCTTGAAGTAATCGTTAAACCTCACCAAGGAACAAGTGATCACCAGTCCCTGTTGCATCAGTATGTCCTGCTAATGGCCAAGGCTTGGGTGAGGTGGTATCAGGGTATCAGGGATCAAGGTATGAATGTATGTTGAGTTAATCATACCTGAAAGAGAAGTCGGATCAACCAGTGGAGAGAAAAATGAAAGAAAAAAAAAAGATTTAAATGAAACCTGCTTAAGGTTGAAGTAGTAAATCGCTCACTAGTCAATGGCCAGGTCACGTCGGTCAGGTCGCTTGGTTGGCCCCGTGTGTCAAGAGTTCTTTGTGTCTGTTGAAGCTTCTTTACTCTTCTCTTCCTTCTAAATCTTTATTCTTCATTCTTTCTTTTCTTTCTCTCTCTCTTTTCGTTCTTCTTTATTTTTTGCTTTTATTCCTTTATTCTTTTTTGTCCTTTTGCTTCTTTTACTTCTTTTGCTCCCATAAGGTAAGTTTAGGCTCTTTTTGGCACTTTTTCCTTTTCCTCCTGTGGCTCAATCGACTCAATAAGCCGCAGCACAGAACCAGGTATGACGCACTTGGCCACTGTTCTGCCGTACCGCATCCACTATTGGTTCGCAGCATTAAATCCCCTCTTCTTACAGACTCTCAAAGGGAAAGCAGAAAGAAAAGAGAAAAGAGGAAAGAGGAAAGCACCGACCATGGTTCACTTGGAGTCTCACTCAATGAAGCAACTTACTTCCTTCCTCTCTTTTTCTCTCTCTCTTTCTCTTCAAGTGGATCACCATGGCATCACCGTGTCCCTGTGCAAATTTCAACTTGGGCTCTTCAATGTGGATGTGGATGCACTCTCTCTCTCTCTCTCTCTCTCTCTTTCTTTCTTTCTTTTGCTTCTGCTTTCTCTTTCTCTTTCTCCTTTTCTCTCCTCTCACTTACACACAGTGGATCAAAGCAAATTCACAACGAAATTGAGATAGAAAGCCGCTGCCAGTGAGAGCTCATTGTGAGGTTCTTTGCTGTTCTTTCTTCTTTCTTCTTTCACTCTCTCACTACTCACTCCCAGTAGAGATGAAAGAGATGCACACACACACACACACACGCAAAAAAACGAGTGAAGAGGCCAAAGATGCGGATGTTGGAGGAAACACACGTACTCTGATTTACTGGTCGTTAGGTTAAATTCAAAAACACTCTTTGCACGGTAATTTACTTTACAACGGTACTTTAAAGTCACTATTTTTAACCCTTCTTTTTTGGCTGAATTTTTCACTATCTCACATTTACATGGTATTTTCATCTGTTCATCTTCGCATATCAAAATCTCACTGGGTGGGCCTTTTTCGGATGACAAATTCATTTTCATTTTATCAATATTCAAATTGACTCAACTTTTCCTTTTTATTTGTGCGTCAAATACTTGTTTCTGGAAAAAGAGAAGAAAATTCACGACTCACTTAAGTGATGAGCAAGAAATATCTGATTCGCTTTCTATAATTACACCTTCAATAATACCCGACATATCCGCTTGCGAATAGTCGACAACAAATTAGTATAAATAAACTAAAGGACTGACTTGGTCATTCCTCGCATCTGTAGTCGAGCATTGAGCCACCAGATGAGTAAATAAATGAGTAGTGCCCACACACACACACTCTCTCTCTCCATTTCTCGTTCTTTCTGATACACTGAGTAAAATTACATAAAAACAGAAAAAGTGCGACATATCGCAGAGAAAACAACATTTGGCCCAGCTCTGAATGAGCATCTTGCATCACCCGCATCACCCGACGACCCTTAGGAGGACCCTTGCGACGAGTAAATGTCCGAGCCTTTTACTTTTTGCCTCAGTGTGACTCATGAGGCACTCTCTTCCTCATTGTGTCATTGCTTCACCCCTCAACACAAGTGGCCATCTCAAATGACTCAACCTCTCTGCCCTTCTTTCATTTTCCTTTTTTCTCTGCATCCCCCATCTCTCATCCATCGAGTGTCCAACCGACTGAATGCAGCTGTTGGCTTGACACAAGGACACACTTCTAACAAACACACACACACACAGACGTACCCTGGGTCTACCTAAGCTACAACCAAAATTTCAACCAATGACTGTGTGACCATCGGTTGTACGGTGAATGCTGTATGTTGGATGTTGGATGTTAGTTGGATGTTGCATGGTGGATGTTACATGGTGAATGGCAAAGTCTCACAGCCCGCATCACACGGAACTGTAATCGGCTCTTCTTTTGCTTCTCTTTCTCTCTCTGGTTTTACGCTGGGGCTTTTATCTTACACAACACACGCATAAATCGCATACATCGCAATCGTTGGGCTGAAGAGAAGGGAGAAAGGGAAGAAGAGAAAGACGAGTTGCAAAGAGGCATTAGAACCGTCCTAAAGTAAAATCGCACTCGTTTAGGGTTACTCTGTGAGATAGTGAATAGAACTGAATGCAAGTGAATAGAAAAGGGGATTAACAATTTTTGCATTTAATTCGCAGGGCCAAAAAGAGAATGAGAGAATGAGGAGAATGAGGAGAAGATACGCATTATCCTGTGTGTCTGTGTGTGTCCCTGACGATTGAACTGGCACAAATGTCTGAAAAAAAATCACCGTCATGTCCAGTACAAAGGAAAAGTCGTTGGGAGAAAAATAGAACATATTTCAACTTTTCACTGACCCTTGGCACCAAAATACACCATAATGTCCAAGTCGGCTGTGACCCAGGGTTATCACTCAAATTTAAATTCCACTCTAATCCTATGTCATCGTTGGTACCGTTTGGACTTAGAGTTTATCGAGTGAACTTTTTTTCCATTCACCAGCTGATGATGATGCAGTGTTTTGTCCTGGCCGAGTAATCATCCACCGAGTATGGCTGAAGGAAATAAGGGAGCGGATAAAGAGAGAAAAGGATAGAAAAGAGAAGAGAAAATACAAGAGAAGAGGATGGAGGTACAATTGGTTGTGACAAAGGATCCTTCGGACTCAAAAAGCAGTGAGTGACACGTGTGGCAAACACTTTTATCGAGTGGACCCATTACACGGGCAGAAAGACACAGACATTCAGACCTTGGAACACAGCAGCAAATGCAAGTGAAGCGAACACACAAAAGCAACCAAAGTACAGCCAAAGGCGTGAAAGTGCAATCAAACCAAATCTGATTTTGGCAAACCAAATCTGATTTTGGCCCTCTCCGCTTCTCCGCTTTTCTCTCTTTTTCTCTACATACACAGCCAACAGTGTCTACTCTTTGTATCCATTGGACCTGAGAAAGATCGAGCTTACTCATTCATATGGAAGTGCATCCTTCAATAAATGAATATTTGCCCTTCATATGCTTACTGTGCATGTATTCATGTCCTGCAGGGCACAGATTATGTGAGTTATGAACACGGCTTTTGTCGTATACTTTCTCACCATGGAAAGTTCCATCTTATTCACACGCTCACATAAACAGACAACATTGACGATCTGAGCTTTCAGTCAAATTTTCATCAGGTCATCCTAATCATCCGTATTTTGGCCTTTTTCGGTGCAATGTTTGTTCAACATTTACTTTGTACCAGTTCATGACCATGTCCGATGGAATCGATTGGTTGGCGGATGTCGGTAGAAATTCTGTTCAATGGAAGATCGACTGTTCTTCTCAAAGTCCAACAAACCGGTAGACACGAAAAAGTCAATCATACAAGAAGAGTAAAGAGAATAAATAAGTCGAAAATGTTGCCCAAAGAGGAAAAAAAAAGGATGAAAGGATAGAAGAATAGAAGGAGACTTTTTTCTTGTACCTGTCAGGTTGTAAATGTGACAGAGAAAAAATTACTTGAGTGCCTTTGGTTACCAGGTGAGTGAGTGAGTAAGTGAGAGCACGGTTTCCATGGTCAGTTTGGTCAAGTCACTTGCACTCATGTACCATCGAAAGTGGGATTCACCTGACCTGGTAACCCAACAGCAATGTCAATGAAGTAACTTTGGTGGCTCCATTTCACTTAACTCCTTGCCATCCTTTTGACCATTTTTCTCTCTTCTTGGCAATTCATTTCATTACTTTACGCTTCTCAAGGGGATTTGCAAGGTAACACTGTAACCTTTTGCAAAGTTACCTTTGGTAGACAGTCTGTTGACTGAACAGACTGAACAAAATGAGTAGACTGTGTGAACACTGTGTTCAATGTTCAGTGTGAATCTGTCTGTTTTATTATCAGTGCATAATTGAAGGTGAATTGACTGAGTCCGAAGTTAAATTTCAACTGTAAAGGCCAGAATATTTTCATCAAGTTGTACACGCTGACGATCTAACGATCGAACAGGACACAAAGCGAGACGACACATAACAGAAAAAGCAAAAAAAAAAAAACGAAAGAACAAGTTTGCTTGAAAAGAGTTGCATCCTCTTCACATGGTTCCTGTACATTTGCCGTAATGAAAAGGAAGGCACGAAGGACAGAAACGTTGATGAGTAGTGTAGTTTGATCTTGTAACTGAAAAATAGAACAGCTGCACGCATCCAACTTGTACAAGAGTACATTTGCCGAGGTGAAAGTTAATGCATGTCCACAGTTGTAAGAGACAGAGCAAAAGGTACAACCATTAAGCCATTTGCGAAGACATGAGACACAAGTGTCACCCTTGTTCAAGGTTAATTGACACTTGGTTACAAGGGAAGTACGTGAAGTTGTCCAAGTTGTTTCTGTTTCGACAAGAAGAAGCAGATGAAAGAAAAAAATTATCAATTCCATTGCCCTTGTGGATGAGAATAAAGGAAATCACCGATTACCAACCAGTAAAATCATATACTCAGTAGAAGAAGAAGATAAAAATAGTTAAAAACCAGTGTTAGAAAGAAGTCTCTCATGCTGTTCATAAGGATGAAAAATGTCACAGGTTGTCCTTTGTCCGTTTCTTTAGAAAATTAAACTGTTACTTGTGTGTGTCATCTGATTGATTGGCTGTAATGTGTACTGAGTTGACTGTTTGTATCGTAAAATGTCTGATGGACAGTAAAGTTCTTCCCATTGGCTGAGGGGAGAAGCTGACAGCTTAAAGTGTGAGATTGAGAATGCAACTCACCAAATCACAGACATACAGGACTGAGTGTGTTTAAAGTACAAAAGAATTAAACAGTGAAAAGAAGGCTGAAACTTGCAAAATGTGTCAGGTTCATTAATCACTCGACTTGAGGTATAGAATTGACCGAGTAAGGGTCGATGAGTCGATCATCCGAGTCCAAAGAAACCAGTGTAATTCAAAGAAAGAACGCAACTTGCCAGTTGCCAGTTTTCAGAGAGGCAAAGTCAATGCATCTTCACATTCGCAGATGCAGAAAGAACACACACACACACAGAAATACACAGAAGAAGGAGAATAGAAAAAAAGAGAAACAGTGAAAGAGAGAAACAACGAAATAAAAAAAAGAAGAAGAAAAATCGAAGGGACTTACATTTCTCGCTTTTTCATTGTGTCGTCGGACAAAAGGCATCGACAAGACCAAGTGAATAAAATTTATTTCATGCTTGTGACTGGGGTGAGGATGAGTCGGACAGGAAAGAAAGGAAGGAAGTTGAGTACATTGTTATTGTAACTTAGCTCCTCGGTTGGCCTGAAAGGAAAACACTTGCAACTGGCAACTGGAAACTGGAAACTGGCAACGGAAAACTGGCAACTGAAAGTCCGAAGAATAAGGAAAGTAAAAGAAGTAAGAACAACTTAACAGAACTCAACAGAACTCACCAGCAGGAAAAGGACAAAAAATATGGCACAAGGGGCAATGAATGGGACCAGAGTTGGACAGGGTAAAATGAAAGTTGAATAAAAAGAGGAAAACGATTTTACTGACAATGTGCATCAAAGTCACAGTCAAAGTGAAGACGCAATGGATACAGTTGATATAGTTGATACAGTTGATTCAGGGGTGAGAAAGTGACTTACCGATTGGAAAAGACAAAAGAGGAAGGAAGGATGGTACAGTCACCGGTTTTAGTTGATCAAGTGATGCAAGCGACTGCCAAGTTGCACGGACACACAAAAAGGAAGATCGACAACGAGTTGGAGATGTGACATTAGAACCCAGTGGAGTCGAAGGCGAAAAAGAATCTTTCCATGCCATTCGGATTGAACCAAGTATCACACGTTAAGATCACTTACTGACTTACTGACTTGCTGCCACGAAGTTCGTGGCAAGTGACACTTTGGTCATTTTTCATTCCCAGTCAAATGAACTTCGGCAGAGGAAAATCGACGGTCGAGCAAAGAACAACGGAAAGAGGAGAAAGAGGAAAAAGAGGAAAAAGAGGAAAAAGAAGAAAAAGAGCCAAAACAAAGTCACATCTTCTTTTAGCCTTTTGTCTGCTTTGTTAGTGCATCCAAGTGACTGAACAGTCGGGTGAACCAACCAGTGGAGACCCAAAGACATTCACACAGAGCAGATGAATCAAAGCATCACCAAGCGAAAGCCAAAAGCCAAAAAGCTTTTCCTCTTTGGGTCCACCATTCACCACTTTGGCCTCTTTGACCCGAAAATCCGGATGACGCAAATATCAATATTTAAACTACCTCCAGCAGTTAGAGAGAGAGAGAGTCAAGAGTTAGGAAAAATTTGTTCTTGTCGAGTTCTTGTCTATTCGTCAGTTTTACTAGTTGGACTGTGTTGAATTACTCGAAAATGTGTTCATTGTGTTATTTCACGAGATCTTCACCTACAGTCAAACAATTGTACGAGTGATACATCAACCATTTTCTCTCTTTACTCAACTTACACATCGTAACAACGTAACACATACACACGTACACATTACATCCATACTCAAGTCGATTCATCACTTGACTTGGGTACTTTTTCGGTTTTGGCCCTTCATAAATTTCATCCGTCTTTTGCTCTGTGTACTTTACACTTGTACTCGGTTGTAGCAAATGTTCAAGAGACCTTCCTGACCATTGGTCAAATTGAGCGCAGAAAACTCAGTAAATGGACACAAAGTCCACTTGTATTTCAGACAGCGAGACAAAGCAAAACATTATGAACTTGGCAGCCGGTTCGATCCTTTGGCCATTCAATTAATCATCGTGTTGAATGAGCCAACGGAAGAACCTTCGATCCTATCGACGGATTTGACTGAGACACTTGCAGTGACCATTAGTGAGTAACAACAACAAATACAAGTGACTATTCGTGTTGATCACTCTTAGGATGTCATATTTGAATTTAAATTGATGGATAAACTTGCTTACTAGTAGTGCGAGTACAGAATAAATGAGTAACAAGTGAAGATCAGTAAAAGAGGATGAAACAGGCATTTAATGAATTAATCGATGATAATTATTCATTCTAATGTGTTCGTGTCTTCATGTGTGTGTGCATGTTCATGTTTTTCATGCCCTGAATTTACCCACTGTGATCAGCGTATTCAGGTATTTGTATCAACTCAGTGTAACCAATTGAACCAGTTGAAAAGTTTCACGAAAAAAAAACCAACTTACAGTAAACATATTCAATTGAGAGACAATTAATGTTTAAAAATTGACACGCGAACCATCGAGGTGTGATGAAGTGTGATGAAGTGTGATGAGCTTGTGAGGCGATTTTTGCCTCCGTGGCGAGTTCATTGGCAAATGGCGCTTGTTCGCATCCACCAACGCACATACATTAGTTGATTGGTGCCATTTAACAATCACCAAGCATGCAGCATCATATGTGAATATTTTTCACTCGGATGAGGTAACCAGTCAATAACATTGACACTCAAGTGAGGGAAGTTTTACCTGGCGGCGATGCCTTTTCCCTTTGTCAGTCAAGTGAATCATTTTGACAGATTCAAAGAAAGCATCTGTCTTCGCCAGGTACAATTGCTTGGAAGGCCAAATAAAAAATCAACTGGCAAATTTCAGAAAGAACCAATTTAAGGTAAGTAACAGGTGTTATTCGGCAGAGCAATTCATTGAATCTTCTTCCTTTAATTCGCTTGAGTAACCTGTGCATTGAGTGTGAGGTATCAGTGATTGTTGTAACTTTTCCTTGTTCCAGTATACAGTATACAGTATTCAACATTAACCATTCAACATCGGACTTCCTCTGTCGATGATCTCGCTCTGTTGGTTGAGAAGCTTGCTCAATGGAGAGAGAGAGAGAGAGAGAGAGAAAGAAAAAAATTTACATTCAAAGTTAATTATCTCTCACACAAAGACACACACCATGAACAGGTAAGGCAATACAAGTGCCGGTGATTTCAAGCCAAATTTGGTTGGAGGGATAATTTTTCCTTAAAGAACCTGCTGCCGGTTGCATTTTAGACCTGTCAGTGGTTAAAGAAAAGTGGTGAAACAACTTCGCCACAGGAAGAAAGAGAAAAAGCCTCTCTTGTCTCATGTCTCATGTCCACGATGTACACTTGGCAGTTGGCAGTTGGCAGTCTGCAATCTTTCTACCTTTGTAGTCTACACTTTACACTGTCTTGATTTTTTCGACCATTAGGCACCTGTTGTTGTAGTGTCTCCAGGAGCAAATGAGCGACAAAAGGACCATCAGTCAACCAGGTCCAGGTCGTGGGCAAGTGTGTGGCCAATTTAGGTGGCGTGTGTCTCCCTCAATTCTTCTCCTCTTCTTCTTAACTTAACTTTCCGGGTGAACTTGTACAATTGTACAATCATGCAATAATACTATCACTCTACTGTCACACGATCTCCACTTCCCCTTTGCCTCTCTTTTTGTGGGGCAGGACTTTGAGGTGCACCAGAGACAATGGCACTGACTTGCCATCGACATTTCACGCTGTCATTTTGTGCACTTTAATCACCGACAGTCGCGGATTCAGAAAGAGAAACGAAGAGAAACAGAAAGAGAGAGAGAAACACACACACACAGACAAAGTAGAGACAAGTGAAACATCAACAGAATCACCAGAATCACATGTGCATCGCATAAAAGTCACATTTGCCTCTGCCACACTAAAAGACCTCAAAGACCCCTTTTATGATCTCTTGGAAGTCCTCCTGTTTCACTGTCTCAGCAATAAGTCCAAACTCCGTCAGAGCCACACTAACACTCGCAGTTGAAGCAATTTCTGTTTTTTTTGTTTATCTCTTCTTCTCTTCTACCATTCTACCATTCTACCATTCTCATATTCTCCTACTCTCCTTGGTCACTCTTTCATCCGCTGGTGAGTTTGTGCTTTTCTTCTTTACGACTGTTAACCAAGGAAAACGGACCAACCAAACACCCGAACCGTCAAATGTCCACACGCTAATTGGTCCAAATGCAATAACCGATGGACATTTGGTTTGCAAGTGCAACATCTGTCACGTTTCGCTTGTTTCTCTTCTTTTTCTCTTTTTTTTTCTTCTCTTCTTGTCTCGGGTTCTTTTCACCGCTCGTCAACTTGTGTCACAAGTATGTGTCACCAGTTTGTGACAATTGACACGAAAGGAGACAAAAAAAAAGAAAACACACAAGAGAAAGAGCCAAATTTCATTGGAATCAGTGTGAGTAAGAGAGTGAGAGGATGAAAGAATAAAAAGAAGCAAAGAAGTAGAGAGAAGGAGAAAGGGAAAGACTTACGCTGAGTGTTATGAGAGTTTTTGGCCAATTCACCTTGAGGGTGAAAAAGGGCAAATTGGGCTCCACTAGTGACACATCGGGTCTCATTGTCGTCCTGTTTGTGATTTGTTAATTTTCTCTGAGCTGTAGTGTCGATGTAACAGTGAAACAGTGGAAACATTGAATAAAGTAAGGAGAATCCATCCGAAATATTCGGTGAAACATAGCGAAGGGAGAAGAAAAAAAAGAATGGTTGGAGAGTTGACAAAGCTTGAGGGAGGAAAGAGTGAAGAGGTGAAGAGAGAAAAGAAAGAAGAGAGAGCGAGAAACGAGCGAGACAAAACGAGACAAAACGAATGAGTGTGAGAGAAATAGAGAGAAAAGAGCTTGACTATATGTATTCCCTTTGCATAACCAAATTACTTTTGGCAAAGCAATTATTTCCTGAAGGGAAAAGAGAAGGAACCATATGAAAGTAAATTGGGCGGGCAAAGTGGAAAGCCGAATGCAGTAGGGGACAAAGAGACTAAACGAGAGGAAAGAGTGGCACACCGTTAGAGGTGAAAATCAATTAACACCACTCACAAGTTCACGAGAGGAAGAGAAGCGAGTATGAAATTTGATTACGTAACGAACACTTGCACAGAGCAACTGTTACCCTGAGCGAAGTGAGGAGTGAACAGTTCTCTCTCTCTCTCTCTCTCTCTCTCTCTCTCTCTCTCTCTCTTTCTCTTATTGCGACGAAAAAAAGGTCCTGGCAACAATGAACAAAGCAAAAGAGTGAGAGAAAGAGAGAAAACTACTGGTAAAGAAAGTGGAGAAAAGTAACTGTAACAGGCAAATGTGTATCGATTACAGCTGACGCTGACACAGATGTTTCCATGCTACTTTGACTTTGATTTTCTTCTTCACTACAATTTTCTTCCATTGTCAAGTGTATTTTGTTGCCAAATAGCATCTTCAGTGTCAACTATCGTCATAGTCATTTACGTCAAATGTACCTTTTGCAAAATTTACATTGCAATGTATGTCCGATGTGTCAGTGTGTGTGTGTATGTGTGTATGTATAGAAGTTGAGATGTTCACAGCTTTAGAACGTAAGAACATCGAACTTCTTCCAAATAGAATACGATTGTTCCAGTCAAATTTGTACCTTGTTTCTTGTTTCTCAATGGTTGAAAGGATTTTTCATGCCTACGAGGCTGCTTATTCGTTCTTTATTCTTCTCCTTCTTCTCCTTCTTCTCACCCAAGCCTCGAGTGTTGAGTTAAATGAAAGTTCGTTAAGGCTGTTACAAAGTCAAATTTGCTTTGTGATACTTTATGAGAAGAGGAAATTTGTAAGCTCACTTTTACTTTTCTCTCGTGTCCTTCTGTTCTTCAGTTCTTTAGTTCTTTAGTTCTGCAGTTCTTCACATCTCTCCAGTTCGTTATTTGTCGCGCGATGTTACACGAGCAGACAAAATTAGCGTCAACGACAGCACAACGTAGGTAATCCTTTTGATGGGTCCAGGCGTCAAAGTCAACTTGTTCTCTTCTGTGAAAAGGTCGAGCCTTCAAGCGATTGTCTATCTTTTCTCATTGACTCATTTGACTCCACACTTTTCCTACTTTTCCTACTTTTCTGCGTTTCCACTTTTACTTGTCTTCTTGACTTACTACCAGTGGACTTACAGTGGAAGTTCAGTGGCAACTTTTGTTGCGCCTTGTTACAGCTTGCATGTTGTGACAGTGCAGATAAGCAAACAGTGAACTTGTCATTGCTCTGTTGATGAAATGAAACGCAGACACGTCAAGAGGAAGAGTAAAAGGATTCTTTTGTCCTCTTCGTCAAAAGACACCATAAGCACAGGGCAATAAGTCACTACACAAAGACTCCAATATAATTGACTTATACGCTTTAAATCTGTGTATTATTTTGTTTCTTTTCAATTGTTTGCTCGAATACAACCAATCGATATTCTCCTCAAAACAGGTGCACCCTTGAGCAGTTTGGTGACTTGCACAATGACAAATGAGAAAGGGAGACCACTGTTGGCTTCATCCTTTGAAGTGGGCGAAAATAGAGCACAAAGATCAATGTCGATGTGTCAAAAATGTATTCAGGTAGTCACTGATATCTCAAATGAACAAAACATTGACCCACAAAATTTACACACTGACCACCTGATATTTCAACACTTCGAGCACAGCTAAATCTTTTTTTTTTTTGAAAAAATAAATGCTGTCAATTTTGTATCAACAAAGTCAAATATTTAGTGAATACCGCAAAAGTGTGTTTTTAAAGTGAATGTAGCGATATCGGCACCTAAATTTTCATCTCCAATCATGATGACATCCGATAAAATAAGAAGATTCCAACTGGAGAGAAACAATTGCTACGTGACAGGGAGAACATTGAAAAGGCCTCAACGAGATGAGGGCAAGAGCAAAGTAAGACAACTCACATACAACTGCCACTGCAAATGAACTTGACGAGTGTTTGTGTGTATGTGTGTGTGTGTGTTGGACGAAAACGTCCAATTCAAGTACATTCACAGAGGAGAACACAGAGGAGACAGAGAACAACTGCGACGTCCATCTTGTAGTACACATATTTGGTCCTTGTTATTCTTGTCGATTGAAACACCGTTGTGTGCGTTCTCAGTGTGCTGCCGAAATTTGGTGAACAAAACACACAAGCACACACATGCAATTTGCAGTCGTGACAAAAAGAAAAGAGAAGGAAAACCTATTGTTGGATGGCGTACGTACTTTTCACTTGGTTTGCACAGAGTTTTGTCAAATGTGAATTGAAGATGGAAAGTATGGAAAAAAATCACCCTTCATCAACAAATCCATCAATTACTGTGGCAAAGTTTTGGTAAAAAAAAAAGATGAATCCCATTGATTGAAAAGACGGTGAGAAGAAGAAAAAGAATAAATTGAAATGGAAATGATAAAATGATAGAATGATAGAATGAGTGACAAAAATGTTCTCAGTTGATAGAAATAGTATGTAGTTACAATTGAGTGGAGCCAAAGCAATGACTCTTTGAGGTTTATTTGTGTGGGGGAGGAAAATATTTTAAGCCTAGCGGTTGGATTGGAAAAAAAGACGTAAGAAGAAGGATAACAAGGGCAATTTGGTATCGACCAAGTGAAGGTCGGCCACGAGTTTGTGTGTAGCCAAGAGTCAGATCAAGTAATTTGGCTGGAAGAAGTAAAGTATACAAGTTGCATGTGCTTGAAGGATGTTAGAAGTTTGGGATGTAAGCTCTTCCGACCTTTAGACTTTGAGTAGGAGAAGCCTCAAGTCACTCTTACTCATTTGCTTGCCCATGGGTTTACACTGCTTCCCCCTCTCCATCCTCGTAAATAAGACATGTTGAGGAGACTCTCCAAATATCTACAACATCTTTCTCTACCTTCACAACAGTGTTTTTCGTGTCATGTCCTCGGTGTGCCTTAAGTGACAGCAGTTGACCAGTAGACCATTCGACCATTCGACCAGTAGACCAGTTCACTTTACTTTCGTCACAGCCTGACAATAGACGACAGGAAGAACATACAAATTCACTGATACATTGATACACTGATACTCTAATGCTCTGATACAAATTCATTCTCTGCAACAGGGATTGAGAACAATGAAAATTTTTATTCCACCATTCTCATCACATGGTTGCAAAAAAGACAATGTGACAGAGACACGAGGCCAAATCGCCATCCAACTCTCCATGGGAGTTAGGAGGTCCTGTTGTATCCTTTTGTATTCTGGTGTCCGTATGTTCTAAGTGACTTGCAATGTCCTTTGCATTTACGCCTTGTCAGATCAAATGGAGTATCAAGATACAGTGTATACATTCAATGGAATATCACCGAATTCATTTGATGAAACTATGTCTGTTCTTGCCGTCCAAATAAAGTTGGACATACAAGCATAAGTTTTTATGCGTGTATCGAGTCCAGTTGGAAATTCATTGGACAGGAAGAGCAAGAAGACTGATTCTTCAACCATGGACTTGGCTAGGCAAGGATAATACTCACTATTTGTTTCTCTTCTCTGACTGGCATTTGTTTTCCACTTGAATAGAGAAAAACTTTGTGACACTCGAGGAGGACATGTTGGTTGAAACAGTATGAAAAAAAAAGCCAAGGAAAAAAAAAGTCTTGGTGTTTCACCAAGTGTGATGTTGCAAAGGCAGTTGTTTTCTTTGGAGAAAATCGCGGAAGCGGATTTGGCTTTTTCTGTCCAAGGATCGTGGGTGAAAGTGGCATCCGATCAACAGCAAACTTTGAAAAGATCCACTGTGAACTCTCAACTCTACGAATACTTGACAATTTCAAGACAATTCCTACTGGTAACAATCGAAGCAGGTCACTGTCAAATCACATGGAAACAATCCAGTCAACTGGACATTTTGATCAACTTGCACATTTTCCTTGGACACACCAGCAAGTTGAATCGAACAAATTCAATTTTGGCCTGGTCGCCGATATGTGTGTCACTTTATTTCACGTGACACTTTACACATTCGACGACTGGGAGAGAAACAAACTGAACAACTGCAAAACATATTCCAGTACATAATTTCAATTTACACTGAAGACATCTGTTACACTGTTGGTCCAGTTGTCTGATGATATGTCCGTCCTCCTCACAAGTCACACCAACATGTCTGACACTTACAGACACACACACACACACACACACACACACACACACACACACACACACACAATTGCAAGGGCAGACAGACACTTCGGCTAGTGTTACTTTTTACCCTGTGTGTGTGAAAGAAGTTCCTTGTCATCACCAGTAGCAATAAGAGAGGACAATGGACAAAGCAACAGCTCGAAGTGACTCGAGGTCACTTGGTGATGATGCACGTTCCATTAGGCTTTCCTTTGTACTTTTGTCAACACATCGCACAAGACATTTGCACTTGCACTGAAAGTTTCTTCTTTTTCCTTTCTTATTTCTTCAGTCTTCAGTCTTCTTTCTTCTTCTCTGTGCTCACAGTACCCAACATCATCTACCATCAACTGAGCGAGTGGAATCAATTCAATGAATCAAGTGGACTCGAAGCACATTGCCGAGTGGCACAAATCGCTTCATTGGATAATCTGGGAACAAAATATTCCCTTTTCAGAGGTCATTAAGGCCTTTTTACTTATACTTTTAACAGAAGTTGGCAACAGCCAGCTCACATATAGTTAATTGGCCGTCAAATGATCAACCAATTGGTTAGCATTCAAATAGGATAAAAATTGTAGCATAATTCATCTAAACGAATTTTTACATTTAATTCATTTTATCGGCTTTTCAGGGGAAAAAATCGAATTTCCTGCTGGAGAAAAATAAATGAGCACTTTTTGGGTCCTAAAATTATGCAGTTCAAATTTATTTATCAGCAAAGATGTCTACTGTCCAGGCGACTGTACTTTTCTCAATATTTTTTTCCTTCCTTCTTCATGATACAATTAACGAAAGTTCTTTCGCTGTTCTATGAGTTACGATGGTCTCTAAATAACTTCTGGTGGCAGTAAGATCTTATATTCACTGTCTATAAATCATCTCTTTTCACTGATTAACCTGGAGAAGGCACAATCAAATACATGCCAGTGAGTTGGTTTTAATCGTTGAAATCAAATATTTTGCTAACTTTGAAATATCCAAAAAAAGTTGATACCTCGAACTTATTTGCCCTTTGAATGACTACACGGAGTAAAAGTAACCAAAATAGATGTTGAGTGTAGCAATGTCATCAGTCATCTGCTGGTTAACTTGACCATATTGATATTCCAACATTGTACGTTTTCTGATTTGAATGGCAAGGACGAGTCGTGCATCAAATGGCCACCTGTCTCATTCATCCTGTGTGTGAATGAAAGAGAAGGCGACTCTTTTCTACTTTCAATGCTTATCTCTCAATGGTATTCGATCGAGCAGTCCATTGACAAACAAATTGTTTCACACTTGGCTTGAAAGGACACTTCATTTATTTTGGTGAAAGGCATTCATTCATACCCATTGGTTGATGGTCTCCATGGTCTGGCATCGAAGAAGATGCAGATGTGAGAATGTTTGTCATGACTGTGATATTGTGATACTGTGGACATTGCATATGCTGCGTGTATTGCATGTGTTGCATGTGTTGGACCATTTGGTCATCGATCGACAAATCTTTACTTGCCAACTTACTTTTGATCATCTTGCCAACTGACCTGTCAACTGATTGACTCTGTTGTGTGCCATTTAGACGAATCGATCACCGTGTTCAATTTACCCATACACAAGAAGAAGGAGAAGAAGGAGAAGAAGGAGAAGAAGGAGAAGAAGGAGGAGAAGGAGAAGAAGGAGAAGAAGGAGAAGAAGGAGGAGAAGGAGAAGAAGGAGAAGAAGGAGAAGAAGGAGAAGAGGTGAAGCACATGGCCCCTTGTACACCCGAAGCATCCAAGTGAAAATCCACTTCATCTCACCTCTGTCATGCAATTCGACCTTACACAGCAATGAATCTTGTCAAGGGTGACTCTGAAACCTCTCTCACCATGGACAATTTGTTTGAAACCTGGTGTAGTGGGTAACATTTATTTCTCTCAACTCACCAAATGACCCAGTCACTTACATCGTCTTTCCTTCCAATTGCAACAGCTTATGGATTCTAATGAGTCACATTAAATAATTCACCGACCATTTGTTTGAGAGAAACTCTTTGACCATGTCACAATGTCATAGTGTAACAGCCACTTGCATTAACTGTCCATTTGTTCACCAAATGTCTCGTGGTCAACAAAAACAACAAGACAACACACAATTGACAGCTAAATCGGGCAAATTGAATTGTTCCAAATGCAATCGTAAATTTTAAATTGGATCAAGAAAACCTTTTCTCCTTTCAGTTTGTTCAGTGTTTTCAGTGTTTTCAGTTTGTCCCGCTCATTGTATTTTACAAGTGGATAGACTTGGATGAATTCAATTGTAAAAACAATGAGGGTAAAGAAACAAAGAACAAAACAAACAAGAAACAACATTGAACAACATTGAACAACCAGTTCACATAATAGATCAATCAATTGTATCCGAGGTAAATTTCAACATGTGTAAACCGCTGCAACTGATTTAGTGAATGTTGTCAATTTATTAAAGTACTTTTGCGTACTGGTAACTTGTGAGGGAAGTGTCACCTGGTCTTTTAAAATTCAAGGGGCACACAAAGATACAAGAAGAGAATGAGAGAATGAAAGAGAAGAGAGAGAGAGAGAGAAAAGAAGGCTTCACACACACACACAAATGGTAATTGACAATGTACAATGTTCATTGTGTCTACACGTGAAGTGATGAAAGTACAAGGCGATTGGAGGACAAAGGCGATGGTTCCATTGGAATTGAATTTTCAAATGCAATACGGTTACGCCAGTTAGGAAAAAGTCTCAGCATGAAGTTGAGGATGTTGAAAGAAAATTGATTTAGATTGAAGGTTCTTTCAGTATTTGATAATGCGGTTCTAATGAATTCTCTCAAGTAAGGCAAAGGTTTATTCCTCATACATTGGCCTGTGCATCCTCTTTCGCCTTTTTCTTGTTAGCATTTCAATGGCCTGGTAAGATGTTAGCATAGAACATGTAGTGTATGTGCTATCCTCGACTATCCTTTGCGTATTTTCGTGTTTTCTTGTTTCCTTGTTTCTTTCTTATTTGTCTGGTGTCTTTTATTCCGTTGGCCTTGCCTTTGTGCCGACAACTGGCAGTTTTCATTCAAACTTGCCCGTTAAAACCCCAGACCTCAACCTCACGTCTAAGCTGATACAGCCTGGATATAAATTCAAACTTACAAAGTATCTCGCTGTTTGGACATTTGTTAAGTACTAAGTCGCCCACCTTTTCTTCTTTCTATTTGCTCCTTTTAGTTAAAACTCACTTCACTCTTGCTTTTTGGTCTAATTAAGCTACTTTTCAGCAAAAGACAAGTTGATCTTTCATCCACCAGTTAAAAGTTTATAATTCACAGTCGAAACGTTGTGGTCCAACCTCTTGTGGCTTTAGTTAATTTGTTCTGTCACAAAGTAACTGTCAAGCAAACTTTTATTCCTTCTGGTAAAGTCACAAGAAACCTCGTACTCCGAGAACAAAATGAAAGGTGACTCACCGACTCACTGACTTTACTTGACACTTAATTTTAAATTTTCACAAGAGACAAACTTGGCGGCCGATGGATATTCATTCGCTCAATCAGCTGGCCAACTGTTAGAAAAGGTTACAAACATAGCACATGTTGGTATTTGATAAAGAAGATGGGGGTCAGCTTACTTGAGACGATGATTTGAGGGGAAGAAGTGAGTGTCTTTTTCTGTTGTGCATCCATCAAGAGCGATTTTGTGACACGTAAAGTCGCCCAAGTTGATTAAAGTGTGTTGTGGCTGCGTCAAGTTTGTTCATGGCATGTGAAACGGTGACAAAGTGACCAGCAGTTGACATTTGTACTTTGTACTTTGTACTTTGCAGTTCGGAGTCCAACAGTCCAATCGGACTGTGTAGTATGACTTTTTCAAGGAATTATTCACAAGTTGGCCTTTGTTCTCTAGAAAGTGAGTATTTGTGCTATTTGATCCATTGGTACTATTGGTTCTGTTGGTTCTGTTAGTTCTGTTGGTGTCATTGGTACATGGTGAGAGGCTAAAGGTAAGGGTCAATGAGAATTGGCGTCCTCGTGAGAGTTTGTTTTTCGGCTGAAGGAGAAATAACACAGGCTAGAAAAATACCATTTGAATTCGATTGATGCAGTCAAGTGCAAAAAAGCGAATTGAAAGCCATGGAAGTGGACACAGTCGAGCAGAAGTCTCAATGATATGCCAGGGACCCAAAATACCAATCACCGTGGCTTGAAGTGATTTCACCAAAGTACCACCGGTCAGGGTCTGTCTTCTCTTTGCCTTATTTTCTGGTCCTTTTCTTCTATTTTTTTCCTTTTTTCCTTTTGCTTCTTTCCTTTTCTTCTTTCCTTGTACAAAAGGAATCAATTGCAAGATCGGAGCAACAAAACGAAGAGAAGCCATTCAAGTACCTTAAGAACTTTTGCCTGAACCAAGTGTCTTTGTCGATGTTACTCCTGGTGATTCAGTGAAGCTGACTTGCTCTCTGTTTCTTTCTGTCTTTTTGTGTATGTCTCTTGTCTCTACCGACTGTGAGTCACAAAATAACTGTGACCAGGGCTCAACGTCTCTTTTCGTGAGATGAGGGATTCAAGAGGGTTTCCAGAGTGAATTTCCTCTGAGGCAAAGCAATAACTGGTGTCCTGGTGGCCAACCTGAATCAAGGGGAAAAAAGGAAAAAGAGAAAAAAAGGCAAAGAGAGAAAAGAGAAAAAAAAGAGGAAAAAGAAAAAAAGAGAAAAAAAAGAAGCAAAAAGCAACCGAGAAGAAATGAGGCAGTCAGATCGATGGTCAGTTATCTACTGGCCATTTGAACCTGAACCTCATGAACAACTTGCTCTTTCCTTTTTCATCTCTTAACTTGGTGCATCTGGATGTTTCTATGCGGGTCGACTTTTGGTTAGCTAACTACTTGACCACTCAGAGACTCTGAGACTCGGAGAAACTCGAGAACTGGCAAACTCGGAAACTCGGAAACTCGGAAACTCACAGACTGCAAGACGTCATGTGATGGTAACCAATCTTCCTTAAGCTGGTAAGAGGAACAAAGGCTCACTTGAACAACAGTAGAAGAGTAGAACTGCAGAACAGCAGAACAGATGCACTAAAGAACAGTACGAGTCTCGTGTTGCCTGTGTTGCCCTGACCCAACGTGTGGTCATTCGATCGAAAAATACTACTAGGAAACATAAAAAACTGACGGCACACATATGGCCAAGTGACCCTTGACCAAATTACAACTGGTCACTTGAACGGTTCAACAGGAAAACAGTTGGTAACTTCCATACCAACTCGGTAACAGTTCATAATTCAAGTGACAGCTTTTACTTTTGCAGTTTTGCACTTCTCTACTTGTTCACTTGTTCACTTCACTCCTGTACTTGGGTACTTTTTTTCCTCTATTTCTTTGCTGTCCTTCTTTTGTTCATGTCGAATGTCTGCACAGTCAATAAAAGCGGTGAAACAAAGATTAAAGAGGCCCAAAAATCCACCCGCTGGAAAAACAAAATACTAATGCCTTGAGAACATTTGACAAGGACCGATTTTTCAGAAGAGAACTTGCTTGGATGCTGCTGGTACATTTTTCCTTCACCGATAAGTTGAAATCATTTACTCGCATTTTGCACAGTCTGTTGAAAGGATGCAAATGAGGAAGACATGAAAGACAAACACATCAGTCGAGTAGAGCAAATGAGAAGAAAAGAGTAAAATAGAGTAAAAAAGAGGAAAAAAAGAGAAAGAGACAAAGAGAAAAGAGGTAAAAGGAAAAAGACAAAATGCAAAAAGAGAGACAGATAAAAAGATAAAAAGATGAAAAGAGGAGAGAAAAAGGTCTATTCATCCTGAGGGAAGATGCAAGGACATGAACTTGTCTCCCAGTGTATTTGTATGATGTGCTCTTTCACTCTTTGTATTAAGATGTATATATGAGTGGATTGAAGGGTACACATTGACTGATTTTCCTTTTTTCTTCTTTTTCTTCTTTTTTCTTCTTTTTCTTCCTGCAATAGTACAAAGAATGTACAGTTCAGTTGTGTGTCGAGTTTATTTCTTTCTTTACTCTCAGGAGTCATTTGCTTGCAAAAATCAAGTCGATTGTACTTGCTTTTCGACTCTCAATTCGTGCTTGAGTCAATTTGGACTCTCTTACACCGAGTTCAACTTATGAACTCTTCTTCCCTTTTAACATGTTGTATACTCAAAAGCATCCCTGTTCTCTATGTTCTCTCTTCTGTTCTGTTATGTTATGTTCTCTCTTTTCTCTTCTCTTTTCTCTCCTCTCCTATGTACTTGTTCCATGTTCCTTGTTCTGTCTCACTTTACTCTTTTCTCTTTATGCAAAGAACTTTATTCTTCTTTCTCAATATAAGTTCGTCCTTTTGACCTGATATGCATATATAACCAGACGAAGCGGGTTATTCATTCGCATTTGCTCTTGGACAATCGTACAGGCAAAAGGAAAAATACAGCGAAATGCTTTTATTGTTACAACTGAACAGGGATGCCATGTGAGACACACAGGTTTAAGCATCGTTTTCCTCAACTTGTCGAATTTTGCTGGACTTGATGAGGACACCAACAGTATGGTCTTTATCGAATCGCCGAGGTGAACATCAAATAGGCCCACTTTGTCCAAATTTTTTGTCTCCCTTATTCTTCTTCTTTAAGCTTATACCTTTGTATCTGTTGGAGTGACTGTTAGGGTGTTTGTCCAAGGACAACTGATGATTATGATCTCACTTGACACTCGCATACACATATACACACACATTGAGAGATAAAGACTTTCTTATGTCACGAATACTCAATGTGCACTGCTGAATGATCAAAGTGAATTCGACACAGCAGCACAAGTAATCCGTGTGAAGAGAAGGTAAAAGTGAGGAGAAAGTGCATCGTGTCACTAAGCGAGTAAGAATACAACAATTTGGAAGAAGAGTCAAAGAAGAGGATAAAAAGAAAAGAATGAAAGAAAGAAGTGCAGTTGCGTTCTTAGTGACCTGTGTGTTGTGTGTGTTGTGTGTGTTGTGTGTTGTGTGTGTGTGCTTGTGTGCACTTACCCTTGTCAACCTTAAATAGCCGATCTGGCAAACTGCAACACTTGAAATTGGCTATGACTTTTATTTCTTTGCTCACTTGACGTTACTTAGTCTCGTCTAACTTTCTATTCCTTTTATGACAGGTGACACATACACGGTAAACAGGTAACTGGGGTCGAATATTTTTTGATGTTGAATGGTTCCATCATTTGATAAAACTGTGAGGTACAACGTTTGACTGAATTATTATTTTACTTCAACAGGTTCAACTTGACATATTTTAACGTGTGTTTGGATCCATCTGTACATCTGTACATCTTCTTTCTCACTTCATACCATGTGCAATTTGACTATTTTTTTCATCACTGAAGTTTAAGTGAGTGAAGAAGATTGAAGGATAAACAGCGAAAAATAAAGTGAAGCAGTGAGGTGTAAAACTTCACTTACAATTGTTCGGTAGGAGCAAGAATGTAACTTGAAAGACCGATGAATGTGTTCTATCTGTTACTCAAGGGATCTTTGCACGCGCAAACCGCTTTTCCGGTTCCAGTGTATCAACAGACTATACGCAGAATGGTATTAGCGGAAAAGAGAGGATGAGGATGCATGCTGAGAGGCCAAAGGAAAGAAGAGAAAGAAGAGAAAGAAAAGGAAGAAGGAAAAAGAATCGATGAGTGGCAACCGTTGAGGCTGACCAGGCAACTCAGTACTCAGTGTTCAGAGAGAAAAGACTTGCGCTACTCAGTCACATCGACACCCATTGCAATTCTCTTTTTGTCCTTGCATCCTGTGTGTCGAGTCTTTGCCAATGTATCCGACGTGTTTCATGTCCTCGATGTGTTCGATGTGTTCGATGTATTAGATGTTCCTATTACTCACTAAACAGTCTGACAGACACTTGGCCCTCTTAGAAACATCTTACCAGTACTAAATTTGGACATTCAAATGTACAAGTGTTATCTTCCTCATTCAATGGACTATTACAACTTGTGTAAATGTATACTTTTTCGAACAAAGTGTCAGTCCTCTCCTAACGCTTGGTCGTTTCTTGGTGTCACTGATACTTTAGATGCTCTGAAATATAACTTGAATCGAGTATCACGACATCAATTGGACAAGGTGTTCCTTGCTCAAGCCAAGTTGATCCTTTTAATTAATTTAAATATGCCATTTGCATCAAAGAACAGTAATATTTTTTAATCATTTGAGCGAAATAATTTTTACTTTCACACGGACAAAATTAAGAACAGGTCAAATAAGCTGGAAAATGTTTTGACCAAGATACAGAGAAAACAGCATCTCGTGAAATGCTCGTAATAATGGTTGACACGGGTGCGAGTCTTTCCAATTAGATGGAAGGAAAAAAGACGAAAGAAAGAAAAGAAGGAAAGAAGAAAAGAAGCATACGATCAGTGGTAAAATGTAACGACCCAAATGACTAGTTCTTTAGGAGACAAGTTCTTGCAGGAGCCGTGTTTTGGATGTACTCGTGAACATGGGACGAGTTCTAACTCTCTTCTTTACTCTTATTTTCTCTTCTTCTTCATTCTGTCCTTCTTTTTCTTTTTCTTTTTCTTTTTCTTTCTCTCTCTCTCTTTTTCCTTCTTGCTGTGCCTTGTTGGATGCATCCTAATGGTTTAAGAGAGAACCGAGCATTCGGTCGTCGTGGCGTCCTTAATGCCAAGTCATCTGATTAAATGCAAGGAATAATGAAAAGTAGAGCTGACGAGGGCTTTGGTCTACGGTACTTTTCTTCCCAAATTAACTCAGTCTCTTCCCAAACCGAGAAAAAAGTACTAGAAGTACTGAAAGTACTGAAACTACTGTTGCTCAGTCGCTAAGTTGCTCAGCTGCAAGCAGTGAGACTTGCATGTGGTGGACCTCGAACCTGAGTTACTGGAAAGGCATTGTTTCTCATTTCTTTACTCTTGTCAGGTGAAAGAGCATCAAATTTCTTGCATGTGTCTTGTGTATTACGTCAGCCGAATCACATCAAGCAGTAGACCTCAGTCGGATGAGGGCAGGGAGACAAGTACAGAACAGTAAAGGGAAAGAACAGTGTGCATCCTCATCCTCATTGCCATCCTCTCCACTGAGATCGTCTCGTCTCTTGTCTCACTTGCCTAGGCAGTCATTTAATTCGGAAACAGGATGCAGTTGGAGGTTACCCATGGCAACCGAGTGGCAAAGGCATAGAGAGACGGAAAGAACTGAGCACTTGTGACCAGTAGTTGACTTGAACACGAAACCCGACGGCTCTGCACTGTATACTGCGAAAGGATACAAGTTCAAGAAGAGAAAGGACAATGCATCCGCAAGTTAACGAGAGACCTCTTGCTCATCATTTGATTCCTTCTCTCTCTCTCTTTCTCTTTCTCAACTATGTCTCCCTCTACTCTACTCCTTCTTCTTTGTTCTTTTTCCTACTCAAGTTGAAGTAAGTCTCTTTCCACTTGTCGTGGAATTCACTCATGGAATTTGTCTTTGCTGTCAAGGAAGCATCCCCAACTCTGGCACTCTCTTACGTTCTCTCTTTCTCTTTCTCTCATTCTCATTGTCCTCCTTCTCTTTCTCTTCTTTTTCTTGCATCCAAGTCGACTAATCCTTTCTTGTTGCAACCTAGTAACCAGTGCAACCACTTTGTCTTCTTCTTCATCATTTCTTCTGCTTATTCGTATATAAGGTTATACCCTTTTGCTCGATCAAATGGATCTTAGCTTTTCATTTCTCCCAGTGAATCTGAGTTACATAGTCACGAGCAAGTGATTCACTCAACGGACAAACACACTGCTAATGCATCTGTAACATAGTCAAGTTGTTCTCTCCTTTCATTCACTTTTCTCTCTTTGCTCGACACTCAGTGTAGTTCAACCACACGAAAGGATTTACTTGGGTTTGCTCCTTTCTTTTCTCTTTTATCCTTTTGCACTTCTCCTCTTTCTCCATACTTGTGACATGTATCCTTTGCTTCATCCTTTACTCCATCCTTGGTTTCATCCCTGTTTTCTCTTCAGCCTTGCTTACTCGACACATTTTCTCATGATACTTCATTCACAACCAGTCTGTTTGCCTTTCTTATTGTTTTTCACTGGTTTTTCTCTTGTTTTCCCTTGTTTTCCTCTTTTCTTCTCTTGGTCTCTTGGTCCTCGCTGGAGCACAAAGTGGACCTAATCTGTCCAAACAAAATGAAAGTCGACACATAGTGGTATCGTGGTTTTACTGTGTGACACAATGTACATTTTGACCCTTTCCATCAACCCAATGCAGACACACACACACGGGATGAGTTTGTGTGTGTGTGTGTGAAAACAAATGAACCGACTAGTAAATACACTGAAACATCTACACAAATCGCAAATACTCTGAACTCTGACAAGAGGCATATATAGCCTTTGTATATGTATTTAAGTGTCCTTCACTTGATTGTGAGTGATGAACAGATGAAAAGATGACAAAATAATACACACACAAAGCACAGCACATCGAGAAGGGTGGACAGGCTGTTGTTACATAGTTCTGACCCGTATCAGATGTCAAACATAACTCGTATGCTGATGTAACAGAGTACGCGAGGTTGAAGGGAGTAAAAAATAAAACGGAATGAAGAGAAAATAAAAAAAAAGAGGGATGCAACGAATATCCTAGAGTATGTACTTTACCACGAGACTCAAGTTCATGCTTCAGTGTATCTCTTTGTTACTGTAATTTGATTCAGGTGACCAAGTGGTCATTTTAACCTCCCAGTGACCCTCTCTGGTGATTTTGTTTGTGTTCTTGCGCTTGGTGTCTCATCAACTGCCTCACCAAAAAGCATCCATCAAGTGTAGTGTTCACTCATGCTTCTTTGTCTTTCTTTGTGTGTACATTAGAACCAAAGCGGGGTGAACCATCTCACCCATCTCGTGGGTTGCATTCATCCACTCTGAACATTTGACGACACTCGTTCGCTCACTCACTCACTCACTTACTGACATCAAATGTAGTAATTCACTACCCTTTGTCCAGTCAACTGGTCTGACCTTTTTACGCAGATTATCAAATTACATTTGGCTTTTACTCCCTTCAATTGCTTTATAATTCTTTTCACTGTAATTCACTGAAATATTTGCAAGAAGATCAAATCGATCACAGCTATCTTTAAGATTGCAGCATAAATGAACCAGTAGTTTACTAGGAAGACAAAATCATCGACCACGGTCCAAAGTTCACTTCACTGTTGAATTGTTCTAATGGATGGAGAGTGAACATTGCCTTGACAGAGGTTAACTTTGAGTCATTTCATTCATTTGAAGTAAAGAACCAAATGACGAGCAGGAAGAAAAGTATAAAATGGACAAGGAAAGAGCAAAAATCGACCCTTAGGACACTCTGTAACTGTTACTGCTGTGACCAAATGTACAAGTGAACCAATGGTTAGTACTTGGAGAACCAAAGTCGAGAGGGTAAAGTGGAATAAAAGAAAAAAGAGAGAAATAGAGAACTGAGTAAAGTAGGAGAAAAGGAGAGAAAGAGAGAAGGAGAAAGAAAAAAGAAAGAAAGGCATTTCAGGTCATTTCTTTTGATGTCCTATGGTTGAATTGATTCTTTGGTCAGTTGGTTGTTTCACTCTTCACGAGAACTGGCACACACAAGGACGCGACTTTGACTGACACTTAAGAACCCAAATGGAATCAAGTGAAGTACCCAATGTCCACCAAACAGTTCAAGTGACTGAGAGGGGACAAAAAACACAACAACAACGACCAAGCGACCTTCTTGCAGCACTTTTTTTTATTCCAAGATAGAACAGTTCTAGAACACTAGACAAGAACTGTGGGTGCGTGTTTTTATCGCGGTCAGTCTGTGACTGCAAAGCTCGAAGAATAGACGACCAACACACACACACACACACACACACATAAAGGAGGAAAAGAGGAGAAATTGCATCCACAAAGTGAAGTTGACTTGTGAGTGGTCAGCCAACACCAGTTTGCCGACTGGTCATTCTTTCTACTCTTTTTGTTCTGGCCTGTTCTTTCTCTTCTTTTGTCCTTACTGTTCTTGGTCTTTCTCTTTGTCTAGACTCGACACGGCGACACTAAGTGACTTCACTCTCTGTTTATTTACAAGTCACTTGACTTGCCTTGATCTCATGTGCATTCGTGTGTATATATTTTCCACCTCGAATTATGTAAGTTCTGGAAACATGATTTGATCAGTTCGATGTACACAGGATATTTTTATCATTATCATGTCTAAAAATGCCTACTTTTCCTTTTGAAGTGGACAATTTTGGTTGTGTTTGTCGCTTGTCATCTCAGATGACCTGAATTTTCTGTTTTAATCTATCAAACATTCGACATGATTAATTCATTGATCGATTCTACTATCATCTGCCGCCATTACTTCTCTGGTGGCCATAGAAATCTGGTCTCTTCTCATTGGGACGAAATGAACGAAATGAATGAAATGAAATAAGAGGCGAAAATGGTCGAGTAAGAATAATATTCTCTC
>JASXTE010000080.1:0-155205 GCA_030280995.1 Hemileia vastatrix
CAAGACGGTGATTGTACCTTCAAGTCCAGTCCTCAGAGATGGATCCGTATCGGACTCTGAAGATTTCAAGAAACGCTGGGTCGAAGGACGTAGAGAATTGGAGAAGGCGGAGGTATTCACCAGTGGGAAGGGTCAAATTAAGAATCGTCGAGCCAGGAGAATTCAGTGAGTATGATCGTTAGAAATCTCGAGGCTTTCATGGCTCACCCTGCCCTCATATGAATCCTCTAAAATGCAGCTCATCCTCTAACTTTCCCCTGTTGGTGCTTCTTTCTTTTCTCGTAGTCGGCCAATCTTCAGAAACTGATTTCATGTCGACTCTTACCTGGATGTCGCCTCCCTAGGATTTCCTTATCAATCGTGATAGCGGAAGCTTTCTAGAATACTCAGCAAGTACAATGGTAATGATTTTTCGAATAAGATTACAACTCTCGAACCGAAAGCTCGAAAGATTTCTCTTCTGCCTCAACTGTCTTACGTTTGTGTTTGACTTATCGCGAGTTGTTTCATATGAAATACTCGATAGCTCCCTTTTCCCCCGTCCATCTCCCTTTTGTATTGAATTTCAGCTCTAGAAATCGTAAGTACCACGTCTTTCAGGTTCCAAGTTTTGTTTGAGCCATTTCCGTTTCATACTATCTGATCACGTCCTTCACAAATAAACTACCCGTCTTCCCGTTCTCGAAATCTTGCACAAGAGCTATGCGCCGATTATCAGTAAAATTTTGATCAGAATCGATTCTCTTCTCTCTCACGTCAACGCCTCTGCTCTTCTCGCAGTAGGTGGGCCTCTTGAACCCGATTGCATGTCCACTTCTTCTGGCTTTCGCCTCCCTAGCGACTTGTACATCAATCTCGACAAGCATCAGATCATATCAGACAGAGATTTCAGATTTCTCCTTCTTCTACCAAGCCTTGCGTGGCCATTTCTCTGTTCAGATGATCTTTTGACTTCGAACTTTCCGAGCGGTCGCTTCGCTGTGGAGAGAATCGAGCTTTTCTTTCATCGATTGATGAATTCCTTTCGAGATCGAGGCTTTCTCACATCTTCAAGAGCTGAAGGGATGACAGAATTGACGAGGAGATTTGGTTTGATTTCGATGAAGACGTTGATTACGAACGTAGAGAGATACAGATCTTGTCGGAGTGTCTCTTACTTGTCATATCGTCTTCATTCAGATTCCTTTTTCCTGTCCTTTTCCACCATTTCGTTTTCCTTCTTGTTGCTCAAAGATCTGACTGTCTCAGTCTTCTCTACGATTCTTCGTTTCTTGAGCCAAAGAGTTTCACTGAAATAGGCAGATGTGTTGAATGTTTGATAACAAGTTCTCAGTCAGATTTTCTTCGAAGAAAAGGCTTCGCAGATCATGATCAAACCTTCGAAATTGGCTCCACTCACAAATTCTCGACCTTGACCTCGACTCAGCACTCGATTTCCATCACCTCTGGAGCGTCGAAGACGTCCTCGACTTCTTCGACTAGACCTTGATTTCCGCCAAATCTGAAACTTCAAACTAAAGAAGTATCCAGAGTGAGCTTCTTGATTCTCTGAATTGAGATTCCATCTATTTGAACACCTTGCTCGACACGTTCGTGACGAGTTTTTGAGCAGAGGAGAAAGTCTTCCGCAGTGATCTTGAAGCCCTGGATTCTCAAATGTTCTAGCCTCGGACAAGTTGTGACCAACTTATGTAGAGGAACAGATTGATTGAATAGTGGATCCCCTCTCTTTCTTTCAAAAGCTCCGAATGCCAGATCTGTTCGATCGGAATTTGGAAGATCCCTAGGTAAAGAACTTCCGTGAAACTAATGAAATGAACGGCCTTCAATTTCGAGCTTTCTGTTAACCATTTTGGCAGTCCGAGACCTCCATCATCACCACCGGCTGCTCGCCATTGAAACCCTAGTAAATTTGGGAACTTGAGTAGGGCTGAATTTGGAATTTCACCAGTTCTGATAGAAAAGGTATTTCAGAGAACCACAGGACCAGTGAAGAAGATCGTAAAGTGTGATAGTAGTCATATCCATCTGCCAAATGAAGTTGAACTAGAGAACAGCCATTCTCTGGATTCGAGCCTCGAACCGCCTTTCCATCTACACCGTCCTTGAGCTTGAGAGTTTGAACTTTGCTCCCATCCCTCAGTGACGTATAAGAACGATTGAAAAGATCTCATCCTTCTGATTTGACCTGGCAAAGAGCCCCAAACATCCTCTTCGGATCAGGTTCTTTCTCTTCTTCTTCACGGAGTACTCGTCTGGTCTGAGTCTTCATCTTTCCCAATCTTCCTCTTCATTCAGATCCTCTAAATCCCTTGGATCCCAGACCTCCCCATCGCTTTATCTTTTCCAGATGACAGAAACGGAGAGATCTCGTTGAACAGAGAAGGACCCGAGCAAATGCTTTCCGACAAATCTTTGGTAGCTCGACGTTGATGTTGACACCTCTCAATCTATCTCTTGATTTGGCTGCGAAGAACTTGAACATCTTGTGACTATATCTCTTGCCATGCTTTGGTAGGTAGAAGAAGCTCCAAAGATAGGGATGATCATACGATGATCTTTAGGAAATCTTTGCTGATCTCTCGACAATCCATTAGCGTTGGAGAGTCGAGATAGTCGAGGATTGGAACCAAAATGTCTGGGAGAAGTGGGAATCATTTTGAATGATTTGTTTGAAGATTGATAAGTATAGAGACTGAAAGATGGTAGTGGTTGAAAGAGAAGATTGTCTGCAAGAAAAAAACGAACCAAAGCATTCAAGATTTCGAACCTCTTGCGCGGGAGCGCCGATTGAAAGTCGCTATCTTGCTCGATTCGCTCTGTGGTTCTGCTGCCATTGAAGAATTTCGGATGATATGAAAGACTAAAAGACGAAGTACCTCTGACTGGAAGCTGTTTGGAGTGAAGAGGAAGAGAACGTATTTGAGTCGAACTTCGAGCTAAGCGTGTCGATCCTCCTTCTCGAATCAGCTCACGCCGATCAAGATCTCGATTCGAGAGACCTTTCTTCACTCTTCTTCTACTACCACTCACTCCAAAATCACAAAAATGAACCAATCATCGTTCACTTCTTCTCACGATCGTCCGCCCAAATCACCTACTACTTTCGACAAGATTCCAGAAGACGTCCAACTAGCAATCATCAAGTTCATCCAATCTTGGAAGAAATCAGAGGGTTCGAAGCAAGAAAGAGAAAGGGGGAGAAAGGTTGAGTTAAGAGTCAGAGTCTCTCAAAGCAGGAATGCTTTCCAACCCTATCTTTGCTGATACTTCGATATCTTTCCCTCTATCCTTTCAGAGCAAGGGACAGCGCTCCTCAGAGCCGTCGCTTTGAGCTTGTCGAAATCTTCTCCCTATCTACCAACGCGAACTCCTTTCCGATGTTACTCTCAACTTCGGAAGCTTGTTCAGATTCTATTTTACTATTGTCACGGAATCGTGAAGCTCGCAAGTCTGTGCGCTCAATCACTTTTACTGGTCGAGATGTTCAAACTACTGAAGAAAAGTGGGATGAAACCCAAAAGGATTTGCAGGAGGATTTGCACGATGTTTTCGAGGCTCTCACAGCTCAAAAATCAAGAACGATGCGGGAACTATTAGCCATAGAGTGTCTTGTGGAAGGAGTCTATCGATTTCTAAGTCACATCCAGACACTCGTAATCCAAAGGCCTGAATTCAGCATCCCTTTTCAATCCAAGTGGGCAAGTGCAAGACTACCACCTCTTCCATTTCTCACTTATTCACTCAAGAAGCTATTCATCGACATGTGGGGAAATCTCGGGGGGTCGACCTCAAAGCTAGAAACATAGTCTGGATATTGGTATTCTGCACTGGATTACGATCAGCATGTCTTGGCTGCGTCTTCGATCAGAACGACTTCAAGTATCTAGCTGAATTCTCAGATACATTCTCGGGTCTATCACAGGTTCAGAAACTAGCCTATGGGTGTAGATTTTGCCGCGGAGGAATCGACTCGAAGATACTGGGATAAAAGGAGTTGGGAAGCGAATGGATCGGTGGAAACAAAAAGACTGAGGCGCTCTTTAATCTTCTCAAAGTTACGCAGAATCTACAGTGTCTAGAGATGATAGCTTCCCTTCAGACTCCAAAGAGACAAGCGTCAATCGAGAGCTTCTACCTTCTCGTCGATCTTTCAATTTTTTAAGACTCTTCTTTCCTAGTTCTTCTCTTCTCAACTCTTTTGCTTAAAGCTTCTTTCCAAACCATTTTTGTCTCGTCTTTTCACTTCAATTCTCTCGAGTAGCCCTCACTCGTCCTGAATTGTTTTCTGCTTGTCTCTCGAAAGTGTTTCTCGTTCATTCTAATTCTAGTACTTTGTCTCACTCGGACAGAAATCGAGAATCTTCAAGAACATCCCTGAGTTTTTCTCGCGAGATTGGAATGAAAACTGATCAGATAGAACGCTTTGAATTGGCAAAGATTGGTATATGGTAGTAAAAAGAGAAGATGGTAGGACAAAAATGTACAAGGGAGAAGATGAAAATTAAGGTTGATTTTGAGAATAGGTTGGGGATCCACTTCATTCGCACCTAAAAGCGAGATTCTTGAGCATTCTTTCCACTTCGCATCGAGACGGTGTTACACTGAACTCTACTCCTGATATCATAGATCGTTCCCCCTAGTCATTCTTCTCAATAACCTCTACTTTGATTCCCAGCACTCGGAGGTCGTCTCTGATTTGAATTATTCCAATCCTGTAAACCAAAGCATTCACTCAGGACCTAAAGTTCCAGCTCTTAGCGTTATTGCCAGGATTCATCCCAAAGGAATAGCAGCTTGAGCTCGAGCGTGTGCTTGAGCGTGAGCTTGAGCATGAGAGAAAGATGATGAAGAAGATGGATTACTCGAATAACCTCCGACATTTGCATTTGAAGGTGAAGAATAAGATTTAGGATCGATTCCCATCTGTTGAGAACTATTCGGAGACATCAGAATGGAATGCCTTTGATTCATCATGTTCGAGTCATGACTATTTCCAGAACTCGATCCTCCAACTCCACCAGCAGAGTATTGAGTTGGTTTGAGAGCTGGCATGAGCTGAGAGATTCAGAATCGTAAGTATCGATTGGTAAAGCATGGAATAAGCGCCTCCTCCCATTCCAGATCCTAGAGTTCCACTCGTGCTCAAAGTCAATCCCATCGCAGCTCCGCCCACTTGAAGGTCTCATTCCAGGATCATATCGATTGTCGACGAAGAAGAATTCGAAGTGTAAGCTGCAGGAGGAGGAGCTGCTATACCGGCTCCCATTCCAGAAGGAGAAGAAATCATCGAAGCTCTCTGCTGCTGTTGTTGTTGGTGATGTTGATCTTGAGGATGAACCTGTCGATCTACTACCACCGAAAAAAGCACCAGGATGTTGAGAAGCTTGGTTCAGATGATTCGAGTTCCTCGAAGAAGGTAGAGCGTACATGGAAGGAGATCCTTGATTCGGTTTGATAGAGCTCGAAGAAGGACTGCTCCAATTTCCAGGAGCCCATCCTGCTGAAGCCGACTGGAAGTCGGAAGTTCCGATTGACCTTGAAGAAGTTCCATTCCTTGATAGCCATGAGTGACAGGCCGCTGCTTGGTGGTAGAGCTGCTCGTCGTGCCGAGACCTTGATTCGAAGCTGTGGAACCATCCAGAGCCCTGCCTCCTCTCCCATTCTTCCTCTATTCGAGACTGGAGTGAGAGCGGAATGAGCGACTCCAGCGCTAGCAGGAACGTTTGAATTACTGAGACCAAAAGAGCTATCGATTCCAATCTTGGAAAGAGAAGGAGGAGCATTATCCATTCTAGTCATCGTGTTTGCTCGATTCCTAGTCGTATAGCCTTGGCTGCCAGCACGAAGCTGAAGTCGAACCCGAGCTTGATGCAGCTGCAGCTGCCGCCGCTGCCGATTCTTGAGCGTAAGGATTGTTGATTGGAGGAGGTTGAGACTGTCGAGCGGTTGCTACGGAATTGTACGTCTGCTGTTGAGCTAGATGTTGATTGTAAGCAGCTGCGTCGTGATAAGCTCTGGAGGATCGCTGCTGCGTCTGAGGAAGACCTCCGTAGGATGCTTGGTGGAATCCGAGCCACTGGCTCCTCGTCGAGAGGTAGGAGGAGGATCTCCAGATACCGAAGGTGGCACGAAAGGTTTGACGAATCTCTCGTTGGTGATGAAGGGATGAAGTTTGGCTTGCTGAGGAGTCCATCGCTTTGACAGGATCCCATGTTCAGCAATCCCTCTACGAAATCGATGAACGAGGCTCGGTTGGCCATCTCTGAAGGAGAGAAAAAAGCGTATATGGAAAGAGAAACAGAAAAGTATTAGATCTCGAATCCGAATTCGTTTCAGGATCATCTTCTTCTCGTCTTCTCAACTCAACCTTTCTGAACTTCGGCAGGTTTGCCAGCCTTCTTTCCTAGAGAGTAACCTTTGACGATGTCGGGAAAGCTTGTAGCAGTGAAGTACTTTTTGCTAGGAGTCTCTTCCACATTGTGCTCTTTCGAGTAAGTCTCCAAAGATTTGAGTCTCCAACTCTTCCTTCCGGTATGATCTACGAAGCAGTGGAAAAAATCATTCGTCTGCTTTCCTTGTTCCATCATGTGCGAGGGAGGAAAGACTGGGAAACCGGAAAAGAAATTCGAAAGAACTTCAAGTCAGTCTTTGAAAAATCAAGAAATTTGTTTTCCGCTTCTCAACCGGAGAGAAGGTTCGGAAAGACTCACCCTAGCATCTCGACGATCCTACAAACTTGGTTTGTATTCCGAAGTACCAGGAAAAGAGAGGTAGACCAAGAACAGCTCGACAGCTATACATCCTAGAGACCACATGTCGATAGCTGAAGAATAAGGTAAACCCAAAAGGGACTTCTGGAGAATCTATAGAATCGAGATTGAATGTAGGTATAGACAGTCTGTCGTTCATGACAAGCTGAACCAAAATCGACCAATTTGATACTCGGATCTTGAAGGACTGAGTTTGGTCGAAACAGAGAACAAAAAAAATCAGAGTTAGAATTAGCGTTAGTCGACAAGACGATGGAGAAAAGGCTCAATATTAGAAAGATTTGGAAACTCACGTCTTCAAAAGAATATTCTCAGGTTTCAAATCACAATGAATCAACCTAGCTTCATTAAGAACCGTCAAAGCATCCAAAAGTTGAGCAGTGAAGACTCTAACCAAAACTAGTTACTTAAACCTCTTAAAAGAATTCTGTTTAATCAATTCATAAAGATTACTAGATAACAATTCGAAAACCAAACATAAATGTTTAGCATGAATAAAAGTATCTCTCAATCTCAAAATGTGATGTTTATCATTTGGATCCCAAGTACCATTCAACATTTCCAAAATGGTGACTTCCATCATGGATTGATTGAAATAAGCAGGTTTATTCTTAATGACTTTGACTGCCACTATTTCATGAGTCTTCATGTTTTGACATTTAACTACTTGACCAAAAGTTCCTTGACCTAAAACGTCCAAGATTAAATATCGATTACCTTCTTCGGTTCCTAACCAATCATTGACGTAGAGAATGTAATCACTATCTTCATTATCATGTCCATCATTGTGACAAGGTCGACTCGGTTTCGTCAAGACTCTTCTTGGATTGAAAGAGAGTTCGTAGAAGAAAGCTGGATTGACTAGATGATAAGTATGATGAAGATAAGCTGTCAAAGCTTTCAGAGGCTGTGAAAGATGAGGAAAGGAGAAGGGGAAAGAGAAGATTCGTGAGAATGCGAGGCACGAGATCGTCGAGAATCGAAGAAATGCGATCTCTCTATCCTATTTCGTGCAGCGAGAATGACTTGGATTCCAAGGCCAATGCCTTCTCATGGAGTAGAAAACAGCAGCATACATCCTCCTCCTCTTTCCAAGATCTTTACCTAGTTCGACCACTCCAATCATTTCCACTTTTCCCAATCTCATCACTCTCAGAAGCTACTCACGCTAACGTATCCACCCATGGGATCAGCTCTCCTACCTTTCCCACTAGCAGCCGCTTCCAAGCTAGGTCTCAAATCATTTGAATCTCTAACTCTTCTAAATTCCACCTCTCTTGCAGGTTCTCTCAAATTCCTATTTTCAACTCTATGAAATCCACTCCCACTCGTACTTTGATTTCTCAAACTATTACTTCGATTGACAGAAGAAGTAGAAGAGGAATCCAACATCCCTCCACCTCCTCCTCCATGTTGTTGTTGATAAAGAGCATTTGAACTCGAAGAAAGAGGTAAGGATAGATTAGGATCATAACTTCCATGAACAGTTGAATTACTAGAAGTTGGGACTTGTAGTTGAAGATTGATGTTGATTATAAGAGGAATGGATTCCTAAGGTACTATTTCGTTGATTAGAAGAAGGGGGAGGTGCAGAAGGTGGGTTTTGAGGAATGGGAATTTGGAAGGTAACATTGAACCATTAACCAAAATCTCTTGAATTATAGGCATAAGGTAAAAGAATCTGTCAAACCAGCCGAAGAGGATGAAGGTCTATTATTACCACTACTACTGTTACTATTGCTTGGTAGTAAATCGTAAATCCCATGATTATTATGAGTTGTAAAACCACCACCACCACCACCTAGATCTTGATTCTTTAGATCTCTTCTTGAATTCCTTTGACTCAATCTATTACCACCAACCACCACTACTTTCATCTCCCATTCCAACGCTCACATTTGCATTCGAAGGAGAAGCATGTCTAGAATTAGAAATTCGGATTGCCTTTCCATTGAGAAGGAGGAAGCCAATCCACCGGAATCATTGAAACCAGGTCCTATAGATTGTCTATGACTACTTCCTCCTAGATTGTTACTTCCAGTAGAAGCATAACCAGGATCATAATAACTATGAGGTCTCTGATTAGTACTCTGTTGTCTAGAAGTGGCATTTGCATTAGAAGTGGTAGGAGATCTTGGAGAATAATGAGAGGAGAGAGAATCCATTCCTAGACTTGAATGTTGCTGTGGAGAAGAGATTGAATTGTATGAATTGGAGGATGACTGAGTGTTTGCTATTGGTAATAGATTGTAAGAAGATGAGGAAGTAGTAGCAGGTAGAGGTAAATCACCAGCACCAGTACCTATCCTAGAAGGAGTTGAAGATGGATTGTAATAACCACCAGAAGAAGAAGGAGAGGAATTGTAATTATGATTACTATTTGTTGAATTGAGTGAAGGAGAAGCTAATAACCTATGATGGTTTGAAGCATTAGAGGTTGAATGGGATAGATTTGTGGGTTGATAGCTCTGATTCATGACATTCCCACCTGCAACATGATGATGACGATCTCCCAATGACAATGATCTTCCCAGATTACTTGCATTGTTGTTATTGTTTACACCGAATTCCCTATCTCTGAATTCCTTTGCCCCACCTGGTAGTAATTGATGATCTGCGTTCAACAATCTTGGAGATACGTAGGCAGACGATCGATGACTATTTGTAGGATCTACTTGTTGAGAATGTTGATCGAATGTAGAGAATGACTGATTGCTGCTCTTTGTGCCGATTGAAGGAGAGAGTCTAGCTGTAGGAGTGGATTGGAGATTAGAGTTAGAGTTGGACGAGGGAGATAGAGTAGTCGAAGTAGAGGAATAGTTCGAGTGTCGATTGTAATTGTTGCTGTTGTAATCTGAGCTTGAATGATTATTCATGTTGATTCCAACGTGAGAATCATTTCCATTCCCATTCCCATTGCTGCCTATCTGCTGCTGCTGCTGCTGCGACAATCGATGATGCTGTTGCTGCGATTGAGATGCTGGCGAGTAGCTGCTGCTGCTGTCGTAGGCGTAACTCATCTTGAGTAGACGACAGTGAATGGGAATTGAGACTGTGAGATTAGAACTTGATCCAGATCAGAGTAGAGAGTAGAGTAGAGTAGAGCAGAGTAGAAGAATTGCGGATAAGGGGAGATGGTGGATAGTCGAGCTGGCTCGTCTCCTTGATGCGCTTGCGACTGTGACGTTGATTAATGGAGAACAGTCTTGACTCTGACTCTATACTGGCTCTGATTCAAGTTTATCTACAGTTCTTGATTGATGATTGTCGTAGTGGTGGTTCACAATGGAACTGCGACTTCTCGCTTTCTCTCTCTCTTTCCTTCTCTCGCTTGGCATCTTTCAACGCTTCATCAGATCCTTCTTTTTTCTCTTTCTTTCCATTTCACATTCATTCACAAACTAAGAGTTAGACTTAACGAGAAAACAGAGCAGAAAGCCACAGAGCTTTCGGTCAGAGCTCCATTCAAGCTTCGCTCGTCTACCGACTTCAGATCCTTTATCTCTTCTCATCCTTTCATAGTGAGTATTCGAGCCAAGATGTAGGAGTCCGACAATCACTGTTCTGATTCTCCATCATACGGATGAAGCTTAGGTCCGTCTTGAAAGTCATCTGAGTGTGATTCTCTTGCCTCTTCTACTCTTCGAACTCTTTGTTCTTTTCACCCAGTCAGCAGTTCGCAATGAAGGATCTCTCCCCAGAGATATTACTACAAATCTTCAAGAATCTAGATTCGGAAGAAATGGTCAAGGTCATGAGAACGAGCAAGAGTTGGTTAGAGATCATTGATCAAAATACCACTTGTTGGAAAAGGCTTATTCTACCAAAGAGAGTCGAAGGAAAAGAACTACAAATCTTAAAGAGATTCGATTCGAAAAGCCATTCGAGTCTACAAGAGGTTTCGATGAAGGTCAATCTGAGACCAGATGAGGTTGACTCTTTCGTTGAAACGTTGGAAAATTCAAAGGAGTCTCTTCGAGTTCTGTCGCTCTTCGAGAGAACCCGGACCCCGGAGGGTACATTAAGAACTTTGGATGAAGTATTGTGGACGCTACCTCATTTGATAGATTGTAGAGTCACGGGTGATGGTGGACTTCCATACGTTTCAATCATTAGCGAACGAATGTCCAAGGCTCAAGGAGCTCAGACTAGCCTCAGTGAGAAGGGGTGAATGGTCGGGTCTCTTGGATGACTTGGAAACAACTTTACGTTTGAGAAAAGCAAAGGTGGAAGCTGGGATAGAGATCAATGGGATTCAAATGGTCCATTTAGTGAGATTGGTCGTTTCTTTTAGAGATTTCGGAGATGAAAGGATCTCAGAATTGGTGGGATTGGCGGAGGAGGTCATAGATTTGGATAAAGTCTCCAATTTCATCGAGATTGAGATCTAAGATCAAACCATCTGAGTGAGTAAGAGATGTCTTGCTTTGTTTCGTTCTTCACTTCAAGCCCTCTCGAAGCTCTTTTCTTTCGCATACTGACAGGATTTGACTTTTCATTTCTCGTCGACAGTTCTCTTTTCGTTTCACTGATCAGAGAAAGAAGTATTTTTGTGTTCGGCCGCTTTTGACTCTTGAACTTTCGAAAAGCTTGTTCATTTCTCAATTCAAATCTTTATTCTCGTCGAATCGTCATTTGCTTTCCAAGCGTCTGCTGTACGAGGCGTTAGAAATAGACGCTTCTCCGCTCTTCCTCTCTGCATAATCACGGATGGTCGTACGAACCATTTTCTACCAAACGGATTCTGATTCGGTAAGCTCTCTGAGCTTCGAAAGGAAAGAACAGTACATCTCGAACTCTTCGTCTACAAACGTTTCCCAAAGCTTCATCATCCGATCCTCATCTGTATTCTCAGCAGAGCTTACTGTTGAAGATACTCAAATATCCAGATACGATAAACATCACTAGAACAAGCAGAGTATACAAGAATCGACTAGAAGTACTAGATGCAAATTTTTACTCGTCCTCAGTCCTCACCGCTACCATCAGAGGGATTTCCGGGCTCTTCTTCATCGTCACCATCTCCTTGTTCCTCACTTGGAGCTAATTTTGAAGGATCTTGCGGCCATTCATCAGGAGTTGCATTCTCAAACCCAACTGTGAAGAGAGACATGCCCATGAGCGCTGCGTCGGATGGAGAGTAACGAAGTAGACGAATCGGATCCAGCGTCGCTGGGTCTTGATAGAGCATGAAAGCGGCAAGGATCGAACCATCTCGAACAGTCTGGTCGTCAGCTATGAAGAAAAGCTAGGAGAAGTTGAAGTAAAGTTGAATCAGAAAGCGTGTTCCGAAGTAAAGTAGATGGAGACTCTGTCTTGCATTCAGCTCGTGAACTCACATCGGATCTACTCTTTCTGACTAATTCACTGTCTAATTCCATACCGCTTCTCTCAAATTCGGCTGCATAATCGATAGGAGTCCAATTTGAACGAGAGCTCTGAAACTCTTCCGAAACCAACGATTCCGGTTCCCCCTCGATATCTTGAGTCTTCTGTGATTCTTCGTATTCCAGATTGATGGCATTGATCCTTTCTTTTGTAACCTTTGGGCTAGAAATGAATATCACAGCGCTCAGAGAGCCATCTTGAGCTCGAAAGGATTGTGGACTGAGTTGACTTTTCCATTCCACTTCCGTCTTTGGTCTTTGAAAGAGACCTCTCCCTAAACATAGATCTCTTTCAGATTGATCTAGAAGATGATCCCATTGGATGATTCCAAAGATTCCTTCTTGTGAGTCTTGGTTCTGCTTGAAAGTGCTATGCACGACGACTTCTCTGTTGAAGCTCTCGGGCAAGCCAGTCGTTCGACCACCAGAAACTTGGATAGTGGAGTGGATGGCTGGATAGGTATCGAGCTCGAGCTCTGCTAGAGTGAATTGGACCAACGCGGTTGCTGTCATGAAGCTGATTCGACTTGAAAATTGAAATCTGGAACGTTGAAGAGAAGGGAACAAGGAGAGAAGTTGCCTCGTTTTCGCGAAGCAGCCCACGCTGCTTGCAAGCCATAAGGTTCACGCTCGCGGCAGGAAATCGGGAGTAGCTGTCTGCAGTCATCAACACCATAGGTAGCTCGTTCTGATCGATCAATAACAACCAAGCAATAACCGAGTTGTTCGTCGAGCACGCCGCTGCAAGAATTGGGGTCGGTGAAGGAAATGTTCGTTCGTGTGGTGCTGAGAGCACATGTCGCTCTTCGTATATTACGAGGGTTAACGAAGTTGTGCAGCGTCTCTGTTGATTCGCCGATGTATGAGAACCGCATGGAGTTTAAAAAAACTGACACACGAGAGAGAGGGAGAGAGCGTGCAATTTCTGGCATGCTGTTGCTTTCTACTCGTAAAGAAAAACCTTAAAAAGAGCGACGGAGGCAGCTCTGTCTTTCTTTTGTTCTTCATCATCTCCTTCCAGCTTAACAATAAGGCAACAATGCTTCTTTCTAAAAGTCTATTCTTCTGGGCTCTGTCTCTCATCATCAGTCCCGCAACTCAAGCTCACGAGCAAAGTGGACTCAGCGAAAGAGCTTGCATCGAAGCGGTCGAGCCTGATAACGTCTATCCTCAGACCTCAGACCAACTTCAATGGCTTGACACTCTTCCTCAAAGCTGGCGAGATCAAGATGAATGGGTCGTTGCTCTCAACAAGACTGACAATTCAGTTCTGCCTGATCAATCGAAGTACTTTCTTCCCGAAAAAGCCAACGGAGATGTCGACGAAGATGCTGACTTAGGACCCTCCAGAACCGGAATTAGCTTACAATTACGTCGTGAACTGTAACAACAATCCAACAGTCTGCAATAGTGAGTCTCGGCTAGAATTGACCCGTTCGCAAAGCTTGGTGAGAGACGGTCTCGACACCTGTTCTTTCTAACCTTTTTTCTGTGTTCCCTTCTCTCAATCCTTTACATATCTCAGACATTTGCTACTATGTGTACTGTGAGTTACGATACGGCTCACTGTCTTTGATCACGACTTTCGACATCTCTAATAACACTCGCCTTTTTTGTCAATCTTCTCGTAGGCAAAGACTACTACAGTGGCGAGTACGCTGATGGGTTTGAGATGACCAAGAATACTACTGGTGGTCGTAACGTAGCAGATAAATGTAGACTCAAGGTTAGAGGAACGAAAGGAAACAAATGTAGCAAGTTAAGTGTGAGTGTAAAGGAAATGGGCGAATGGAGTCGTTTCATCTTGTTGATCTTTCAATCCCTCTTTCGATTCTTACAGGGTTTCTTTGCAGGAAGCTATGACTGCGACGAGTATCCGGTGAGTTCTGAAAAAGATCGATTATTTCCCTCAACAAACACTATAAGTCCGAATTCTTATGCTCTTCGACTCTTACGCTCTTTGACGCAGCTCGCCGGCTCCATAAACGGCGGAGGATCACACCCTGCAACACGTTGTGTGCCTCGCAAGCAAAACCGAAGTGAGTTAGCAGTTCATGAATGAGCTTAAGACCTGAGAGTAAAACTTCAGTTGATGGTGATGTGAGGTCTGATGCTTCATTTCTCCGCTCGTCATCTTTCTTCGCGCTTCAGGTGCTGGAAAGGGTTACAGCAGCATTCCAAGAGGAGCTACCTCCACTACTGGTGAGTACTGGTACAGATCAGGAATAAACCTTTGGATTCTGTGTCAAAAAGTTCAACCTAGTGTAGATTGTGACCTTTAGCCTTTGTTCATTGTCGCGCGATATCTACCCCCCCCCCCCCCCCCTATACCTCAGTTCTCGATTTTGGAAACAGCGACAAGCGTCCAAACCATTGCAAACCTTATGCCCGTAAGAAGAAAACTTGCTATAAAAGAGATCAAGTGTGCAAGCTGGACACTTCTGACGGCACTTACAAGCAAGAATAGCTCAAGTATCATCATCATCATTTGAAATTTTTCCCTTTTGATCTCACTTCAAGACTATCCTTTCTTTACTGCTCTTTCTGAAATCTAGTACAAACCCTTTTTCATCTTCATTCCACTCAACCTTTCCCCCATATTTTGTTTTTGTTTGAGCCCGCCATAGAGCCCGGTGTTCCAAGAAAGGTCATCGTGATTTGCTATTCTATTGCCAAATGAACCTGGTTTGGTTCCATCTTCCGTTACTTCTGGCTGGACTGAGATGTGAGCTCCTTTCTTCGGTTCTGATCTATCGAGGCAGGATTCTAGAAGGGGTCTTAAGTTGTTGACTCACACTCTCGCTTTCGACTGTTTAACTTGAGCATCCTACCAAGTCAGCTGGATTCTTTCTTTTCTCTTGAGTCGAAGAAAGTCGTGTTTAATTGAAGATCAAGCTCCAGAAGTATCACTGTTCTTGAGCTCAAATCTCAATAACTTTGGTGACATCCAGTCCCTTAAAAGATTGTCAAACGAATCAGCTTTACATTTGCATCTCGGGGATGAGAGGTCAAAAAGAGAGCACCTGAAAACTTTCAGATGGGAATTAAGCGAGCAAAAGATCCGAAAGGGAAGTGAAAAAGGACAGAAGAGCGTGATCTTTTGAGGCCTGTGTTTCCAAAAGTCCAACATGGACCGACAAATTGTTGGCTTAAGAAAGATTTTCGTCTCTGCGAGGACAATATAGAGAGTTGCGGTCCATTTGAAGTTTTTGCCAGTCTTCAGATAGCGATCAAAATTCGGATAAGGAACTGAAATAGCTGTCAAGTGGTTTCAAAAGATGACAAACCTCGAAAAGGAGTTCTTTTCTTTTCGACATCTTCTTTGTCGTCGTATGATCTTGCTGTCAGTCTGGCTTGCTTCGCAGCTTTCGCAGCTTTCCCACCTCAATAAGGCGATTAGACCATCTGAGTCGCTTCTCACTTGAAGGAGTTCCACCAAGTCCCGAGAATCGTAGCACTCTCCCTGACGGTCTTTGACAAGTAGTAGAACGAGCAGTGCTCCTCCCTCAAGTCTTGGTCTTTCTTCGTTCTTTTCGACTACTCTTCTCCACCTCGAGTCAAGAGTAAGGTGAGTAAGAGGCTGTCAAATCCCCAAGTTCCCAATCTGTCGTCGTCGTCTTTGATAGATCCCCCAGTTCCCAAATCAGATCCCCTAGTTTCCAATGTTACTGTTAGATCCCCTGAGCTTCCGCATCACCAGCGACTGACCGCTCGAAGCTTCAATGACCGCCTGATGATCTTCCTATTACAGTCTTTCTAGACCTAAGGGCACGTGAGCCAATAGAAGCATCACCCTTTTGTCTGGGACTACTCGGCAAGTCTTTTCACCCCGGTTGGTTTTGGTTGATCTTCTACAGTCGTAAAGAGCTTTGAAGATCGAGTTTGGCAAATCTGCTTTGGCCAGAAGGCTAGAAGCAAGTATGCACGAGAGGGCACCGTCAGCTGAGGCTTCTGAGAATCGAGCGGCTGATGGAACTCTATTCTCAGAAGAAGCGCCAGTGAAAGAGATAGTAATGAGAACTAGAACAAGAACTTTTTAAAAGAGGTAGCACCAATTCCTCTTTCTCGCTGCCCTTGCTCTTCGTTTTCGTTTTCTCTCTTTTTTTTCTTTTTTCTGCCTCTCATACAGAAGGATCGCCCTCGGTTCCCTCCAACAGTTTCAGACCCCATTTCGATGAAGAACCCGATTAATACAGGTCTCAGACGTCGTGGAGGAGTGAAAGAGGTGTCATTCGATGGAGAATCGACTGGAGAATCCGTTTTAGGGGTCGATGCGAGGTCAATCCGTGGCGTCTAGAGTGAATCGGCCGAAAACAGTGGGAAGGGGGGATGCGAATCTTGCGGGGATTTTCAAACGCTACCAACGACTCGATTTCCTAGCAATTCCACTCGTTTTTCTGGCTCGAATCCATCACGCGATCCACTGGAGATCAGAAATCGAGATGAATCGCACGAGGAGTCGACGAGAGCGCTCACAGGGGAGGGGACGCCCAAGGGCACGAAGATCAAGTCGACATAGGAAAAGGATTCGACCAGCAGGCGTCAAAGCGAGGACCAAGACGTTTAGCAAAGACAAAAAGGAGTAACAAAAAGTGGTCAGAAGCCATCCGAAGCGCGGGCAAAGAGAAGAAAAAATGGAAGAGGTTGAGGTTGAGGAGTTCCACTATCGACGAGCATGCACTCTCTCGTCGTTTGATGAAAGTCATCATTTAGGGAGAAGTGATGATCTCGGAACTGAATCCTTCGATCCTAAAGGCAAGTAAAAATGGCAGGAGCAATAGTATCGAAGATAAGATTATTAGGCGTGAATTCAAAAATGGAACAAGTAGGAGAAAATTAGGTTGGAGTCGAGTGTAGGTAGACAGAGCTGCAAACAGTCGGTGAAATCGACATCAAAGGGTTTAGATCGAGTACAAAAAGAGTAGAGATCAGAGAGAAAGATAGACTTCGATCTTGAGGAAACGCTTGAACTGTCCGCTGTTTGAAGACTTCCGAGACTCAGGTCCGTATCACTCTAGTTAGGAACGATCTCTCTCAAGTTCATGAAGTAAGTTCCGTTAGGACCTGGTGGAGCTGAACCGGTATTGATGGAAACGCTTCCAGTTGCTTGATCAACCAAAACATATCTGTCAATTGGTGCCGTTCCATTCTTGCTTCCGATGAAGTAAAGAGCTTCTGCAGTCTGTGGAAACAAAGATGATGAGAGAATGAGAGGGATCAGACTCAGTAAACTGGGAGACTTGCTTGGTGGAGTAGAAGCGGATACTCACCAAAACGAAGAAGTTCGATTCTTGAGAGGCGTTGTCTCTCTGGCTGCATTGACTCAAAGTGAATAGTGACGTTTTGGCTTTTGGATCTCCAGTGCTCAAAGTCAAACACTTGGGGGAGGGTTTATCTACAGGAGCGTCTGGTACAACGTGGCCGTAATAAGCTGCGAAAGAGAATCGAAGGGCAAGGGAGGTCGGTTCAGCTCGAGCAGGTCTCAATTTTACTCGTCTTTTTTCCATTTAATTCGCTCGCTGATTGCAATCCACTCACAGACGGAGGTCTGGTTTGCACCAAGTGGAACTTCTGGTTGATAACCCATGTAAGTTGAGGCACATGCTGCGAAATTAAAGACTGACTCTTCTTGAGTGACTCTTCTGCCATCGATTCTCGTAGTTAGGTAATGAGCATCGTAACCGAAAGGGTCTTTGACAGTCTTAGTCGAAAGTCCTACGAAGGAGGGATGGTAATCTAGATCACGGACTGAAAGATACCCAGAGTAACGAACTGGTTCGCACTTTACTGCAGCGTAGGTTGTTCTTTTTAAGTCAGAGGCAGAGACCGAAGACAGAGCTAGACTTGAGAGTAATAGGAAGTTTGAGGTTGAGAATTGCATTTTGGAGAGAAAGAAGAGCTTCGGGGAAGAAGAGAAAGGGTTGGGAAATGTGAGTGTCTTTTATACCCAAAACGTTGAAAGTTTCCAAAGGACTGACCTTTGTTCCTGTCTCGATCGATCCGTAGCTAAGAAAGAGGCACTGAATAAATGTCTTGGGCCATTTGGCATTTTGAGCGATCGATTGGAGCGCCTTCGGGGTCAAAGCCTTAAGCCTCGAAGGCCTGTGGCAAATCTCGACTCGCAAGGTTGATGATGACGACACGACTCTCTGAATACTGATCGACTGATCTTTGAACTCCTCCAAGGATCTCTGGCGAGTCTTCGATCCCATTTGATTGCTATCGAAACTTGAGAAAAGAGAGTCTCAGTCAGAGATCGAAAAGATCAGATGTCCAAAAAAGGTAAGGAGTGAATTGAGTGGTTTGACTGATTCCTCCTTTGTTGACGACGTTCTTTGATCTTGATCAGTCTTCTTTCACTTCAATCGACCCTACCAGTTAGAATAGTATCAGTATCTGGCCTGAATTGCAAGGAAGAGTAGATCTTGAGGTAAGCCTTGAATTCTACTTCCAGACGGAAGCTCTCGAGCACTGGAAGACGAAATGAATGATCCACTTTTTCTAACTCTTTCACTTCTGATCCCATCATTTGACTTCCTCTATTGTGATCCTCGAGCGAGGATTTCCAACGAGGTATGCTATGAGCTTCCTCAATGTTCACTTTTACCAAAGACGATTGACAACTCTTGAGAAGCTTCAATAGGTTTTTGTGGTTGATAGAACTCTGTGGCATAGGATCGAACCTGTATGTGAACATTTGCAGGCTTTCTAGAGAAGGAATTTGAGCTTGAAGGAAAACATTGATAAAATTGGGAGGACCAGCTAATTTCAATAGAGTCAATGAAGGTAAATGCAGGTTTCCAGCAGACAATTCGTCTACAAACACGGACTCATCAAATCTGTCAATGGAATACCAAGTCAACTTCTTCAAAGATTGTCCAAGTGACTTGAATAAATCTTCAAAGCAAACCTTCCTCCACTCATCTTCTGTTGTAATCGCGTTCAAAGCGCAATTTCCCAAGTCCAATTCTTCGACTTGATCTCCAATCCACTCAAAAAATGGAACTCCTGCAAAACTAACCCATTTGGAATAAAGCTTGACGACCTTTAACTTGGATCTTTCAGCATTCTCTTCTTCAATGATTTCATCATAATCTCTGAAAACTTTGCTGTCATAACTCGATGCGCATATATTGATATAAGTAAGGTTCGGACACTGCGTTGCTAACCTGAGAGTTCTCTCAAATGAGGTGAATCCGAACACAAAGTAATGTATATCTGGATTTCCACCTAGATCCAACCTTTTCAATGATTCTTTGCTCTGTTCCATCAGATTCGAAATCTGATCCCAACGAGGCGATCTTGACCCTATGCAATCATAAATCACTTCGTTTATTCCGTTCCCGGTAAACGAAACCATGCTTTCGAAGATTGGGGAATAATCTAAATCGAAGTCAACATACTCCCGTCTTGCTCGAGTGATCTTTAGCCTTTTCGAAGAAGAAGAAGAAATCAAGTCGAGACGGATTTGAGCTGAGATTTCGACTTCTTTTAAGGATGGGATGCATGGTAACTTGTCAATGAGAGAGACTATCATCTGTATAATAGCCGGTTGTTCACATTCTTGACTTTCAGTGTCGGATTTGTCGAAAGTAGGAACTTGAAGATAAAGCTTCGAAAGAGTACTTGAAAGGTTCAGAACTTGAAACAAAGTGACTAGCCGACTGCCATCTTGCTCCTCTTCGGTGAAGACTAGATCTTGATGAAAAGAAGACATGTCCAAAGATACCTCCTTCAATTTATGATTAGAGAGAGAAGAGAATCTGATTAACCTTCCAATAAGCTTGGTCATTTCCAACTCTTCCATCGTTTCTTCACCGTCTATGCCACGTCCAGAAGTGAGATTGACAGTAGAGAACAGACTTGGTTCTGAATGGATGAAACTTCTCCATTGTCGATTGATGGCCGAAGCGTGGGCTATGGAGAATGGAGAAAGAGAGAAGAGAACGAAGAGTAGAATTTCTCTTGGGAGAGTTGATAGTGGATCTTGAAGGTTCGAACGAGACTCGATTGATTGAAGACCTGGTGATGGATCTAGTGATTTCGATAATATTGGCATTGAAGGAAAGTAAGAGAAGAGCCGAAAAGGAGATGGAACAGAAGTGGCAGTTGGGAAGGCAAGAGAGAAGAAGGATCGAGCCTAACTCTCTGCTCTCTGCTCGCTTCCTCGTTGGGAGTTCTGAAACGTAACTCTGGAGTCTGGGTGCCTTGTTGATGTTATGCAAAAGCGAATGCAAGATAGAGATTGGACGGAGGAGTGCGGACGAAGGCGAGAGCTTCTAGAATCTCGACTTGTATCTTTCTTCCATCTTTAGCCATCAACCAAACTCATCGACCATCTTCTGATGAAACCAATCCGAACAAGATAAAGCAACAAGCAAGTATGACATTGAATCGAACGAATCATTCGCATTCATCGAACCAAGTCATTCCTCAAAAGAGAAGCGCAACCGACAGCCATCTCATCTCATTCTCTTCATTCTCATTCCATGAATATTCCAATTCCCATCCTCATCCAAAACACTTTCAATCCAACATCCTTCAATCCAAACAATCACAGCCACAATCACAATCATGGTCACAGTTATCATTCCAGTAGACCTTCCCATCTAGATCCAGCAACTCATCACTCGGTAGTAACCCCGGCTATATGATCCCCGAGCTACCATCGTCTTGATTGGCATGAGAGGCGTAGGAAAGGTTCGTATCCTACTGGTCGAGTAGTTTGACTAGGAATTGAGATTGGGAGGCAGTCATAGCAGTGGGCAGATTGACGAGATGGAGCGAGAGAAAAGAGAGAAGCAGCAGAAGGCTCACAAGACACAGAGACGACAGCATTTCCTCTCAGCATGTCTCGATCCATTCATGGAGTTGATCTGGATATGCTTGTTTCTACTGCTGTGAAGCATCCATCTTCCAGCTCAGCTCAGAGACGAGATCAGGAGAGCCACTCTTGGGTTCGAGAGGCTTGAGCAGGTCCTCTGAGCTTGCTCAGCGCTCGTCTCTCAAATCAACACTTCTGCTGATTACAAGAGGGATATTCTGATATTCATCTTTTCGATATCCTGCCATGTCCTCGAGATCCGTCCATTTCGCCACTCTTATCTCGCACTGACCCTTCCCAATCCCTTCATTCCCCACCTTCTCTTTTCCTTTCTCTAGACGACTCTTGGTCTCATCGCTTCCACAGCTCTCTCGTAGATTCATAGACACCGACTCAGTCTTCGAAACCCTATTCTCGACAACCATCGCAAAGTACGTTTCAACTCATGGATGGACCTCTTTCCGAACCAAAGAATCAGAAGTCTTGAGAAGAGTCCTCAACAAATATCCAAAAGATGCAGTTATCAGTTGTGGAGGAGGAATCGTAGATAGTTCAGAGAGTAGAGAGATTCTAAAAGGGTGGAAAGAAGCTGGACCTGTGATTCTAGTTCTAAGAGAAAGAGACGAAGTATTGAAAGAGTTGACTCAAGAGAGAGAAAAGGAAAAGAATAGAGAATTATCTGATCCTAATTCCAATCAAGGGGACTAGCAGTACTTCTTCATCATCGAAATTGGATCCAAATTCTCAACCTGATCAAAGACCAGATTGGGGAGAAGCTGTCAAAGACGTTTGGAGGAGAAGAAACCTTTGTTTTGGGAATCTTCAAGTCATGCTTTCGTTTCTCTAACCGCAAAAGCAAGTTCTAATCCAATTCATAGTCCAGATGGTTCAATGAATGAAGTTGCAAATATCAATGAACATGAAGAAGTCGGAATCATTTCGAAAGAGAATCCAGCCACTTCTTTGAATCCAATTACTAAATCCAGATCTGGAACTGCAACTCCAATAGACACCACTCAAAACGATTCTTCGAATCTCAACATCAACCAAAACGGAAAAGAAGGCTTCGAATGCAAGAACCATGACGACGACTTCTAGACGATTACCAAATCATCCATTAGCATTGAAACCAGTCGAAGAATCTTTCCTCAGGTTGATCAAATTCATCCTTTCCGATCCGGCAACTCTGAAACCTGTTTTGGAGAAATCACCAACTCCAGTCAATTCCAGACCTAGCTCTCCCACTGGATTCAAACCTCCAACCTCATTCTCCAACAACAAAGAAAAGGAAACCAAGAACCAAAAATCGAAATTGAAAATGCCAGGTCCTCCAGATGTGACTTCCAGATCTTCTTTACTTTCCACAACTTCGTCCTTCTTATCTCTATCTTTTCCAGATTTACGAGACGTACCTTCCACTACATTCTCAAGAGTTATAGAGGGTGTGGATTGCTTGGAAATCAGAGCTGATTTGTTAGATTGTTTGATTCCAGCTTCAACTTCTTATCGTCAAGCTCAAACTTCTTCCCTTTTACAAATTCAATCTTACCTCCGCCAGTGATTGATTTCTCTGAATTGGCCTTACAAATCGAAACGATTCGATTTCATTCCAGAGGTTTGCCAATCTTATTCACTGTCAGATCTCAAAGAGAAGGTGGAGCTTTCCACGATGATAGAGATCATAAATCAGGTTCAATGAAATCTTTACATTCGGAATCTTTATATTTCAAATTGTTAGATTTAGCATCAAAGATGGGAATCGAAATCATAGATATCGAAATGGCATGGTCACCTTCATCAATTTCATCTTTCTTATCTCGTAGGGGTAGAACCAGATGTAAATTGTCTTATCACGATTTATCCGGTGCTTTGAGGTGGGATTCTAATCATTCAATTGCATTATATGAAAGAGCTTTCAATTTCGGTGCTGATCTCGTCGGTCTTTATGGATTCGCAAGATTGGAGAAACCTGAACAGAATTGGCATCTATTGAGTTTCCAAGCTAAGATTTTGGCAAATGCTAGGAATGATAAGAATAAGAATGGGAAATTGTTACCTCCTCTGACTGCCATCAATATGGGAGATCAAGGTAGAGTTACGAGAACTTTTAATCCAACTTTGACTCCTGTAGCTCATCCTGCTCAACCTACCATTGCAGCTCCAGGTCAAATGAGTGTCAGAGACATTGGCAAAGCTAGAAGTGGTCTAGGTTTCGGTGGATTGAGAAGATTCTATCTCTACTTTGGTCAAGAGAAGAATGAGAGCAATTTGGTTAGAACTTCTTTGGAAGCTGGAGTTTCAGTACTAGGTTTACCTCATTTCATTAGCTATTTACCCTCTTCTTCAGCTTTTGCCTTGCAACATTCCGGAGATGAAAATGATCAAGATCAAATTGCTTCAAAGGGAAAAGGTAAAGCGGTGGATTATTTCGCAAAGACTTTGAATCTACCACTCGAATTCGAGAATGAAGAATTTGGAGGCGCATTCTTTGGTGGATTTGGTACTAGTCTTCTTCAAGAGAGATTGAAAGGTAGAGTCGGAGGAGTCGAGGTAGAGCTAGAAAGTGAAGAAGAAGCCGGAAAAGAAAGTAATGGCTCAAAGGTCGACGAAAGTCAAAAGAATGTCATTCAAGATGGAATCTCTACAGCTAGATCTAAGGGATTAGAGCAAGAAGGTGGATTTTTGCCTAGCACAAGAGATTCGGAACTCGTTGGAGCTGTGGATCTGATGTTCGATTGGAGAATCATGGTCTTTTATCCTCTCTTTCAGGCATCAACTCTTCAACGAAAGCGTCAAAAACCAACAATGTTCAAGGCAATCGAAATCAATCTATTTCGGGATCTGGTGCAAATCCAGCTGGTTTACATGCTGCTTTATCTGCCCTCGGATCTACTCCTCAACTTCAACCAATCAAGGTCCAAATCCAAACAAAGATTCCAAATCTGGCAGATCCTCTCCTTCAACTCCAAGCAATCCGACTAAATTCATCAACAATCCAAGTGGGAATGGAAATGACAAGACGCTTCTAGCGGATCATACTTTACCTAAATCCATTGAAAGATTGATTTGTTCGAACCTTTCTCCAATCAATGCTCCTGGTCCTACATCTGCTGCTTTGGTGGTAATTCTGGATCCTCCTCAATCCACCAAAACGAAGCAAGCGGAAGATGTCGAAATGAACGAAGCAAACGGAAAGGATCAGAAGGCTTTGGAAAGAGAAAAGGAAAAGGCAGAATATGATTCTTCAGCTATGATAGCTGCTAATCTACTGTCATGGCCATCTCTAGATTGGGTTTTGGGAAATGCGTCATTGCTGAAATGAAGAATGAGGATCAAGATTCCAAAGGAGAAGGCAAAGAATCTTCGACAAGAAAGAAACAATTCTCAACTCCGAATTGGATCCATCCTACTCAATCTTTAAATGGAACCGAAACAGCAGATCAGAATCGAACCGATTGGTGGGCAGATTCGATTTCCAATTCAATTTTAGAAGAAACTATCCAACATCAAACTTCTCATCAAGTCTCTGAAGCTCTTTCAAATGCTCAAGTCGGTTATGAAGCTAATACTTATAAATGTCAACCATTCTTTTTAGGTTTGGAATCCTTGAAAGATTTACCTCAGGCTTTGGTGGAAGCTTCTAGTGGTCTAGAAGGGAATAACAATGCTCCGAATCTCAAAGCTGGTAGACCTGCTTCAGTCATTGTTCTAATAGGAGGCTCGGCAGAGACTAGAAAGAAAGCTATCAAGTTCTTAGACCATCCCATCTTAGAGGTTGACTCAATTGATGAACAGAAGAAGGAAAGGGATGAAGATGTCGAAATGAAGGAATCTTCCACCACAACTCAAGAAAAGGAAGTCGAAACTCAACCTGGAACTCTACCTTCTGAAATTTGGGATTCACCAATGGGAGGAGTAGTACTTTGTATTCCTTGTTCTTCATCATCTTCCACATCAACTACAACTACAACTTCAACAAATACGTCGAATCTCAACCAAGTTCCACTAATCTCATATTCTTCTCCCTCCCTTCTATCGGATTCATCTCATTCCGCACTTTCTCCAAGTCTTCATAGGAACGGTTGGTTGGTCTTACCGAATAGATTATTGGAATTGGAAAGGTTGACTAGAGGAGTCTTTGACCTTGGACTAGAAAGAGAGCTCCTAGAGCTTCGATGGGAAAGGCTTTGGAAGGATAGAGAAAAGGGTATCGGATATCAAAAGATTGGTTTTCTTGGGCTTATAGGGTAGCGATGGGAATGAAAAAAGTCACCTTCAAGTATAGAGAAGATCCAAAAAGAACAATGTTGCTTCGAGTTCAGGTCAAAATCACCTTCCCCCCACACCACTCTCTTCTCTTCGTGCTTTCTCTCTTTTTTTCTGCACTGATTTTGTATTTCTTTTCTTCATTTGATGGTCCAATGCATCAATTAAGTTCGCTTTGCAGCACTCGTGGTGACTCGAAGAAGGGAAGAATGACTCAGAGCCTCTTGCTAGCTCAAATAGAGTTTCTGAGGTAAATCTGGGTGCACAGACTAGATTTATCCTCTTGAAAGAAGACAAAAGAGCTCACTTCCAACGCTAGCTTCTCTACTTGTACATTGACGTTGTTGATATTCGAGAACGAGAAGCGAAGCTTCTTCTCCCACCAACGTCACACTCTATTCTTCCAACAACTACTCTCACCTCTTTAGGATGAGAACGTCTAAAAAGGTTTCAGAATGGATTCAATCTGGAACGGGATCAGTGGATGGGAGCGTGGTGAATTCAGCGTATGATTCAGACGATTCAGACGCTCCAGATTCGATAGCAAGAGAAAGGAAATCCAAAGGAAAACGCTCTCCCAGATCACAACCAAGATTGGTCTGCATGGTTCGAGGTGGCAGAGAGAAGAATCAGAAGCTCAAGCACAAAAGTAAGAATCGACTTTTTGAGTGGGAATTTGAAAAGTGTCGTCAAGGAACAAGGTGAGTTGGACCAAGAAGAGAAAGAAAAGGATTCCAATTGGAGCATAATCGTCTATTCAGGCCAGGCAAAGAGCTTCTATCTATTTCTCTAGAAAGAATAGTCATTCAGAGCTTGATTCCTGCTTGTCTAAAAGCGATTGGAGCAGATCTGTGAGAAGGACTGCGTGGTAGGAACAACTTCTTCTCAGCTGGCCCCACCTCTGCAAGAACCTTCCTGTCAAGATCCATACAATCGGCAGCCAATTATATGAATCCTCATGTTTGAAGGCATTCGTCACCTCTTTACAAGCGTCAGGCTCTGCAGAATGCCTTTACGAGCTACACCATCTCTAATCTTCCACTTCTTCCTTTTGCTTTCTTCCTCCTGCCTTAGATCTCGATTCTTCCAAAAGGGTAGAGATCCTCTCCATTCTTCTTCCATCGGCAACCAATTACTCGGACAAACATTCCCGAACAATCTCTCAGACAGTCTTGAGAGATCTCATCGCTTCAGACGAATCCTCTTCTTCCTCCTCAAACGCACCTACTGGAGCAGTCATCAAATATTCCATAGGTTGGGTCAAGAAGGAGGTGGATAGAGTCTGCAAACCTACTTCAAGCGCTTCTACTTCCCTTCGAGGATCTCTGTTGGCGTGGTTGACTATCATCTATGATTCCCTTTGCTCTCTTTCGAATAAAGAAGATCCAAAAGCTCCGACTACCTCTCCTTGTTGGGAGCCTTTGGTGGCCACTTTCGCTGCTGCTTTTGATTCTGTAGTTCAGGATGTCGCTTCAAAGTCTTTGGTCAAGAAGAACTCTCTCACTTTGGTTAGAAGGTCGGTTCGAGAGGTGAGTCGAAGATATTCAGTTTCTTGAACCTAGCGAGCACACAACGAACTCACATTCTTCCTTCTCTTTCCTTGGTTTATCGCTCTTCTCAGAATCAAGCACAGATCCCATCTCTCATAGAATCGCTTCTCAAAACTTCAGGTACAGCTGCAGCTCCTCGCTCACTCGCTCTTCTAGGTCTCACTCTAGACGTCTCCCTCAGATTAAGGGCAGGTTCAGAGCCAGTCAAAGGCCTAGAGAAGGAATTGGAAGAGGTTACATCAGATCTTACAAGTCTCAAATTCTTCAATTCTATACCACCAACATCGTCTCTTCCAAAACTCAGATCTCAGACAGTTCAGCTCTGAGCGATTTCATAAAGGCAGAAGTAACCGAAGAAGATGTGACGCAACTAGTCAGACCGGCAATGGAAAAGATGCTTCTCAGATCTCCAGAGATTGTCATTCCAATCATCTCTAGCTTCTTCACCTCTTATTCTCAAGACGTCAGTCCTCATCTCATCGCTCTTCAAACTCAAATCATGTCGGCTTCAAGATCTTCGCTTCCTGCTACTCGGGAGAAGGCAGTCAGGCTAGTTCAAACTCTTCTCCAGAAGCAAGTCTCTACAGAAGCAGTCAAGTCTCTATCGACGGAAGCTATCTCTGCTCTCAAAGGTGGAAAAGCCACGACTCCAGAGCAAAGAGCTGCACTTTTCGAGATCCTCTCCTTCGTCTATCCTAGCGAAGAAGTCAGCTCGAGCTGTGTGGATGGAGTCGTTGCAATGCTACCGAAAGAGAGCGCTGAGGTTTCAATGCAAGCTGCTGGTGCAGCGTTGAGGAGACATCTCGCATGGTGTCTAAGGAATGACAAGAGTCCTAGCGCTGCCGTCGCTCAAGCTGTCAGCAAGGAGCTGGTCAATGCCAAGGTACCACTTCGTAAAGCCATGTGCGATGCTATTGGTGGAATGCTTTGGGATCTCTCGGAAGAATCAGACGCTACTCCGGCTGCCAAAGCTTTCGGAGAAGCTTTACTTCCTTCGTTGGAAACCAATCTCAAGACTGCTGCTACCAATACTCTCACCAATCCTGCTGGTCCATTGGAAGGCTACGTAGCTGCTGCTGTCATAGAAGGTAGACTTTCGAGTTGGGGAATCAAGAAAGCTTCGGATCTCGTCTCTTCAAATCCAACACTTCAAGCTCTGCTAGCTGTCTCTCCAAAACCTTCATTCTTACTCTGGGACAAGGTCTATAGGAAACTCAGTACCTCTACCGAAGAGACCTGGCTTCTGAGAGCTCTGGAAAGTGTATTCTCTAGTAGGACGAAAGCTTTGGAAACCAGTCCTCCAGTTCAAGAGAGTGTCGGATTGGCCTTCGTTCATTGCTCTCTTTTGAGTTCTTCTCCTCAATCCAGACAAGCTGCTCTCAACATTGTAAGCTCTGTCAGCAAGAAACATCCTCTCCTCATGTGCAAGATCATTCGTCAAGGTCTTCTCTCTTGGCTAGCTTCCAAAGATGCTCCTGCCGCCAATGCCAAACCTCTAGCGGAAGGAGAAGAGGTCGCAGCTCCAAAGAAGTATGGTAGATCCATTCGTCAACTTCTTCAAGCTGTGGTTTCTTTCCCGGAAGGTTACGAGCAAGCTTCGAAAGAAGATGCTCTGGTCGATCTTCTGGTTCTAGCTCATCATCCAGAATTAGAGGACAAAGATAGGCAGTGCTTTATCGATCTCTGTCAACGTGCAAATGTGGATCCAAAGGCTCTCGTCGATGGTCGTCTAGATGATCTTCTAGAAGCGACTCGAGCAGCTCTTCTAGTTCCGAATCAAGCAGAAGCAGCCTATCCTTCTTTCTCTTCACTGGCTTTCATTTCATCCGAGGTGGTCATTCCAAAGCTCTTTTCTTCCATCGAAGCTGATCTCGGTGCTTATGAGCTATCATGCCTCAGTCAAGACGATCTTGGAATGTGGAGAACTGAACCCGGAACTCTTTTCGTCGACGTTCTAGCTGCCAAGAAGGACACGGTCATCGACAAGAATCGCAAAGATGCTAGCATCGAACAGTGGGAAGCTGAACTCAGAGAATCGATCGCAAAGAAGAAAGCTGCTGCTACGAAGTCTCTCACCAAGGAACAGAAGATCGCAGTGGATGCTCAACTCAAGGTCGAGAGTGAAGTACGATCGAAAGTCAACGAACAGCAAGCCAGGACTAGGAGAGCTCTCAAGACTATCATCAGTCTTCTCAATGCAAGGACTGAGGAGCTAGATTCTTACCTTCTTCGTCTGACCAAGTTGGTGCTAGAGGTTCTTCAAGTCCCTCAAGCCATCATTCTGAACGAGAAGGAAGCCAAGGCAGCTTACAATTCTATCGAGAAGTGCCTCTCTCCTCGTCTGGAAGAGTTCAGACTCTTTGCCGGAGTGGCTCTTCTGAGATCCATCAACGAAGAAGTGGTAGAGGAGGACTTCAAGTTGGAACCACTCAACGAGCTAGTCCTTCGTGTTCTCTACCGTTTGCATTCTCTCAGCGAACAGGAGGCTCTAGACTTGGGTACTCTGGCGATCGTTGCCCCTCTTCTCTCTCAGATCATCAACTCAGGAGGAATCGGTCTCTCAAATGACGACTCTGATGGAACTATGGAACAGATCCAACTCGCTTTGGATATCATCGTTTTCCATGGAGCTGCCTGTGAAGACCTTCGTTTCCCAAGAGCCGACTTCATCGACGGTCTGGTTCGTATCGTTGCTAAGCACACTCAACTGGCAAAGGATGCAGTCTCTGCTCTTCGTTCTCTAGGAGAAGCCATGAGGACAAATGCAACCGCTCAAGAGATCCAATCTCTTCTAGTCCATCTTCTAGCCGACGAAGTCTACGTCAGAGCAGGTTGTCTTCAAGCCCTTCAACCTTTGGATCTCACTGATCTCGAGTTCTGCTCCGAGCTCTGGTTGGCATGCCATGACGAGGACGATGAGAATACTCGTCTAGCCGCCAAAGCTTGGGAAGAGAATGGTCTAGACGTTCCAGAAAAGGCCTTCCATTCTCTCATTCCTCTGCTCGAACATCCAAACAACTACGTTCGATTGAGCTGTGGAAGAGCCATCGCCGCTGCCACTTCGATTCATCCCGAAAGCATCTCGGAGGTCATCAAGGAACTCTCTGCTCTTTACATTCTACGTAACAAAGTCTTGGCTCCAGAATTTGATCGTTACGGTCTCGTCATCGAATCGACTCTCAACAGAGAAGATCCATGGAGAATCCGTTCGGCTGTCGCTCTCACCTTCCAGAATCTAGCACAACTCTTTCAAGGATCCGACATCGTACCATTCTTCCAGTTCTTGATCGATGGACAAGCTCTAGGAGATCGTCACGAAGATGTCAGACAGAAGATGCTCGACGCTGGAAGTGCAGTTGTGGATCAACACGGAAAGGAGAAGTTGACTGAACTCATCGAAATGTTCGAAAACTACTTCAGCAACCCAGTCGCTCCAAGCGATGCCAATGACGGAGTCACTGAAGCAGTTGTCATCCTCTTTGGTCGTCTAGCTCGTCATCTGGCTCCAGAAGACAAGAGAATCTCTCAGGTCGTCGATCGTTTGGTCGGAGCTCTCGCTACTCCTTCAGAATTGGTTCAAGCTGCCGTCGCAGATTGTCTTCCTCCTTTAGTTTCTGCGATCAGCAAAGACGTACCACGTCTGATGGAAAGTCTCTTCGATCAACTCCTTCGTGGAGCCAAGTACGCCGAAAGGAGAGGGGCTGCTTATGGTCTAGCAGGTTTCATTCAAGGAAGAGGTCTATCAAGCATCTCTGAATTCAGGATCATGGCTAGATTGGCAGAGGCTGTCGAAGACAAGAAAGATACTCAAAGCAGACAAGGAGCCATGTTCGCTTACGAGACTTTCATTACTACTCTCCAACGACTATTCGAACCTTATGTGATGAACATTCTTCCTCAGCTTCTCACCTGTTTCGGAGATGCCTCAGCTGACGTCAGAGAAGCCACTCAGGACACGGCCAAAGCCATCATGCAGAACATCAGTGGATTCGGAGTCAAGCTCATCCTTCCAACTCTCCTCTTCGGTCTGGAAGAGAAGCAGTGGAGGACCAAGAAGGGAGCTATCGATCTTCTGGGAGCTATGGCTTACTGTGCTCCTCGTCAACTTTCAGCATCTCTTCCAACAGTCATCCCACGTCTTAGTGACGTTTTGACTGACTCTCACACTCAAGTCAGGACAGCTGCCAACAAGAGTCTCAAGCAATTCGGTGAAGTCATTTCGAATCCAGAAATCAAAGACCTCACTCCAACTCTTCTTCAAGCTCTCATCGATCCAAACACAAAGACAGCAGGTGCCCTTTCCAAGTTACTCGAGACTAGTTTCGTTCATTACATCGACTCACCATCTCTGGCTCTCATCGTCCCAATCATCGATAGAGGTCTGAGAGAGCGTAGTGCTCAAACTTCTAGCAATGCAGCTAGAATCGTCGGTAATCTGGCTGGTCTCACGGATTCCAAGGACTTCATTCCTTACCTTCACGAACTCATCCCTCAAGTCAAAGGTGTCTTGGTCTCTCCAGTCCCAGAAGCTCGTGCCGTGGCAGCCAAAGCCTTGGGAACTCTCGTCGAGCGTCTAGGAGAGATTCACTTTGCCGATCTGGTTCCTTCACTTCTTTCGGTCCTTCGTACAGATTCGACTGGAGTCGACAGACAAGGTTCAGCTCAAGGTTTGGCCGAAATTTTGGCTGGTTTAGGAGTCGAACGTATGGAAGCTCTGCTACCAGAGATCATCAACAGTGCACACAGTCCTCGTTCCTACGTTCGTGAAGGTCACATCTCTCTGCTCATCTATCTTCCAGCTACTTTCGGTCATCGTTTCTCGCCTCATCTCGGACGTATCATCCCACCTATCCTCGGCGGTATCGCAGACGAAACGGAGAGCGTAAGAGAAGCTTCGATGCGGGCAGGTCGTATGATCATCGCCAATTATTCCTCCAAAGCTGTCGATCTTCTTCTTCCAGAACTCGAGAAGGGAATGTTCGACGAAAGCTGGAGAATTCGTATGTCTTCCATCCAACTTGTTGCTGATCTTCTGTTCAGACTTTCTGGTATTTCTGGAAAGAACGAGGTGGAAGATGAAGAAGGAGCAGAGGCCGAAGAGAATGCTGTCGCTAACAGCTCGGTTCAAAAGGCGTTGGTCGAAGCTCTTGGTCAAGAAAGGAGAGACAGGATCCTCGCTGGTCTGTACATCGTCAGACAAGATCCAAACATTCCGGTTCGTCAAGCTGCTATTCAGACCTGGAAAGCTTTGGTTCACAACACCCCAAGGACTGCCAGAGAGGTCTTGCCTACAATGCTCGAGATTCTCATCAAATCCCTCGCTTCGACTGGTGAAGAACAGAGAGAGATGGCAGCTAGAACCCTGGGAGAACTGGTCAGGAAACTCGGAGAAAAGATCCTCAGAGAGACTATTCCTATTCTCAGAGTCACTGGGTCGAGTCTGTCGAAGCCACCACTCGTTCGGGAGTTTGTTTCGCTGTCTCTGAGATTTTGGAAAGCGCTACGAAGAGTAAGTTCAATCAACTCAGGATTCTAGAGTCTTTGCATCGGCAGACACTGACTGTTACGACTCTTTTCTCCCTTTAACTTCTCCCAGCTCAACTCGAAGATCACGAAGATTCTGTCATTGCCATCATCAGACATGCTCTCGTCGACGAATCTTCTATCGTTCGTCACGCAGCTGCTCAAGCCTTCGACACTGCTCAACAGTACATCGGTCCTCGTGCAATCGAAGAGACTATCCCGACCCTTCTCGGCGCTTTGAAAAATCCGGAATCTGGTGGATCTCAGACTGCACTCGCTGCTCTGCGTGAAGTCATGAGAGCTCGTGGAGACGTAGTCTTCCCAGTCGTCGTTCCAACCTTGACTGCTCAGCCAATCACAGCTTTCAATGCCAGAGCCTTATCTGCTCTCGTCAAAGTAGCTGGTGAAGCTCTCAACAGAAAGTGAGTTTGGAATTCGTGTGCTTGGGTCGTTGGGCTGTTTCCTTTCACACTTCTTGCGTTTACTGATCTTGGCTCTCTATCTTTCGCACTCGCTCCATGATCTTCCTTTCTCAGACTCTCAAACATTCTTGGAGCTATCTCGAAGTCTCTCCAAACAGAGAAAGACGAGGACGTCCGTTCTGCACTCGAAGAATCGGTCTCTGCGATCCTATCCTCGATCTCAGACATCGACGGTCTTCATCAGCTCATGGTCCTTCTTCTAGGCTGGGCTGGAACTGCCGACAAGCCAGTCTTGAGAGCTTCAGGATGTGACTTCTTTGCCAAATTCTGTGCTGTCAAGAAATCGTCTATTTCCATCACTGATTACTCCGTCGATTGGATTCGAAAGCTCGTTACTCTTTTCGATGATCCCAACGAAGAAGTCGTCGCTCAAGCTTGGAATGCGCTCGATGCTCTGCTCAAGACTGTTCCGAAAGATGAGCTCGAAGGTTTGGTGGTGAGTAAAGAATGGAGCTCGATGAGTTTTATCTCGATCGCAATCTGACAGATGACTATCTCTTCCTCGTTCCAGGTTCCACTTCGTCGTGCTGTAGAAAGTACTGGAATGGCTGGTAGAGATCTACCTGGATTCTGTCGTCCAAAGGGTCTCGGTCCTTTCGTCCCTGTCTTCCTCGCTGGTCTCATGAACGGTGAGTCTTCTATTCTTGAAACAGCTTTTCGAAGAGGGAATCTGACTCGAATTCTCTCTTTCTCTCACGCACACACTATTCTCCTTCCACTACAGGTACTGCCGAACAACGTGAACAAGGAGCTCTAGGTATCTCTGATCTAGTAGAGAGAACCTCAGCCGAAGCTATCAAGCCTTTCGTCACTTCCATGGTCGGTCCATTGATCAGAGCTTGCGGAGACAGACATGCTCCAGCCGTCAAGGCAGGTATCCTGATAGCTTTGACCACGATGCTAGTGAGGATCCCTCAACACTGCAGACCTTTCTACCCTCAACTTCAAAGATCGTTCCAGAAAGCCGTCTCTGATCCAGCCAGTAACAACGTCAGGACGAGAGCAGGTTCCGCTTTGGCTACCTTGATCGCTCTTCAGACAAGAGTCGATCCCGTCATCCTGGAATTGGTTCAAGGAGTCAGGAATGGAATGGAAGAATCTGGTCAAGCCTCTGGTCACGGTGCAGGAGCTGATTCAATCGATCTGGCTGAAAGTTCGGCTCTGACTCTAGCCAAGGTTTGCATCTCAGCTCCAATCAAGAACGTTTCGGAATCGACTAAGGATGCGATCAGAGTCTTGCTACAAGACGCATTCGACTCTCCACCTTCAAGAGAGAACTTCAAGAAGGCAATCGCTCAAGTCGGTGCAAGCTTCTTCGAGATTGATCACGAGAACTCAGAGACTGTCAGATTCGTCTCTGAACGGGTGGTCGCTGGTCCTCCTGAAGACGCAGCTATCTGCTCGATGACCATTTCTTCTATCATGGAGAAAGACGAGACTGCAACTCTGTTGTATGGTCTTGGAAGCAAGGTCGTGTTGAGAGCTGCCAGGTTGGTTGGTGGATGGATAGGAGACAATCCAACGATAGCTAGACCTGCAAGAGAGAGCAGAGAAAGGATGAGAGAGAGTGAAGTCTGGAAGTATGATCAGAAAGCTATGGAGCTGCTTTGAGAGGAAGTCCTTTCGAGAACGGGAAAGGTGGCCGGTCAGGAAGAAAGGAAAGGAGGAAAGCGATACGAAATTTCAAAAATCTCAGCTTTTATGCTCTGTATTCATTCAAAAGATATTGTTTGTAAACATTTCATTATTTTCAAAATAGCATTCCATGTGGTGTGAATTCGAGTGTCTTGTGTTTATTTCGAGAATTCTTCTTCAATCTCTTTTTTCTCCTCAACCTTGCCTTTCATCTTCCTCTTTGATTCCTTTTCGATTCTTCTCCTACCACTCTTCAATGTCAGGATCAGCAATCTCAACTTCGCAAGCAACAACTTCATCAGCAAAGCATCAATCAATCAAATCTCAATCCAGATTGAAAGACCTTCCCCAAGAGCTTTTGACCTTCGTCCTCCTGTCTCTTCCACCATTCCAGAAGGTACGCGCTTCTGCCGTCAACTCTGAATGGCGAGATGTCATCAAATCAAATGGAACGATCCTTTTCTCGTCATTAGATTTGACATCAAAGCAGTTCAGATCATATGAAGACGAAGTCGAAGATGGATACAGGAACAAAGAAGAGTTTCAACAAGATCAAGAAGTGGAAATGACCGAGACGATTGGAGCACTACTGAACTTTTCGAGTCTATGTAACAACAGACTGAAGGATGTGGGACTCGACATCTTTTCTTTCTGGCCAGATCTCATCTTGGAACAAAAGGCAGCAGCCTCGAGCAGATTGACTATTCTCTTTCAAGTCCTCAACCTCTCCAAGACTCTCTCTAGGATTCACCTTCAGACGCCAGCATTCGAACTCGAAAAACGTGGACTCCACTCCCTACCGGACCCATCAATCTCACTTGTTTTCTTGATCGGCAAGCTGGAAAAACTCCCCTCATTGAAAGTTGCTGAAATCGAAGCCTCAACCCTCTGTGATCTAACCTCAAAATCGGATTCGAGATTGCTGACGATTCAAAACAATTCGCACGGCCCAACCAAGACTTACAGAAGACTAGATCAGTCTAGTGTAATCAGAGCAATGAACAGATTTACGAAGGGAGCAATCAGTCAGATTGAAAGCCACTTTGGAATGCAACTGACCCGGAAAATCAGAGACGAATTATGGACCTCCAGTCGACAATCGCTGGAAGAGGTGGAACTGAATTGTCTGGATTTGAGTTATTTTCACCCGATGTCATACATGGAACTTTTCGCAGACTGTCCAAGGCTTTCCTCGTTGTCTATCAGACCTGACGGTTATCAAGACCTCAATTTCCCCTCTGGACGTGAACTGAAGTGCAAGTTCAAGACTCTTAGATTCCGCCCTGACGGAGTAATCAAGGTAGGGATACCATTCTTTCGCTGGCTGGGAGATCAGTTGGAAGAACTCGAATTAGGCTTCGTCACTCCCAAAGACATCGGCAATTCTTTCTTCAACCTCTTCCAACCTTTCAGTCAGTCTCTGAAGAAACTGAGGTGGAACGACCGTGTAGGGTATATTGGTGGTTATCAGTCACCTTCTGGAAGCCTCAACCTACCTTCGCTCACTACTTTAATCTTTGAGGGTCACATCGAGCTGGTCAACTTCCTACTCCAAGCTCAATTCTCTTCTCTGGAAAAGCTTCACCTGACCGCTTTTCAATGCGATTCTGATCAGTATTTAGACCATCAATATCTGTTAGAAACGTTGAGAAGCTGTAGAGGAACATTGAAATCTGTAAAAATTGGAGAAAGCCTCATGGATTATCCCAAAGATTTAAGAGAAGGTTTTGGACAGGAGAAGAAGGTCATTGCAGAACTGGAAGAGTTGAAGAAGATAGACAAAACTTTTTATCTGCATTTAATCGATTGCCTCAATGTACAAACCAGGTCAGATGTCTTTTTAGAAATTTATGCATCGTTGAAGGTGCCATCAAGTGCTAGTGTCACAATTGAAGCTCGTCCAAATTGGGAGCAGTAAATCGAGAAAGGATTTCAAACAGATGAGACGTATATCGGTAGAATAGGAGATGGATGAGTGTCGATGCAAGGCATAGATCGGTACGTTGTTAAATATTGTCGTCACTCAAATTTCGAGTATCCTCCGAAATTGTGAAGTCTTGACTGACGTGAGTGTTCTCTGATCTCGACTTTCTACTTTTGTCTTTCCAAAGGTCGACATCTACTCGACTTCGCCTCAAATGTTGGCAGGGCAATTGTATGGACCTCCCTTTCTTCGACGCAGCTCCTCACCCGATTCAAACAATCTTCAAGCAATTCCCCAGAACCATCACAGACCAACAATGGTGAACTTCACTTCAACTCTCAGCTCGGTGTCATCAAGTCATCAACTTTAAAGGTAGTTCTAGCAGTAATGAGAAGCATCGATACCAATACATTGTTTTTCTCTCTCGAGTCAGTTCTATCCTCAATCAAATCTTCTCCTTCTTTTCAGTTTCCTGTTTCATACATTGTAATTCTAAAAGTCCCCATCAAATTCAAATTCGCCGAAAATGTCCTTCAATTCCTTTTCCAAGATTCCTTTCAAAGTGATTGTTTCCCTGCCTTCCTTTGTTGAGAACCAAGTTTGATGAGATGAAGAATAATCGAATCGAGATGGACCGCTGATTTGTAGATGAGTATTGTCCAAACATGAGAATCAAAGAAGTAGAGTTATGAAGTTGGGAAAAGTTGTTGAGAAAACGAAATGATGACAAGGAAATTGATGGCCAAACTATCAAGGTCAGGAAAAGGGACTGGCAAATAGAAAGACTGGTCTGCTTTCTTAGCCTTCTATTCGGACCTGATCCAGATGCACTCACCTCAAAGGACTAGAAAGCCAAATCTGACTATTGGGAGGCTGTTTGTTGATGACATAGGTCCCATTCTCTCCCAGTCGAAAGTTCATCACTCCAGACTGTCATTTGAGACAGGTCGGAGTATGGGAAGACAGAAGTTGAAGTAGGAGCACGTCACCGAGGCGGAAGAGAATAAATAGAAAAGAGGGGACGGAAGAGAGAGAGAGGTTAAATCACTGGACTTGACTTTTGAGAAATGATAAAGAAAGCTTCTGCGAGTCAAGGAAAGTCCTCCGATCCAATTGAAAACTTCAAAGTCTGATTTTATGATCCAATAACGTCAATTTTCTTCTTGAATTCTCAAAAGCGAGACTATAAAGAGAGAGAGAAAAGTGGATCTTTCGAGATGGAAAATGGACTTCTCTATTCTCGAGTAAAACAATTGCTTCCTTCTCCTGATTCTTGCCTCTATTGTTAGACTTCATTATTGCCTTGATCAATCTTGAACCTTTCGAGAAGAAACAGATTTAGTTCCATGATCTCTCTAAAAAGAGATTGCACCACTGATTCAACGTCTTGCGAGATTGAGAAGATCTGAATGAATAGCAAAAACCTACGTCTTTTGAAGCTCCCTGCTCGAAAGCCTTTTATTCTCTCGAATAGAGCACGATGTTCTCAACATGAAAGCTCAAAACTCATTCTTTAAAGGAAGGCTACTCACTGCAACTTCTAAATCCCAATCGTCGCCAGTGATTTCACTTTCCAAGAGAACCTCGAAGCATTCGGTGAGAATGTCTAGTGTCTGATCAGCGACCTTGTGATACTCCTGAGGTGATAGTGTGCTATCAATCGTGTTTTGATAGATAGAAGAGGAAGACGAAAGAGTAGAGGAGATTAGAAGATGTGATTTTCGAGAGATGAGAGAGTGGAGATGAGTTGCTCACCTCTGCTCAAACTCTTGATTCCTTACTGCAGAGCTCGTGGAGAAGCGAGATGAATCTGATGAATTGAAAGCGATTGGAATTGAAGTTTTGAGATTGATGGGAGAAAAAGGAGATGATTTCTGAAGGTTGCTTTTGGATGAAGTGATAGTTGATAAGCATCGAATTGGAGCAGCTCTCGTCTTTGAAATCTGCCTCAGTGATTTGGAAGACTGTTTCAAAGTGCTTGAAGTTGTGAATCGATTAATCATGATAGGCAGATCTCGATGCAGAGCGTAGAAGACTGAGAGACAAAGAGTTAAGAGACTGCAAGACTGCAGAGCCAAATCCAAGCTTTTGTCGCGAAATTGCAGCAGCAATATCGACTCTCTCTTGTTGAACTACATCACTCGATAAGACAAGAATTCAAGATTGGAGATCAGTTCTTATTCATTCAAGAACATCAATCAACATCCCAAAGTGAAGAGAGCGAGGGTCTCATTCCATTCAATCACTTCTCTCCTCCTCTGCTCCACCATCCACTCAATCCATCTTCGCGCTCTTGACATACGACATCCAATCCTAAAGGGCACAAGATCCACAGGTGTGAATCAAGTCAGAGACGGGAATCAAATCTCTTTGCTTTCCATTGACACTCATGCAACCAAACCAAGCTCAAGATCCAGAGACTGTCGCCAATCTTCATTCTGGTTCTCCCTCTCCTTCTCCTTCTCCTCATCAATCCTCATCCTCCGAGTCCACTCAATCTCACATTCAACATCAAGAACAAAATGCTACTTCCCCAAATCCACTAAACAACGCTTCAAGATTCATAGGTGGTAGATTGGGGGCTTTACCAATGGGAATGGCCAACAGCAACTATATGAACATGGCTTCTTCAATTCAACAACATCACGTTCAAGATCAATTGGATTTAGGTGATACTGAAGTACAGAGTGGAAATCACGATCAAGGTCAAGGTGAGAGAGAGCAGGAAGTGCCTCATGAAAAGATTGCTTTTTTGAGTAGTGATCCTCCTCAAGAGGATGATGATATGATCAGAGATGATGATTCCATTCTTCAAGATGAGGAAGATGATGATTCATTCGGGAATCAACAAACTGAGACTTATCGAGGAGATTACGGTCTGACTAGTAATAGTTATATTAACACCACTTCTTCAAAGACTAGAAGAATCGATAATGGTGATTCTACATCTGACGATAATAGAAACCCAAATCAATCTCATAGAAATCAACATAACGTTAGGAACTTCTCTTCCAATTCAAATCCAGATTCAAGTTCTAACAAGAGGAAATTGAAATCTTTGGATGATGAAGAGTTGGAATCGAATGGAACTACCACTACTCCTCACGTTTTCGCTTCTCAAGATTCCGAAATAGATCAAGATGAAGATCAAGATCAAAATTTTTCTGGTCAAATATCAGGAGGATTCGAGAGACAGAGTTTCAAGGGTAATGGTAATGATTTGAGAAGTAAGATTGGAAGTGGTGCTAGGAAATTTAATCAAAGTGGCAATCAAGATCAATCTTCTTCTAAAGATGATGATGATGAAGAAATGAAAGATGAGAAAATGAATTCAAAAGGTTTAGAAATCAGAGAAGGAAGATCTAGTTTCAATTCTTCAGATTCTCCAGATCAAAACACCACTTCTACTTCTAGAAACAACACTATTACTTCATCTTCATCTTCTCCAGTAACACCAAAAGATGATGGAAATGGTTTATTAATCAAAGATTTGAATTCAGTTGGTGACATCTCGTTATCTGTTAGAAAATCTCCTTCACAAAGACAAGGAGAAGGAGGAGGAGATGGAATGATTGGTGTAGATGAAGAAACTGAAAGTAATACCAGTTTAAATGAATCCAATCGTTCTATTGAAAAAGAAAGTTCAAATGAAAATCATACTTTGAATACAAATAATACATCTTTATCTCCAATTTCCAATCATGATGCTGGTGGAGGGAATAATAAGAAAGAAAAGAAAAGAGATTTAACTACTTGTCAATTGAATGAATTAAAGAATCCAATTTCATTGATTAATAAAATCCCTTCAAATGTCATTTTGATGATTTTGGAGAATTTCAAAGTTCAACAAATCACAGTTTCTTTGGAAAAGAATAAGAATAACAATAATAATAGTAATGGTGGTGGTGCTGTCGATGGGGTTGAATCAGAATTCACTTGGTCAGATTTAAAACAACCCTCTTCATCATCATCGAATTTAGATAAAAATTTCATGAATTTGAATCCATTTTCGAAAAAGGATTTGATTCCTACTTCGGTTCAAAAAGTTTTATCTCTTCCTTATTCTTCTAATTCAGATCGTCATCGTGATCTTTCAAACGAAAGAATCGATTTCAAAACTTTGACTCTTGATAGAATTAATGAAAGGTATCAATCTAGAGATTCTCATCTAACAAGAGATGGAGCTTATGGATTGATTAGACAACATAAAATTGGAGAAAATGACTTGAGTTCGGGGATGAAAATGAAATGTTATGCTTTTAGAGAAAGGTTGTCTGCTTTTAGAAGTTTGAGTAGAAGTTGGAAGGAAGCTGGTAAGTTTGATTTGGTTACTCTTTTTTGAGTAATTGCAGTTTACATGCTTATCTACACTATCTTTGTCTTCTTTTTCTGACCTTTTACGATTTCTTCTACTCGGATCGTATCTACCCTCTTTCTTTACCTTTCTCTTTATCTCTCTCCTCTACAGTCGAAGGACATTCTTTCTGGAGATTCATCAACCAACATTTCCCTATGATTCCTTCAGAAGATATCGAATATCAGAGAGGAATGATCAAACATCAAGAAGAAAAGAGAAGACTTTCTAAAGAAAAGGAAAAGCAAGATCAATTGAATCCCAATTCCAATTCCAATTCTTCACTTGGAGGTGGAAGTGGAAGTGGTAGTGGAAGTCATAACGACAATGATCAAACAAATTCGATTTCCAATCATCAAGATCAAACTTATGATTTAAATCCAAAACAAGTCGAAGAGAATCTTTTAATGTTTAAAGTTTCCACTATTCAAATGATGAAATCTTGTTTGATTTGTAATCTCAATGGAAGTTTGTCTTTTCATAGGAATGCAGCTGAGTATCCTGTTGCTGAAATCATTGAGAAGATGGGTCCATTGGGAGCTATTGGAGTGAGTTTTTTTCGGATAGAGGAAATGTTTTGCGAAAATCATCAGTGGGTTGATCGATTTGAGAAGATCATATGAAACTCACCTCTTTTCTCTCTCTCTCTCTCTCTACACGGTTCCAATCGAATCCATTTCCTTAGATCTGTAAACATCACGACGTCATTACAACAATAGCAGATAACGACAAAAGGTTCACTCATTTGAGATTTTGGTTAGTTGGGTTTATCTCTAGACTAGGATCCATCTCTCTGCTCTTTTTCGTGGAATCTTAGCATTCATAATTTCTGACCCTTGTTTCTCTGCTTTCCTTGACCTTTTCTTTCACACTACCGCTCGTCGACACTACCGCTCGTCGATTCTAGTGCTCAATGCTTAGTCACTCCGATGCAAACGACTAATCACTTCATTCTCAAAAACTTTGATTTCGAGAGCTTTCCAGATGCTTCAAACATCTGCGGGAGCTGTAGGAACGATTCTTTGACTTGGCAACTAGAGAGGTGAGTTGATAGTTGTTCCGAATCTCGCTTCGAAGAGATCCGCTCGATTCTGGAGCTACTTCTTTCAAGTCCTCTTCTTCAGCCCGTCTAGATTGCTCCCCTTGCTCTCTTCACTCTTTCTGACTTGATTCGTCCCCTCCTACTTGACATACATCCCTTCGATAACGCGCAGACTCTTTTCGAACTCTGCAGTTTATGCTTTCCCCTCCTCACAAGGAGGATACGTTTCCCCAAGAGCCCAATACTACTCGAAGATCACTAACAATATGAGATCTCATTACTTTGTGGAGTTTGCCTTTGGAAGTACTGCTTCTTCAGTCGCAGCGGAGATTGGTGATGAGGTGAGTAGCTTTCGAGAGTTTGCATCAATGCATCCGAGACTGAGAAGGCTGATCGACTCGTCTGGACATCCTCGTTTCTTTTTTGCTCCGATCCAGGTCTGGTTAACGAACAACACTCGTTTCGACGCCCTTTGGAGTCTGTCACTCAAGGATAGCAAGAAACGTCTCGAAACACTTTTCGATATCGAATTGATCAAGTTGGCCAGATCAAGATTGAAGAAACTGAAAAGGTATGCCAGATACAATGATCTAGATTCCTATTCAATCTCTTCGTCGGATTTGGACCAGGAATTGAATCTTATGGAGGATGATTATTACGATGGCTTTTCAGACGAGTTTGAATTCGATGAAAGTGATTTCGAGGAGGAATACGACTTTCTAGACGAGGATGGTGAACCGATCTTCAATGACAAAAGGGATTTCAGCCCCGAGGAATATGAATTGATCGTCAAAGATAAAAAGTTGGACGAAGATGGGAATTGGTTTCATGATTTAAGTAAAAAGGAAAAGGATAGGATAAAGAATCAGGACGAAGTTTCGGAAAAGATTAGATGTAGAGAAGTAGCTTTCAATGTATGGGCTCATCAGAGATTATCTTCAGGTGAGCACACGAACGATAGAGAGATGAAAAGGTGAAGGGAAGAGGAAAAGGAAAAGGAAAAGGATTGGTGAAGATTTCGCAGATGTTGACGTAATTCTCAAACTTGATCCCTTTTCTCGATACAGGAATCTGGCTCACCGCAAGCGAGCAGAATCATCTTTCATTCGGAGATCCACCAAAGTTACTTCTTCAAGCATTACCAATCGAGGCTCGATTTCTAAACGAAGGTGAAACGATGATTCCGGAACTTGATCTTTCCTCGAGTACTAAGATCACTTGGAGACCTCCACCTCTTCCCACCGCAGGCTTCATGAGAATGGCAGATGACGCCATCTTGAAAGCTATGAGAGTTTACTTTAAAAAGTGAGTGATCAGAGGAAGAGCGTTCATGTTTCAATGACCCAATCCGATGCGAGACTGACTCTTACCTTTCTTCCAATCGAACTACTGCATCTACTTTCTTCAGACCTCTTCTCCGTCTAGTCGCTGAACTCAAATCAAACCCTACAGGTTATCTCATAGCTCAATCAATCACTCCTGCAGACCTTCTATCTCACTTCAGAAACCTTTCGGGTTGGTTGATTTATAACAAACGTGATTCTTCAAAACCCGAACCACCTCTTCCATCTCTTCCAAAGCCACTTCCTAAGATTCCAGCTAGTACTCTGGACCTTGGACAATTCTTCTTGACTCATCTCATGGAATACTTCAAGGAAGTTGCTAAACCTTTGGAGGAATGCGATTGTGGAGTTTGTAAGAGGACAAAGAGAAAGAGAGAAGATGAGGAAGAAGAAAAGAGAAAAAAGAATTTAGATTGGGGTAATACTAGATAGGTTTAAAGTCCTCGAGAAGAACTCTAGATTGATTCTGGGAAAACAGAGATCTAGTCTATCTTGTCAACTTTGAACTCATGGTCTCTCCTTCAACACTTTATCAGATAGAGCTTTCAATCTCGGTTTCCAGAACTTCTTTGACTTCGAATCATTCTTTCATCCTTCCGAATCAGAAACAAATTCCTCTTCGTATCAAATCATCAAGCTCGCTTCTTCTTCTCCTTACGTCACATCGGCTTCACCACTCCTGCCTTCAGTTCCAATCACCCGCACCTCTCTTCGTCTACCACTTTCCACATCGTCTTGTAAATGAGCACTGAATCTCGCTCTCGAAGCTGTCACTCCATGTCAAATTGTTCTCCGAATTGCTCATCACACACTTTCCAGTTCAAAATAAATCTTCGTCTCTTTCAATTAACAACATCATCATCATTTCACAACACAATCAAACCAAAAACCTCTTCTGTAGCCATGCATTCTCATACGTTTCAAAATTCAATTTTCTCAGCCATCTCTTAGCTTTCTTCGAATCGTCTGTACACGCTTCTGAAGCTCTCGAGAAGATACGAAGGCAAGAAAAACGATTGAAGCTTTAGGAAGCCAAAGAAAGGGAGTTCGAGCTGGAGAAACGGATAGAAGAGAAAGAGGAAGAAAGAGAAAGAAAGAAGTGGGGGAAAGCAACTTGGAATTTGAGATCTTGAGACTTCGAACAGAGAAGCTGATGCGAACGATCTGGCATTGAGCTTAAATTCGCTTGTTGATTCAACCGAGAGATTTTTTGATGATATGGGATCGTTGGAAGAAGTAGTGAATTGATAAATAGTTCCGGAGGGCTCAAAGCTGATTTCTACGTTCGGTAAACATCTAGAATCTGCTTCTTCCTGCCCCCCATTCAAAGGTTCTTTCTCTTGCATCGAAGTCTCTGCCGATTATGAGTTTTCCTTTAGCTTTCTCGGGCAGGGTCACTGACGAATAAGCTGTTGCAAACACATCTGATCTGATCTGTATAACCAAAGTTTCTGCTAAACCCAGAAAGACCGACTTATCTATTGTTTCTAATTCTCTCAGATCTTTGATAACCTTTTCCTCCTGTTCAAAACCCTCTCTCAAATCTTTAGGATAATTCTGGAGGCTCTCTCTAATCCATATAGATTTCAATGTTCCTTTGCAATCTGTCAAAGCTTTGAGGACATTTTTGTGATTTATGTATTCGTCCGAATCACATTGATAGGCGACGAGATACAGTTTTTGCAGTGATGAGAATTCAACTTGAAGTATGAAATTCACAAGGTCAATATGACCCTCAAAGCTTAGTTCTGCGAGAAGAGGTAAAGTGAGACTTCCAGAAGGCGACTGATAGCCACCACTATCCAGATATGGACCATTCCAAACTAGCTTTTTGAGAGAATGGCTGAAAGGTTGGAAGAGTTTGAAGAAGGAATCACCAATGTCCCTGGAGAGCTGAAGAGGAAAGAGATCTAATTCTTCTAGCTGATTTCCTAGCCAGTTAAACAGAGGCAGTCCAACCTCTACTTTATCATCGGAGTGTAGCTTGAATACCTTCAATTGGGACCTTGCTAAACGTCCAGAAAATGGAGCATCGAGGTCAATTTCGGAATGCAGCTTCATTGACATGACGGAGATATTCTCAGAATTTGTTAGCAGTTCCAGAATTGGTTCGGAATAGCCGAGAAAATTTGCATGGTATATGTTTAATTCGACTAGTGATTGTCTGCTAGAGCTCCATAATTCCTTTCTGATTTCTTCATTGAACTCCATGCCAAAGTCACCTTTGATGTGACTGATCCCTCCGCCAGTGAATTTGTTCATTGTTCTGATCAGTCTACTGATTTTCATGGGCGTGACATCACTGCCAGCCCTCATAACTGTAGCATTGTTGATCACGCTGAGCTGTTTCGATTCAGATTGAGAGACCAAAGTGCAGAGAGTGGAAGCATCGATTTTGACCTCTTTCAGGGAGGGGAGACCAACTTTACCAAGGGCCGACAGGATTTGAATGACCATCATGAGTGGATCAGAGGATCCAGAGTCGTCTCCTTTTCCAAGTCAAAGATGGGAGTCTGAAGGTTGAGTCTTGTGAGAGTTGTTGAGGAGTGATTCAAGACATTGAATAGAGATCCCGAAATGCTGTCATCTTCGGCAAATGACTTCTTGTGCTGGAAGTAGAAGCGAAGGTCTGAATAGAATGAAGTCAAATTGAGGGAAACATCTTTCAGCCTGTGATTCGAAAGTTGAGATAGCCGTAGAAGTGTTTGAACGATCTTGTCGGATTCGACGTCTTCTTCTTCTGGAGTCATTTCGTCGTCTTCATCGATCTCTGAAGTCAAATCTACTATTGTGAAGAGAGTTGGATCTGAGTGAACTGATCTCCTCCATTCACGATTGATAGCAGATGCTTGAGCTATTCCAGAAGGAGAGAGGAAGGAGAGCATGAAGGTGAACAACTCGTTTGGGAGAGAAGGCAATGGATCTTGAAGATCGGAGAGATGGTGACTTGATACTGTTGAATCTGACGTTGTTGACCTTGACATTGATGAGAAAGAAGAGAAGAATCGAAAAAGAATCAAAGAGGAGAACTTGAGGTTGAGATGGTAGAAGGAAGAAAGGAACGTCAAGAATCCTCCGACTTTTGCTCAAGACTGAGTCTCGAGTCTCGGTGATACTTCACCACAAAGAAGATCACCAATTGAGCTTTGTGAGTAGAATGAGTTAAAATGAAAAGTTTCATAATGCTACAAGGAGAAAGAAGAATGTGTTCAAGAACTGGTTAGAGAATGGATGAGACTCGACTGTCGACTCATTTCGAGGAAGAGTGATTGTGCGATTGGAGCTGGGATCTAGAACACTGAGAGAGTTTTGTTTATTTACAAGAGGAGCAAGACGAAAAATGTGAAGTTGGAGAAAAACTGGAAATGTTTGGGGAAGGTGTCTTTGAACAGGTAGGTTTTTCGAAGGGAAACTATTTACGAACCGAGACTCGAGATGAGTAGATTGGATTTAAGATAGTGCTAGATAAAACTTAAAGGTATTGTTGAATCTCCAAAAGATCTAGATAAATACCCATGGTAATTGCGAGGGAAGAGAGGATCACCGCCTATGACGTCCAGTCCAGAATCCCTCTCAATTTGCTTTTAGATTCTTGTTCTCCCTTTCGACTTCTCTAAGAACACCTGCAACGACCGATTGAACAATACAAACGTATTGTCTATTGGTTTGAACAGTACTCATCCTCTGTTCTCTACAATTATCGACCAGCTTCCTAATCAGATCGACCGATTCGTCATTCTCAAAGTCGATAGAGAGCTTCTTCTTGTTACCTAGGGAGTGAGAAGTAGACGACTGATTCCCAACTTCAATTGGAAGATCTTGAGATTGAGTAGAGTTGAGAGACTTGAGTGTGGAAGAAGAAGAAGATGTAGTCATACCCGAATCGATTGTAGATTGTGGATTTTGATTTTGAGGGAAGAAATCGAACGAACTCGAAGAATTGCTACCGTTGTTGTAGGTAGCAGAAGAAGGCAAAGCCGAGAATTGGTTTCCGCCTAATTGAGGACTCAAATGAAGACTTCCCATCGCTCTGCTTGGAGTTCCAGGATCATTGACTTCTCCATTGCTAGCCCCGCTAAACATCTCCGCGATTCTAGGAGTCAATCCAGAAGAAGAATTGGTGTCCTGTGGATCAAAGAAACCAGCCTCTTTATCCGAACCTTCGACTGCTTCGGTACTACTTCTGCTTCTTCTCAAAGGAGGTGGTGAAGATACATCTCTACCTCTGATTGAAGAAGTCGTGGTTGAGTTGCTAGTCGAACTTCCAGTACTGGCGATTGATGAAGTCCTGCCCTTCTGAGCACCGAAACTGAAGAAATCAGTTGGAGCTGAAGTCGAGTTGGAGTTTGCGTCTGAAGACTTGTTCGAAGAGGAGAAGAATGGCGAATGATTGCCGTTTGAATTCGAGCCGCCGTTTGAATCATGAGAGACTTCGTCTGCAGTAGGAGATAGATCTCTCTTCAGGTTTTTCCTTGCAGTGGCCAAAGAAGAAGTTCTAGAGAGACTTGATGGATTCGGCGGAGGAGTTGCTGGAACATTTTGAGATTTCTGATTGCTGGTTTCCACGTCGCTCATGATGGAATCCCCATCTGAGCTCTGGCTTTGAGAGGATTCTCTACTTCTACTGATCTGATCTGATCCGTTTGATAGAGCTTCTTCTCTGCCGAGAGCGTCGATCCCATCGTCCCAAACTGCAGGTGAATCTTGACCTCTCTGCTTAGCTCTGAACTTTCTTAGAATCTCCAAAGCAGCGTCGATTACGATGAAAGTTCCAGTCCTACCAACCCCAGCTGAGCAATGAACCAACATTGGACCAGCTTTCTCTGATTCATTTGAAGTCTGTTTTGAGGTAATCGACGTGGAGCTTGAGCTTGAGCTTGAGCTTGAGCTTGAGCTTGAGTCTTGACTCTTCGATGGATTCGATTCCACTTCCAATTGAGCGGAAGAAGCTAATTCAGCAAAGTTCAACAGCGATTCTGGAGTTTCCGGGATGTGATAGTCTGGCCAAGCTATGTAATGAAGTTGAGTGATCTTTCTCCTTTCGTTGGACTTGGAGTTTGAGAGATGGAACGTTCTAATGATCATGCTAGGTTCTTCGATCAGTTCTCCTTTCTTGGAATTCTCGTCAGATTTGTCTTTCTTGACTTGACCCATGAAAGGAAACATCCCGTTTCCACTTTGAGATTCTTGAGGCTTCTGGTTTCCAGCCACGTTCTTCAATCCTTTTCCCTCTTGATCGATCTCCATGATTTTGCCTTTGTCGTTGAGAGACCTCTCAGATTTGACCTCTACTTTCCAATCACCATAATTGCCGCCATTCCAATAATCATGAGCTTGTTGTCTTCCACCTTCATGTTCTCTAGTCAACATGACAATGACTCTGACGTTTTGTTCCCAGATTGCAGTCCAGAAAGCATCGAAGGTAGAAGGTAAAGGAGCTTGAGTTGCAATGTAAGATCTCTTGGAGCCGAATTGTTTGGCTGGAAAGATCAGATTTGCATTGAGATAGTCAGATCCTAGGTCACTTGAGATTTGAGGTTTCGATAACTTGATTCTAGTATGTTCATAAGGCCAGATGTTGTTGTATCTATTTTGTGAACCTCTTTCTAAAGCTGCACAGATGCTGAAAGGGAAATCATCAACATCGAGATTTGCTTCGTCTTGGCCGGGAGATAAATCATTAGAATCTATCGAATCTTGACCACTAGATCTCATCTTGACATCTTTCTTTTCGTTTCCATTCCTAGGATCCATTCCACTTTCGCTAGCATGTTTCATCATTGTTTCCATCAATCTCTTCTGTTCATCTCTTTCGACCTCGAAGAAGTTCTGAGCTAAGTCTTCGGCTTGTTCCTCTCGATTCATACGAACCAACTTCCTGAGAAACGCGGGAAGAACTCGAATCTCTGGAGTGCTCATCTCGGGTAGATCTAATGGAATCCTTTCCGTTATTCCATGAGCCAGTTCTCGATTCTGTCGAATGTTGTCGAAGAACGGGTTGGCGGAAGAGGTGGGTAGCTGTAGAGCAAAGACAGTGGAAACGAAGAAGATTTGAGTGAGTCAAGCTTCATAGACAGAACGATGTTCTCTTTTCACGAGTTCCTCGCAAATACTCACCGATCCAGATTTACTTCCACCGCCATCTCCAGTTCGAGCACCCGTACTCGAGTTTCCCCAACCACTTCCAACAGCAGGAGTCTTCAATCCAGCACTATTGTTCCCACTAGCAGCGTTCGTAGTACTCAGAACACTGAAAGCTTCCAGAGGTAAACCTCTAGGTTGAACCAAAGAATGATGTCTAGTGGAATTCTTCTTTGTCTTGGTCGAAGGATTGAGATTCTGATCAGATTTGGGTTGGCTCTTTTTGTCAACAGAATTCGAACTCGAGTTGAAATTGAAAGGGTTGTTGAAGATAGAAGTAGGAGAAGGAGCTGAAGCTCTTCTTTTTCCAGAATCAGTTCTCATCAACTGAGGTTTCAAATTTCCATCATTTGATGATGAATTCTCATTCTCATCGTTAGCAGTTGTAGGTGAGTTTGGGAAAGCTATGGAAGGTATAGATCCCTTTGGAAGACTTGGTTTCGATAGTTTGAGATTTGATGATTCGTTGATCTTCGGTACTTCTGATTTAGTAGATTCATCATGATCGTTCTCATCTTCAGCTTCACTGTCATCTCCATCGTGAGAACCTCTGGGACCTCTTTCGACCCAGATGTCGATGAGCTCTCCTTCCTTGTCTTGACTCTTCGCAGATTTGGATATCCTCTCATTCCAACTCGACCAAGCACCGAATCCACCATTCAACCAACAAAGTTCCCCATCATAACCAGCAGTTTTGAACTTCTTCAAAACACCAGAAAGACACTTGCCTCCACCACCACTAGCTGGTGCGCCTGGGGCTGAGAGATTCGAAGTACTTGCATCTAGAACTATGATAGCTCGATGATTTGATGTTGGCTTTGAGGACGATGAAGTAGTGTTATATTTTTTTGGTGTTTCCGAGCTTGAACTTGATGTGGATTCTGAGGAAGAGTCCCTCTCTACATTCTTTCCCTTCTTCCAATTTGCGAAGACCTTCCTATCCATTTCGCAACTCAACATTTCCGCCTCCAATCTCTCGACTCCGATTCCAGCTCTCTTGAGTAGAGTAGAAGGAGCGCATATATTGATCGATCCTGGTACTCTAGAGAGTTGATATGAAGTTGAAGGTCTAATGTCTAGAATGAGGATAGTAGAAGTTGGATAAAGAGGGAGTGTTGAAGTGGGATCTGAAGTTGAGGTTGATGTTGAGGTTGAAGACGATGTCTGATTACTTGTAGATGAAAACAAAGAGGACGAAGACGAAAAAGCGGAACTTGAAGAACCTGAATCCGAAGATTTCTCAAAAGATCTACTTTCATCAATCATCAATTCTCTCAATTCCATCGGAGTCAAGCCTCTGAAGTTCTCGTCTTCTTCACCTGCGCTTGAACCACTTCCACTTCTACCGCCTCTATTCGTTCCAGGTAGAGACAAACTCATTCCTCTAGTCGGCATTGCTACCGAAGAAAGTTTGCTCAAACCAACATTCTGTGGAATCTCCATCGAGCTGGTGGAAGGATGTCTGACCGGATTGGCTCCTGGGAACTGAAGCATAGATGGTGGGACTTTATTTGAAAGATTGAAGGGTTCGTTTGGATTTGAAAAGGTAGTATTTGGATAGATTGATCCTGGAGTTTGAGGAATCTGATTACTCGATCCTCCTCCGCCACCACCGAGAATTGAAGCCCAAGGATGCGACGAGCTTGAAGATGAGGATGCTGATGAAGATTGGAGATCGTTCGAGGAGGAAGAGGAAAAGGAAGGTATCGAGCCACTTGGAGTTGCTTCTCCAGATGAGGCTCCTCCACTTGCACTTCCAGATCCGCTTCGATTCGGATTCGAGAGGTGAGGACTCCTCATTTCTGTATCTTGTGATGGTGAAGTAGACCTTTTAATGCTTGAAGCTGAGGAACCGAAATAATCTGGAGTGGCTGAATCATTGGACGTTGTCGGTCGATGAAGAGGAGCTGCGAGAGGATTAGAAGGAGAAGATAGATTCGTCAGGCCAAGAATGAGAATGCTATTCGATCATCGAAAAGTGAGACAGAATAAGATCTAAAAAGATTGGTAATCTCGAAAGCCAGAGCGAGCGCTTCGTATCTCTGACTGAGTCAATTTTTGAAGCTCTCTGCTTGTCTTTTGAGCAGGTCTTCACTGAGCACTCAATCTCTCCTGCTTCCTTATGAATGTCATAGGGGACCTAAAGCTCTTTGATTCCCTCATATTGGTTGAAAGACGAAACAAGCGAGGTAGACCAGCCACTCCTCCAGTCACTTGACAGTGGAGAAGTTTCTCCCTTGCCCACAGAGAGCAGCTCGCAGCTTCCTCTCTACATTGAGACTGATGGGCTACTTCCCATCAACTTCCCAGCTTGATTACTACAGAAATATCTGCTTGAACTCTTGCTCAGCTGCTTCTCATTAGAGCTGCTGAAGGGAAGATAGACCGAGCACGTAATCTCCGTCGAGCTGTTGCAGCAACTCTCCTCATGCTATCCTTCTCTTCGCTATGAGTTGTGACGGAATCAATGAACTCCTAAGGTTGAAGTTCATAGATCTTATTCACCAACAGTAGCGATGCTGCGTGAAGTTGAGACGATGACAGATTCGTCCTCCCACTGTCTGCCAATCCAGGTTTGATCAATTGAGCTTGCGAACTGTGATGATACTCACTCTGCATTCCATCATCTCCATTTCCCTGCCTGAGATTGAGCCACTGCTGAGAAATTCCAGACATTCAAGTCCGACGTTTGAAGTAGAGGTTGAAGAGATGAGTCCAGCTGAGTTGAAACAAAAGTTGGTTGCTGCACAGTCAGGCTTGAGATTAGGATGAGCTAGAGGATTAGATGTACGACTTGATTAGACTACTCAGAAAGGCAATGAAACAGAACCAGAGAAAGAAGAAGGATGAATTGAATGAGTGGCAAGATCAAAACGAGATGAGCTCCACTTGCGACTTGTGACTGTATCTTGATCTTGAAGCTGACGTCTTGCTCTTTGATTGTTGGATCAGTTAAAGCCGATTATTTGTAAGCTTGTGTTCTTGAAGTTTGATGAGAAGTAGAAGAGAGGATAACTTTTGATGATGGTCGTTAGAGCAGAACCTAGCTCTTGACTTTCTTCCACTTCGTCGTCTGCATTAGCTCGCTGTCTCCTCACATCTTCACACCATCATCTCCGTCTTGCCATTCACTGATTTTCTTCTCTTTTCTTTATTCCCAACGTTGAAACAAAGCGTTCGTTGGTGCCTCCTCTAGATCTCCACCTCTCTTCAGGTTCTACAAAGGGCTGTCTCTTCATTCACTCACTCGCCATGAGCTGGACAGTCACTGATCTGTTCTCAGCTCAGACGTGACTTCGTGAATACCAATTTAAAGATCGGAAGCACCTCTTCCGTGTGGTTCGACAAGCGCAAAGCGTCTATAGGTTGTGTAGAGCTGCCACTTCAGAATCGATCTTTTCCATTTCTAAGAAGCTGTTCTAATTACTGAAAAGATTTTGGATTTTACGAGAGAAACAGAAGATATACCAAAAGAAAAAGCGAGGATTAAAGGAAGAATATGTGAAAAGTGAACAAGAGAAAGTTTTCAAGAAGAAAAGAACGAGACGATCCATCATCATCATACAAGAAAGAGTTCAAACTTCTTAGTTCTTGACCCAAAGATCTACGAATTCATGAGCTGGCATCTTTGTGAGTTTTTCATGATCAGTCAATAGTTCCAAGAGTTGTTTCTTCTTGTTGTCATCAAAGTGACCGTTCAAGTGTTTCTCCAACTTGGCAGCGATCAAAGGAATGGCTTCATCTCTACGACGAGCGTGACCGACTGGGTAATCCATGGCAATCTCGTCCAGCTTGGAACCATCGTTGAATTCGATAGTGACTCCGTTTCCAATCGATCTCTTGTCGGCTTCCATGTATTCTTTAGTGTAACGTTCGTCTTCGACACAGTAGATCTTGTCACGGAGAGCGTCGATACGTGGATCAGCGGCAAAGTCGTCGTCTGTGAAGAAGAGGCGGGTCAAGAAATAGAGATCAAAGAGTCAGGAAAGAGAGATAGAGAAGAGTGCCTAGTGGAAAAATCGCGAATTTGCGCTCTCGAGAAGTAAAACTCACTGTAGTCAGATGGGTTCAAGTGACCGAAGATCAATGGGACAGCAACCATGTATTGAATACAGTGATCTCTGTCGGCCTATCGAGCGAAGAAAGAGGCGAGAAAAGGAAGATCTCTAGTCAGTAAAAGCTCTACTTCCTTTCTTGTCCTTCAATCGCAACTATTCATCATGGTCTCTACTCACATAGTTGTTGAGTTTACCTTGTTTGGAGATAATTCTAATGGCAGCTTCCTGAGTTCTGATAGTCACCTTCTTGATATCATCCGAAGTCTTACCAGCTTTCTTCATGTGACCATGTAGAATCATAGCAGCTTCAACTGCAGTTTGAGAGTGGAATTCAGCTGGAACCAATTTGAAAAGAACGTTCTCCATGACGTATTCAGTGTAAGGTCTTTGGAATTTGAATGGCTTTCCTTTGAAAAGAACGTCATAGAAACCCCAAGTCTTAGCAGTCAAAACTGAAGGATAACCCATTTCTCCTTTTTTAACCAAAAGAGCCAAGTTGACGGCTCTCGAACAAGCATCACCTGCAGCCCAAGACTTTCTTGAACCAGCATTTGGTGCATGTCTGTAGGTTCTCAAAGATTGTCCATCGACGAAAGCTTGAGTAATGACATCTACAGTTTGATCTCTAGTGTTTCCTAACATTTTGGAAACTACTGCTGCAGATGCAACCTTGACTAGGACTACGTGGTCCAATCCGACTCTGTTGAAAGAGTTTTCAATGGCAATGTTTCCTTGGATTTCGTGAGCTTTGATGGCAGCAGTTAGAATGTCTTGGACTGTCAATGGAGCCTTTCCGTTTGCTACTGCAGTACGAGACAACCAATCGGCGACTGCCAAGATGGATCCCAAGTTATCGGAAGGATGTCCCCACTGGAGAAAAGAAGAGAACAAGAAGCAGAAAAGGAGAGGGTTGAGCAAGAAGATCAAGTCAAAGGAGGAAAAGAAGATAGCTCCAAATCTTCTGCGAAAAGGAGCTCGGAATCGAGAGACTCACCTCGGCAGCCAACCAGGTGTCGTTGAAGTCCAACCAACGGATAAGGGCTCCATTGTTGAAGGCAGCACGGATAGGGTCAAGTTGGTAGTTAGTTCCTGGAACCTGAAAGAAGCAGCAGAAGATGGAGAAGAGATAGAGAAGGAAGAAATTAGAATCTAAACCCACGCGACAACATCCAAAACTCTTCCTTTTGAGAGGAAAAATGCCATTTTCTACATCTCTGGAACTTTCAGAGTCGAGATAGCGAGGAAGCAGCTCTTTCGAAGTGCATCTTCTGACCTTTCGTTTTCCTTTCTTAGAAAACGCTTTCCTCTTCTCTTTTCCCTAGTCCCAGTCAATATCATTCTGCATTCTATTATGTATTTCCTTCACTTTCCAATTCCTTCTCTCTCGACTCACCTTTGCACCATTTGGAACGACAGTACCCTCTACGACTGGACCACAGACGGCAGCAGCCTGAGGGAAACGAAGGGCTTCCATGTGACATCCTAGGGAATCCAAGAGACATAGACGAGCAGTGTTGTAGGCAGTCTCTGATTTGATGTCGTAGCTGAACAAGAACGGAAGACGAGAGGAGAGAAAAAGAAGAAAGAGGTTAGAAGATCTCTCTTGAGAATGAGAAAAGGAGGCATAGAATTGGGAAGAGAAACTCACTTGTGGACATACTGAACAGAGTTAGAGGGTGAATATAAAAGATAGAAAAAGAACAGAACACAGTCAGAGAGAGATGGATGAAGAATGAGCTCGAAGAAGCGAATCTTCTCAGAAAGTAGAAGTGGATACTCACGTCTGCGATGTCCTGAACAACTCTGATCAGAAGCAAGAGAATAGAAACAAAAGATCGAGATATCAGTATTCAATCTCAATGATTCCAAATCACTAACCGATCTCTGTCCATCTTTAATCGATCGACTGAACTCACTGATCAGGTTCTGGACGAACATTGTCTTCACCCAAAGATTCACCAGCCATGATTTTAGAAGTAGAGAAGGATCTGAAAAAAGCAGCAGAGGTGGTAGATGGGGATGAACGTAATTGAGAAGCTCTTGAAGTTTTGTTCAAAGAGTTGTTGTTGTTTTGAGATTGACGAAGGAAAGAAGAAGAGGAAGTGCTTCTGGTAGAGATGAATGAACTGGCACGAAGAGCTGTCAAGGTAGATGGGGAAACTAGACTTGGCATCTGAAGAGAATGGGAATGGGAATGGCAGAGAGGGAGTGAGGGGGAATAGGAGTGATCAAGAGAAGATTGATTGTGGGTTGAAAGAGTAGAGCGGGGTAGGACAAGGATCAAAGTCAGCTTTCCTCCTCTATCCTCTCTATCTCGACACTGGAACTATCTTCAGAAACTATCTCATACTCACGACAAGCTTAGAAGGAGGATGAAGGAGGATAGGTAAGGAGAGAGAGAAGATCAAGGATAGAGAGATTCTGATTTTCCTTCTCGGTTAATGAGCGAGACCGTATCGCACATGAAACTCTTCCTCTTCTTCCCGAGATCCTCGCTCGCTTTCGCATTCTATTTCCTCTTCTTCCGTTGACTTTATGAGAGCTACTCCGGTCACTCCGACCACTCCGAGCAAAGCAAAGAAAGAGATTCAAATCTCAGGAGAAGTCACATTGCAGAGAAAGCTACTGTGTCGTCAACGCGTCAACAATCTCTCGCTATCGAGCACTTTCGAAGAGGTAGACAGCTCTTTCATTCATTCAGTCACAAAACAGGCCTCAAGATTTGAAGAGCACAAATTTGATTCAGACTCCAAACTTGAGGTACTGAAGATGGAGGGTCCAAAAAGTCACTTTCGTTCTACTCGTACAGAGCTTTCCCTAGCTTTCCTCGGAGTTCTCCTTTCATTTGATCCAACTTCTCCTGTTGATTTTGCTCTGGCCTGAAGGGTAAAAAGAGAGAGTAGTAGATTGGCCTACAAGAAAAACAGAAAAAGAAGGAGTAAATCCTCGTCAGTCTCTCGATTTACGCTCTACAAACTGCGATCAGATCATACTACCTTTGCTGCCTGTCTCTATGAAGTAAACTCGGAAATCATTTCAGAGTTAGATGACTCACTCTCAGGATATCAGACCTCGACTTCAATCTCGACGACTTGCGAAGACTTGTCCAAGTCAATCAGTTCCACCAAGTCACTGAGCCTTCCGAAGTGAGTTTCTGGGATTTGACGGAAAGATATAACTAGAGTCTTGATATTTTTCATTCTAAGGTCATCGAAACTTGCTACAGCTTCAATGTTCACCTTCCTATTCTCCAGCATCCTTATAAGTCTTTCTGCGACTGCCCCTTCTTTTGCAGGGTATCTCTGAGCGACTCTAAAACGTTGAGTTCCAAGAATTCTTATCTCTTCTAAACTTGAGCCCGCGTTATCCAGATGATCCAAATCTAGAAGGCTACCCAACCACATTCTCGAGACTGAAGGTGGGTTAGAAGGAACTGCATGAGTGGAGAAAATTGAAGAAGGTGGAATCTTGAGCCACGACGGGAAGTCTTCGTCTGTTCCAGGCACCTCATTCAGACGCAAGAACTCTAGTTTTGGAAGATGAATATCTTCTATGCTAGGATAGTTGCTTCCAGAATCTTTCAGGGTCATGGACAGATGTTTCAAATTCCTTGATCCTTCGAGAATTCCCCTCCATTCTCTGTCTCCTAATTCTTGGTCGACGCTCAGCGACACTAGATTGGTCTTGAGATTAGGGTTCGATCGAAAGAGATCTTGATAATCAGGTATCCATAAGATTTTGAGATTTGAACAATTTGAAGGGTCATTTCCAACGTCTGACCTTATTTTGGACTCTTTCTTTGCAAAGCGTACTGGTTGACGGTCCCAATGTCTTTTGACAATTCTAAAGTCTACCAGCTTCTTGGAGGTCCAAGAAAGCTCAGTGAATGCTTCCGTTGTACAGTCGTCCATCAGGACCAGATGGAGAGTTCGCAGAGTTTCTTTTGACCTTTGCAACACTTGTACCAAGGATCCTACCTCTCCCTTATCGAAATGAAGTGCAATTGAAACCGTTTTGAGATTGCTTGCACTCTTTCTGTCAAAGAATTCCAAGATTGATGGGCTTACTGGAAGCCATGTCTGGCCTTCTTCGTCGCCTTCGTTCAGAGGCAGAACGAAATCCGACCAGAGACTCTTATTCTCATTGATAAGCTGGTGCCATCTCTTCGAGACTCTTGCCGCCTTGACCATCTGATTGGATTTCAGGATCCTGAACGACTCTAGCAGGACATCAGAAGGGAGCGATTCCATCTTGATCGTCGAACCTGCTCGTGCTGGCAGCGGGATGGAAAAGAAGTCAGAGCACAGATCAGCATGACGAACGTGTCTGCATGAGATCGTGATTCACGAATGATGAATCTGCAGGGACTTCATTGCTGGAACTGCCTCGAATCGTAGAGCTAGCAACTCGTTACTCACGAGATGGTTCTGCAGGAATGGAGAAGTATAGAGAAAATAGAGGCGTCTTCTCGACTCTTCTACTTTACCGAGATCTGTTGAGCTTCGATTCAATCGGAGCTCTTTCAGGGAGAGATTAAATCTGACTTGAAAGTTGCTTGGAAAGAATCGCTGCGCGTGAAGAGTTGGAGGCTTGCAGAGTCGATTGCGATGAGACTTGAGAGAAGGTTTCTCACTTGCTATCAATGGCAATTTTTCTTTGTTCGATTCGGAGAACAAAAGACAGACTGGATGGAGATAAGAGCGAGGATGAGTTTGTGGATGGTAGGTGTAGAAGAGAAAGAAGACAGACCGAAAGATGACCTGGCATAAAGACCGTTCGATGTGAGTCGTTCGTCTCCTCATCTGGCCGGAAAAACAATAGCTCTCGAACGGAAAGTCGCATGGACTTCAATGATTAGAAGCAATAATCTTCTACAAAAGTGTATAAGGCACGCAACATTCACACCTCCCGTCCGTCTTCGACTTCAATCCCTTCCACTTTCATTTCTCGTTTTCACACTCGCTTCTTTGATGTTTGGTTGAAGCCTGCGAGACAAGGAAAAAGTGAGGAAGCAGGATTCTAGAGACGTTAGCTTCAGTGACCTCGTCCAAATTCTTGAACTCAAGGTCAGATGGGAAACTCACTTGTCAATTCTTCAATTCTGAAGCCGACCCATCACTTCCACCTTTCTTCAGATGATAGACACTGTCACTTCTCTCGACATCTTCGATTTCCTCAACCACTTCTTTGAACTCGTCAAAGAGCATCTTGTCCAACGAGCTAATCGAAATTACCAACTTCGAGATTTTTTTGACTTCGACTCCATCGACCGGTTCGACAGCCAACCTTCCCTTAATCATCTCCAAAAGTTGATTCCAATCTAGTACTAGCTTTTTCTCTATCTTGATGATCTCTAAAAGTGGTAGTCGATCCAATGCAAATCTTTGTAGATTTTGAAGGACTGTGAAGTCTAAACGACTCATCCACACCTCAGAAACCTTTGGGAAATAGCGAACAGATGAGGGCTCAATTTCTCCGTCTAGTAGTAGGAGGGTCACATTTGGTAGCTTTAACCAGGAAGGATAATAATCGCCAGGAGTTCCGTTCCATTGAAGAGCTTCGACTCGAGACATATGGATCTCCGGCTGGTAGGACTCGCCACCATAGCCGACCTCTTTCTGGATCCCAAAGAAGGGAAGGAATCGAAGAGTTGAAGAGGTTTTGGCCAGAAGCCAGTGAAGAGAGGAAAACTGATGGGAATTCCCGATGATGAGCTTGGTTAGATGAGGATTATTGGAAAGTTGAAGTCTTTCGAGATAGCTCTGAATCATCCTTATCTCGCAAACTCCTCCAGTCGCCCAGACGGAAGTAAGACTAGATCTACTCTTAACTTTCGCTTGCTTTCCATCATGTTCCCCTCTCTTCTCCAAGTCGACTGTTGAGGTTGGAGCTTCTTCTGGTACGTAGAGACGAGATTTTGGAGCCTTGAAGGCAATTGAGATCAGTTTGAACTTTGAAGCACTTGAGACTGTTGCAGCCGTTGATAGCTTCAATCAGTTCCTGATCATTGGCTGTACCTTCTGGTGGAAAAGAGGACAAAGACAGAACTCTCAAAGTAGAGGAGCATATCTTGAGAGCTTGGATGAGTGGTTGAAACGTCTCAGCTACCCATGAGCCTTGATTGCGCTTGAGTGAGATTGAAATGGTAGTCAAAGATTGTTTGGAATTGAAGATGAATAGTTAGATCAGAGAATCTAGAGAATTCCAGGTTCAGAATCGTCCAAAGGAAAGTGCTGATCTCGATTGACTCTGACCATTCTCTGCATACTCTTTGGGCAGCTACTAAACGTCTTGATGGAAGGTAAGAGAAGACCTCTGTTAGAACTTCAACTGGTACTTGGTTCATTCTTTGAAGATGATGATGTGGAAAGAGAAGAAAGAAAGAATCGAATCAAGAGCATCAAATTTTTTCAGCAGGGAACGCAAACACCTCTGGCTCATGCGAGAGAATTCTGGAGCCCTTTCTTGCGATCTTAGAATCAAAAAGAGGGTCTCCTCTTCTTCTTCTTTCTTCTTCCCTTCTTCCAACAGCATCTCAAACTTTGGATCAGATCAATTCAACCGCCTCTTCAAGATATCTTACTCAAGTCGAAAGATCGATCGTCGAGCTTCAAGGTGAGTATGATCTTCATCTTCTTCTCAGGCTGTGCTCCCAAGAAGAATCCGAGATGATGTATGCTGACAACTTCTGAAATCAACTTCTTCTGCTTCGATAGGTCTCCCTAGACTCAAATCCATCGTCATGTCCAATCTACCAGCCGAGACGCTTCTAAACGTCTTCAAACAGCTCAACTCGGACGAGATGGTCAAGATTGGTAGAGTGAACAGAACTTGGTACGAGATTATAGAGGAGAACAAATTGCTTTGGACAAGATTGATCCTTTCAGAGGCAGAAGTGAGATTTCTTGCGCCCAAACTAAAGAGTGAAGACATCATTTCCATTTTGAAGCTCTTTGATCGAAAAAGTGGCAGTCAACTCAAGGAAGTCTCGGTTGTAACAGGTCTGAAGGAAGACATGGTTTCTGCCTTTTTGGAACTTTTGGAGCATTCCAAGATTTCGCTTTCGACTGTTCTAATCAAGGAAGGTTCTGAGGGTCTTCAGGGTAGATTTTTAGGGCAAAGAGCTCAAGCTCAAGTCATAAAAGACTTGTCTGAGGGAATCAGAAGACTTCCTAACGTCGAAGACTTCAGGATTCTTCCGAGATGGGCCAAAAGATACGTCTCTTTGAAGGTAAAGACCAAGAAAGATCAGCAAAGTCATCCTCTCAGAATCCTATGGGTTTACTACTCTCCCCTTCTCTTCACCTCCGACCTCGATTTCATCTCCAATCTTACTTCGCTTAATCTAGAAGGTTTGGGAGATCCATCAGAATTAAAGAGAATTCTGAGAAAGGTATCAAACACATTGAAGCATTTGGAGGTGGACGTTAGCCGCTTTGAACGTACAAATCCTAATCATCCTGTGGACAGTATTGTCGAACTCCCTTTCCTCAAAGCTCTAGTGTATGTGTATCCAACATTCTCTTCGAAACACTACTTCTTACCTTGGTTAAAAATTCCAGTATCTTCGACTCTGCTTCTTCCAGAAGGGATCCCGTTATCCTTACCTTCAGTCTCTTCGCTTTGGATTGCACAAGATCCCAAAAATCTCGAGAGATTGGGGTCGGAATGTCCTCTGATGCAAACTTTGAGATTAATGTCCAACACTACGGAATACCGACCAGACGACTATCAAGAGAAGGATTTAACAGAAAATCTTTTTTCCCTTCTGCTCAAAAGAAAAGAAAGAGTTTCTGATGGAGCTGAAGTCGATGATATTAAGACGGTTGAAATCAAGACTCTGATTCTCCCGTTCAAGTCACTTTCCACAAAGACAATCTTCGATCTAGCTGAACTGGTCGAAGAACTGGTCAATGATGGAGCCGTACCGAGGGTCTTGGAGGTCGAAGTTTGAAAGCTGCAGAATGTCGAGGTGAGTTTCGAAATTTGAAAGGAGTAGAGAGTGAAGATAGAAAAGAAAAGCCCTTCTCTGACCTCTTTCCTCGCAATGATCTTGGGTTTCACCTTTCCAGGCCACTCTCCGAGACGCTTTTTGGGAGATCGTGGAAGTGATTGATGAGAAAAAGGTTTGAAGAGATTTCCCTGGTTTATCCAAAATGTCGACAAAAAGGCTTCACCTCTTGTTTTAAATCTCTTTCCACTGAAAATTGAAGTTAATGTGAGCCTAGTAGCACCTTTGTCCTCAAATAGCTGCGGAATTTGAGTTTCGTTAAGAACTTCAACACTCGTATCAATCTCTGGAAAAGCGAAGTCTGAGTGGTTGTAAACTTGATCTGAATGACTTGTTATTGCTGTGCCTTCTGTTTGTAAAGAGGAAGAAGACTGAAGTAGTTGTAGTTATTTCAAAGTTGGAGAAGGTAGAGGTAACCGGTCAAGAAGAGCAAGTCGAAAAGAAACTAAGTCATCTGCATTCTTCTACCGCAACGTCCAATCTTGAAATAAATCCAAGATGAGGGCTAAATCAGAGACGCCAGAATCAACTTCAAGCAATTTTACGAACTCAGCATCTCAGCTTTCCACTCCAGCTCCTTCCCAATCCTTATCTTCCACTATCTCTCAAAACAGTCCAGCTATCAAAGTGGACGACGAAGAAGAAGAGAAGCCCGAAATCAAACAAGAACATGAAATCCCAAATCTCCGAGCTGAACAAAATCAAGGATCATCAGCTCAGAATGAACGGATCGGAAATGAAGTGAGAGTCTCAGTCCAGAATGACCAAGATGAGAACTTCGAAGAAGAGAAACCTCTGATCAAAGAGGAGCAAGATCAGCAAGAGGATAAAACAGAAGGCTCTGGATCAGTTGCAGCAAGTACCAGTCAGCCTAGAAGGTCTCTCAGAAGGAGAAGAGTGGAGGAAAGAGCCAGTGAAGTCGTCGAGAAGAAACCAAAAGTGGAAGATGAATCGGACCCAGCCGATCCTTATCGTCGTCGAGAAGAAACCAAAAGTGGAAGATGAATCGGACCCAGCCGATCCTTATCAAGACGATGGCGGTGAGCTTGAATGTTTCTGTTTCGGAAAAAGTGAAGAGAAATTGAATTGGGAGATCAAAACTCTAAGCGTTGTACTTGGGAGGGCTTTCGAGCTGCTTTCACTTGAAGAGGTTTTCCCACACTTTTTGGCGAGAGAGTCTATCTATCCTCTTCAAAGTGCCATTTGGATCGAGCAGCCGGTGAATTAGGAATGAAAGTCAGTCTTAAAATATATTTAGATTGTGAGGGTGGGACTGACACACGATCCCACTATTCTTCTTCTTTGTCTTTCCCTGAAACTTCTCTTCTTACAGTTCCAATCACTCAAATCTCTCCCGCAATGATGGAATTCTTTGCTCAACTGCTCTTTGTCCCCAACAACAATAACAACAATGCCACATTTTTCAAACTCAACAAACATATCTACGATTTCCACAAGAGCCAATTCCGTCAATTCCTCAAAGTACTTTACAAGGCTCTTCGTCAAATAGATTCGACTCTCCCACAACCCACTCTTCCACAACCAGACAAGGTCGATTTTTTTACGGATCTGATTTGGAAGCCGACTAAAACTGGAACTCAACTACCAAGAGATCTTAACCATCCAGGACCTTATAGAACAACCTTTGATGTCTCTTTCAGAAGAGAAGGCAAGAAACACGAATTATTCTCAGGATATAATCTAGATGTTGGTGGGCCTTCACAGAATGCACTTTGGGGAGGCTGGATAGCTCCTTCTTCTAAGAACGAGTCTGCCAACGTTAAACAGTTTAGAAAGAAAGTATGGAATTCTATCAAGTCGAATGACGAGAATGGAAAGAGATTGAAAGAGATTGTCAATGATCGAGAATTCGTAGAAATGTTTGGTCCTGCAAGAAGCAGTAAAGTCGTCGAAGCGAAATCTGAAGGTCAAGAAAGGATGCTGGGTCTTGTCAAGAGTAAAGCTTTCGTTACTGGAACGAAAATGAACCTTTGGGCTTACAAAGCTCACTTTTTAAAGCCTAAAGCCGACTTCTTAGTAGATGAGGATGATGAAAACTATGAATGGTATCGTTTGAATGGTTTCTGGGTCGTCAAAGAGTGAGTATCGGACGACCAAGCTTCTACTTACTGATCGTTGGCAAATGATCTCTTACGCTCTCGATTTCTTCAATCCCTAAATTGCTTCTCAGATTCACAGATGAAGAAACCTTATCTCCTGATTTCATCTCGATCATTTGCAATGTAGCGAGAGTGATGAGGCCATTGGTTCAACATTTGAACGCCATGGCAGAATAGATCTGATTTTTCGAGCTTCGGCTGTTCGTGTAGAGATAATCAGGTGTAATCCAGTCTATACTAGCAGCGAACAGAGATCTTTTTCTATTTATATTGAGCATTTCTACCATTTTGGTGACGTTTGCGGTTCTCGTCGGGGGCTAGTGCTCGATGACTATGGAATTTGGACCACTTCGAGCCTCGAGACCTTATCTCTTTCTTGCACTCATTCCCATTAACAGTCTCATCTTTAAACCGTCTAAGATGCGAATGGTGAGCGAAACGAACCAATAACAAATCAAGATCTACCCTCGAAGCAATCATGACTCTTACCATCTTCTCTGACGACTCTCTAATCTCCATCTCACTCCCACTCATTCCATCTTCTTGCAGCTAGATTCAGAATCCTCAAACGAGACACCAGTGACATTTGCAGATCAACAAAACATCAATCAATTCTCACGACTGAACCAAAGGTTAGGGGATTTAGAATACGATTTGAGTCAATTGGAATCCTCACAAGAAGCTCTGAATGAAATCAATGATGAATTAATGTTATTGGATGAAGATCAACCCATTCTATACAAATTGGGAGACGGTTTCATAAGTATGTTGAAAGATCAAGCTGAAGAGAGATTGGAAAGTGATGTAAAGGAAGTAGAGGATGAGATCAAGGAATTGAGAGCGAAAAAGGAACAGTGTGAGAAGGAAATGGAGGAATTGAAGATTCCTCTTTATGCTAAGTTTGGTGATAATATTAGTGAGTCACTGAGTTGTGGAATGGAGTCATCAAGTTTTAGTGAGAATGTATATGGGCTGGGAATGGAAGTAAAGAGAATAGAAATGAGAGCTTGACTCACTCATGAGAGTATAGAGGTTCGGATGGAGTGAGACTCAGTCATTGTCAGAAACAAGCCTGTCAGATCAACAATATCTCACTTAAGAGCTCTTTGTAGAACCTAGATGGAGGATCATCTCCGAACTTGGCTCTGGTGTTAGGATCTAAACAAAGGAGGGAAGCAGCAGCTCTTTATTTTGACTATCTTTCGATTCCTTTGTTCTCTGTCGTCTGGAACCTAGACTGATTCCCTTTACTGACTTTTTGTCCTTTCCGTTTCTTTTGCTTCCAACAGATCTCGAAAGGGAATGAGTCATCTGATCTGATGCTCAACGTTTCAATTCTTCAAGAATCATTCTCTTCTCTTGTAGCCTCAAGTCTCTGATTTCTTTTCCCACCTCTTGTACTTCTATTCAAATCATCCATCTTGCAACTTCCAGTGATCTCGGACTTGAGTGACTGAGGTCTCTTGTGAAAGAGGCAATGGGAGAGAAAGAGCGTTTCGTAAGGCTCAAATGGCGATTGATCTCTCTCTTAGAGTTAGAGAAAGATAGGGACAGATTGTCTGATTTGAGCCTCTGAGAAAAGCGAAGACAAATGTCCAGTAAATTGCAAATGAATGGAAAAAGAAGAAAATAAGATAATACAACAGAGAGAAATAAGAATTGTTTGTGAGGGAACAGGAAGAGGGGAGCCAGATGATGAAAATTGAGATATGAGATAGTTTGACTTGAGAAAATGAGGGATGAAAAGAGATAGCGAGATAAACATTATAAACCAAGAATTAGATTTGTCAAAATATGGAGGACAGATAGCTTAGAGATGGAGAGAGGGAATATGAATAGATAGTGTCCAGAAGATTGAATTTGACGAAATTTGGAAAGGAAGTCGGAGGAAGCTCTTGAGATTAGTTTTGAAGATAGTTCAAGATTTGAAAAGGGAGAAGGGAATAGAGAGATTGGGCCAATGATTTCGGGTTCTTGAAAGAGCAGATAGATAGATAGATAGGTTTTCTTCTCCTCTCTTCGTCTCTGCCTCTCTTTGACCTTTGTTGTTTACCTTTGATTTAACCCGAAAAGATTGTGATTCAATGACGACGATGATGATGATGTTGAAAAGAAGCCAGCACATCTCTCTCTCTCTCTCTCTCTCCTCTCTCTCTCTCCTCTCTCCTCCCCTCTCTCTCTCTCTCTCTCTTGGTCTTCTTTTTAAAATCCTTCAAACAAAACCTCTTCTTCTACCATTCCTCCCTTCCCAACCTTCTCATTTCCTTTCAACCAATCATTCAAACCATCATTTTGGATCTTCTTATCAGCCAATTCTGGATTAATGACTCTTTTAACCTTTTTCATTCCTTCATCACTTTGTCCTTGGGTCTTTGGTTTCATAATATTCGAATCTTTCAAAGTCGACAATGGTTTACGAACCACTCCAACATTGACATTTGAAGATCTAACTAATGGTTGAGAAAGTTTAGATTCATTATTACTGTCATTGTTTCTAGATTTGTTGGAAGAGGATGATGCCTTGGAGATTTGAGGTTTACGATCGGTGGCCGAAGAAGGTTGAGAAGTCTTTGCATTGATTGGATTGTTGTTCAAAATTGATTTGACAGAAGTTGTCTTGGTGACGTTTGGGATGGTTTTGCGAACAGAAGTAGAAGTAGAAGTCGAAGGTTTCGAGGAGTCAATTCTTGAAGAGCCTGAAACTTTTCCGATAGGCTTTGAGTTCGAGGAAGTGGTTGATTTAGAAGGAACCTTGGTATTGAGAGCTGATCTACTCTTCGAATCAGAAGTAGTAGTAGTAATAGCAGATCCAACCTTAGCTCCAATTCTACCCTGAGCATTTCCTCCAACTTCGATTCCTTGACCCAATTTCATTTCCTTCTTGACAGCTTCAACGATTTCCACATCAGGCCATAGATCATCTTGATCAAATTCGTTTCCAATCTCTTCATTTCCTTCTCCTCTCTTGATCATTCCACCTAAACCTTGATCTCGACCTTCACCATCGATATCAGCGTTCTCTTTCAAAGATCCAACGAAACACAAAGTCTTTTCCTTCAATTCCTCTTGTAATTGAGATTTGGAATCCGAGAATGAACCTTGGAATCTGGTGGATTTGATTTCCTTTCCTAACTCGATTGCAGAGGGTAAGTTTTGGAATTCAGGTGGGAAGTCATATGGAGGATCTAGAAGGCGAGGGTGTTGTTTGAGAGTTTGAAGAGATTTAGATAGGGGATGTAGAAGAAAAGGAGAGATGAAAACGGCGGAGGGAGAGATATAGATAAGATCGTAAGTGGGGAAAAGAGAGAGACAAGGAAGAGAAATCGTTAGATCAGTAACTCTGCTTTCGTAGTGGACGTGACAAGTGAGATGATTTCGCACTATCTCAGTAGAATAAATGAAAAAAGCACTTTGAGAATCAGGTCAATGAGAGATAGAAAGCAAGAGATTGGATCCCAACTTTTGTTGCCCAAACATGGACCTCAGCTCGTCTTCTGACTGCAAATTAGCTACTGCGCTACGATCTACCTAACTACTCGATCTTATACCAAAAACGTTGGAGACAAGCGCGAAATCTATTCGAAAAGCAAGTGACTCACCTCTAGCAAACTCTCCATTTCCCAAAGTCTCGATTTCGGGATACATTTCCTCCTCAGTCATTTCCACTTCTTCCTCTTCTTCCTTCAAACCCATCCCGAAACCGAAATCTCCATTTGAATCAATCCCCATGTCCTTATCCAACATTTCCGCCATTCTAACCTTGATTAAACCTTTCTTTCCAATGTTTGATTGTGGAGTGATGAAAGAACCAGGTCCATCTCCAGTTCCATTTCCATCTCTGTTCAAGATCAAGGTATGATTATGAGCTGGAGTTTTGAAAGGATTATCATTGAGATTGGAAGTAGAGGATGATTTCTGAGCAAGGTTAGTTGATTTTGAAGGACTATCATTATCATTATAGTTATCCAACCCACCACCTCTCTGTCCTTGATCTCTGAGTCTACTCTTTGATGGAGAATTAGTTTTGTCACCAAAAGCTTTTCTATCTAATTTGGAAGATGGAGTTTGGATCGAGTTATTATTTCTATTCTTCATTAAATCTGAAAACAATTGTTTGGGACCAATGGATGCATTTCCATTCCCATTCCCATTTCCATTTCCTGCATTGAATGGTTTACCGACCGTGTTTGATTGCTTGTTGTTGATGTTATTGTTTGGTAGAGGAGTTCTGTAATTGCGATGATGATTGTTTGAAGTTGCAGTCAATCTTTGTCTTTGAGGTGAAAGTAGAGAGGATTGAGATTGATGAGGAGTAGAAATCGGATGGAACATTTCCAGTTGAGATGTTGTTTGGATTGGAGCAATAGAATCGCTTCCAATTAACAATCAACTCTTTATTGATGAGGATGAGGTGAGAGAAGGTAATAGTGGTGATGGTGGTAAAGAGAGAACAACTCGTTCTCACTTTGTCACTTTTCTCCAATCATCATGCCATCTTCCAAAAAGCAAAAGTCTTCAATGTCGTCTTCCAATTCAGGCAAACACTACGCAGTCAAGATTGGTAGAAATGTAGGAGTCTACAAAAGTTGGGTTGAATGTGAAGCGCAGGTCAAAGGTCACAAAGGGGCAAAATATCAAAGCTTCAAATCAGAATCAGAAGCAAGACAGTTCGCTGGAGTATCCAACAACCACAATCCAAGTAGTGGTAGTAGTAGTGGTGGTAATGGTTATGGAAATGCAAGTACAGGTGGTCATGGCTACAAACAAGCTACTCCATCTCCATCTCCACCTCGTTATTCTTCTACTCCTCCTTATGAGCCAGCTCCAGGTGCTTATTTAGACCCACCGACGTTCTCAAGTTCCTCTTCGTCATCACTTAGACCTGGTCAACCTATAAACGTCTATTGCGATGGCGCTTCCGCTGGGAATGGTCGTCAGGTAAGTCAAAGTCATCTCCATTCTTTTTGCCTTCAAAGAACGATGGCCTGAGGTTAGGACGTGTTTTCGACGTGTTTGACTTGACAAGGAGCGTGTGAATTGTGCTAGGAAATCAGAAAAAAGACTCTGGAACAGGCAAACGGGAGGGCAATGAAGATAAGAAAAGATCCAGAGCCCCGAGAGCTTTGTTTACCTTTTTTTATCCAATTCCTCTCTATCTCTTTCTTCCATTTCTTCTCCCTCTCTTTGTTTTATGGCTCCCCCATTCTCCTTCAAAACCCAAAAGGGCTCGAAAGCAGGTTACGGAATCTATTTCGAACATCCTTCCCTACAACATTTAAATCAATCCACTCGTTTATCAGGTCCAATCCAAACCAACAATCGAGCAGAATTGACTGGAATCTTGAAAACCTTGACTTCAATCCCCAGATCCAATTTCAACAATAATCCAATAGTGATTCATTCAGATTCCCAATATTCAATCAATTCAATCCAAGATTGGTCTAGGAATTGGAGAAAGAATGGTTGGAAGAATTCAAAGGGAGAAGTGGTTAGCAATAAGGATTTAATTAGATCTATTGGTTTGGAATTGGAGAAATTAAATAATGCTTCTGGAAATGGAAATGGGAATGGGGGAGGGAGTGGGGTAGTTAAATTTGTTCATGTTAAAGGACATAATGGAGATTATGGGAATGAAATGGCGGATAAATTGGCTACTGATGGAGCAAAATTACCAGAGGTTAGAGATGAAAGATTGTTGGATTTAGAACCTCCTGATAGTGATAGTGAGGAATATAGAGAATTGGTTAGGAGGAGGTGAGGAAAAGTCATCCGCACAAGAGGAATCAATTTCCTTTTCCTCGTTACGGGTCAAAAGTTGTTCATTTCTTTGTAGTTTAGTATCGATTCTTTCCGCATACATATAAAGAACAACAGTCATTTTCATACATTCAAAACAGAGAGCTTGGCTCGTCATGAGTTCGAATTGAACCGCCTTCTCCTTCTTGATCTTTCAAAGGAAGCGAAAGGAATCTTCTGCTGCAAAGGATTGTTCTGTGTCCCTTTTAGAGTCAAAGATCTTTCGATGAATGACTTTTCATTCCTCGAAAACTCAAGAAGTGATCTCCACAGACAACAAAAGAAAAGTTGATGAAAGCAAAAGGGTAGCTGTAGTCAATCATGCGTAAGTCGTAGCGAACTTCTTCTGACAGAAATTGACTGCCAGCTTCTAGAGCTCTATCTGTTTACATCCGGAAAGAGAGAGAGAGAGAGAGAGAGAGAGAGAGAAAGGAGCATGAATCTGAGGCGAGAGGGTGTTCACTCTCTGTCTGGATTAGCGGCTAGAAGCTGGAACTCATCCCAAAAGTAGTCTTCCTTGCTTATTTGATTGAGTTGATGAGTTCAAGTAACTCAATGTGACAGTCGGATGGTTTTAGTCGAAGCGTTGGAAGCGCTGGAGCTCGTTTTGAAAGTGAGTTGAGATTGAGTTGAAAAATGAGTTGAGAATGAGTTGAGAAGTGAGTTACGGGCCAAAGGCATTTTGGTCAATTTTCGAGCTCTGTATAGCTCTACCCAGTTCTCCTTCTCGTTTTAATGTTTTTGGCAGATACCAAGGGGGTCAAAGTTTTTGTTAAAATGTTCTCAAAAGGATCAATTGCCTCGCGAGAGACGAGACAGGGATTGCAGTCTCCTTGAAATTTTGGCCCAGTTGCTTTTGAGTTGATTTTCAAGCTCGACAATTGCTTGTAAAGGTGTGGTGCTCTTTCACCATCCTTCGTCACCCTTCGCCACCTTTTCATCTTCATTTCCGACTGAGAGAATGCTTTGAAAGTATGTTGACCTTCGAAAGTTACCGCGTACTGTAGAAGAACGCAAAAAGGAGCAGGTCACGACTAGTGAAAGTCCTTCAAAGCAGCGAAGGAGACCGATCAGAGAAAGTCAAGGCCAAAATCAATCGAAAATTGGAAAGAAACTCGCACAACCTTTGCTGGAAGATGGAAGAAAGACAGACCAAGGAGCATCTGAATCGAGCTTGATGGTCGAAAAAAACAAATCAATTGAAGAAGAAGAGAAGAGAGATTTCCCAGCCCTCGAGGCTGCTTGAGTCTCTAAGGAGGTGACAGCCAGGTCAGAGTCGACATGAAGTCGGCTTCTGAAGATTCACCGACTGCGAGAAAAGAAGATGTGTCGACAAGTCAGTAGATGAACTGCGTTGGAGAGACTGGATGTGACAGGGATATAGACCTCTACAAGATCCTGAAAACCTCAAACTTTTCTGAATTTGTACTCACTGGATTCTCCCGGCTCGATAGGTCTCAATTCGACCTTCCCACTCTGGAAAACCTCCGCCTTCTCAAGCTCTCTACGTCCTTCGAGCCAGCGTTTCTTGAACTCGTCAGTGTCTTCTAGATAACCATTTCTGACAATCCCCTTCGAAGGTATAACTACGGCTTCTAGACTAGGGAAGGATCTAACTTTCAAGGCACGAGCCAATTCCAGATCCTCCTGCACGGCCTGGAAGACGTCGTAATAAGGAATGCAGAGAACTTTTAAACCAGATGGGAAACTAATTTCTGGCATGCTTGACAAGATCAATAGTATCGGTGTATTCAAATGTAACACCTTCAATTTCTGGAAGAGAGAAAAGTTGCTGTTGGCCTTGTACTCTTCCGGATCATCAAGGTTGAGTCTCAATCCAAGTAAGCGGAAAGACTCGAGGGAAAGGTGAGAGCTCCTTAGCGCTGATAGACAGCTGAAATTGATGCCTGTTTTTTCTCTTGGGACTAAAGGTAGACTGTTTATCTCTAGACACTGGAGGTTCTTCGTGACTTTGAGAAGATTGAAGACTGCTTCAGTCTTTCGATTTCCCCCGATCCACTCTCTCCCAACTCCCGCATCCCAGTATCGTTCGGTTGACTCGTTCACTGAAAAATCAACTCCCAGAGCTAGTTTCTGTACTTTTGATAAGCCCGAGAAAGCACTTGATGATTCATTTAAGTACTTGAAATCGTTCTGGTCGAGGCTGCAGCCAAAAGTTGCCAATCTCAATCCAGTACAGAAAACTAGCAACCAGACTACATTTCTAGCTTTGAGGTTTGCTTCCGCATTTCCAAACATAGGGATAAAGAGCTTTTTGAGTGATTGAGTCAGAAATGGAAGAGGTGCTAGTCTGGCGTTGGCCAATTTGGATTGGAGAGGGATCTTGAAATCAGGTTTTAGGATTACGAGTGTCTGGATGTTATTCAGAAATCGATAGACTCCTTCCACAAGGCACTCTACGGATATTCCTCCATCGTCGAGTTCGATTTATTGAGCTGTGAGAGCCTCGAAAACATCGTGCAAATCCTCCTGCAAATCCTTTTCCACTGCATCCAACTTTTCTTCAGTAATGTCATCATCTCCATGAGTGAAAGTGATTGAGCGTACGAACTTGCGAGCCTCACTGTTCTTTGCCAGGAGCAAATAGAATCTGACCGAGGTTCTGAAGTCGAGGGTGACATCGAAAAGGAGCTCACGCTGGTAGATAGGGAGAAGGTTTCGACAGCTCAAAGCGACGGCTCGGAGAGCGCTGTCTCTTGCCCTGTACGAGCAGAAAGAAGATAAGTTGAGGTTTTCGCAAAGAAGGCATTTTGAAAGCTATATCTCAAATATGAGACTGCAACATCCAGCTCACCTTTTGCCCTCTTCCCTTTCTTGCTTCGTTCCCTCTGACTTCTTCCAAGACTGGATGAACTTGATGATTGCTAGCTGGACGTCCTCTGGGATCTTGTCCAAGGTAGGTGGTGCTTTGATGATCTCCTGAGAAGGCATGACTGAAAGATGATTCTTTCCAATTTGGAGTGAGTGGTAGAAGGAGAAGAAGTGAAGAAGAAGACTTTTCGAATCGAGATCTTGAATCGGCGTGAGCTGATTTGACAAAGAGGATCGGACACGCTTGATATTAGTTCGAGTGAAGGCGTTCTCTTCATTTTCACTCCGAACAGCTTCGAATCAAGGGATTCCTTTTTTCTCTTTTAACATCGTCAAATCTCTCAACAGACAAATCAGCAGAATTGGAGAGCGAATCGACCAAGAGAACCGCTTTCACAATCGGCGCTCGCAAGTGAAGGATAACGGGCTCGGAATCTTCACTGTCTCATTCAATTTTCTCTCCAACAACTTTCTCTTTCGACCACTTTCTCTCACTTTTCTTCTTGAAAGAGCTTCACCTGAGGTTCTTTTCATTTCATTTTCTTTCTTCGTCCTTCGTCCTTGCCCGTTTCAATCTTTCGTACTTCTGCCATTTAGGGCACCTTCTTTTCTGGTGTATTTCGCTTAGTCACAGTACATGAAAACTTTCTCTGATAAAATCTCAAAATAGAGAGTCTGCTCGTTCTGAGATTTTCCAAAAATGCGCGAGAGTACGTTCTCGGTCTCTCTGAGATCTGAACAATCAGTCGACAGGTGAAAGCCTCGTTTACCTTCAAAATAGTGAAGCAATCGATCAGAGAAAGCCTACATCATCTTCAGTTGGAGAGAAAGGAGTATGTACATTTTCGGTAGAAGATGGAAGAAAGGGAGACCAAGAAGAATCTGAAGTGAGAACGAAGGTCACTAGTCAGAAAAGAGAAGTTCCCCAGCCCGCGAGCTTCGCTGGAAGAATCGCTTTCACTTCTCGATCCTCTAGAAGATCGAGCCTGTAATATCGAAGCGAGAGTCTCTAAGGAGGTGACAGCCAGGTCAGAGTCGACATGAAGTCGGTTTCTGAAGATTCGCCGAATGCACGAAAAGATGGAGGTGTCAACAGGCGAGAGTCAGTAAATGAGCAGCACTAGAGAGGGAAAAGTCTCCTGATTGATGCCGAAATATTTCAGAATTTTCTGAAACAAGGCTACTCACTGAAATCTCCTGGGTCCACAGTTCTCAATTCAACCTTGCTACTGCGAAAAATCTCGGCTTTTTTCAGCTCTCCACGACCTTCGAGCCAGCGTTTCTTGAAATCGTCAGAATCCCCTTGAGTTCCATCTCTGAGTACTGGGCTCGAGGGTACAATTACTGCCTCTAGAGCGGGGAAGGACCTGATTCTGAGGGAACGGGCTAATTCCATGTCTTGTTGAATGGCCCGCGAATTGTAAGAAGGAATGCAGAGGACTCTTAAACCAGGTGGGAATTTAACTTCTAAGAGACTCCCTAAGAGCAGTAGTACCATTGTGTCCAAATAGAGCACTTTTAATCTTACAAAAAGAGAAAAGTTGGTCTTCGCCTTGTACTCTTCCGAATGATCTTGATTGACTTCCAACCCAAGTAAGCGGAGAGACTCGAGAGAAAGGTGAGAAGCTCGTAGGGCTGGTAGAAAGTCAAAGTTGATGGCAATTTCTTCTTTTGGGCGTGAAGGTAAACTGTTTATTTCTAGACACTGGAGGTTCTTCGTGACTTTGAGAAGATTGAAGATCGCTTGAGTTCTTCGATTTCCACCGATCCATTGTTTCCCAACTCCTCTATCCCAGTATCTTGTGACAGATTCGATTGATGTGAAGTTCACACCTATAGATAGTTTCCGGACCTTTGATAGACCTGAGATTGCATCTGAGTGATCAGTGAGGTACTTGAAGTCGTTCTGATCGAAGACGCAGCTAAGACATGCAGAAGTTAATCCAGTACAAAATGTTAAGATCCAGGCTACGTTTCTAGCTTTGAGGTCGTATCGGAAATCATTCCACATAGAGATGAACAACTTTTTGAGTGAATGAGATAGAAAAGGAAGAGGAGCTTCTCTTGCCTTCCCCAGCCTGGATTGGAAAGCAAACTTGAATTGAGGTTTTTGGACGATGAGTGTCTGAATGTTAGGCAATAGCTGATAAAGAGCTTCTACAAGGCTCTGGATGGGATCGACCTCTCTTGAATTGATTCCATGGTCTTCTGTATCAACGACTCTGACCACGTAATTGCTGACTTCAGCGACCTCTTCTGGGGTAAGGTCAACGTCTCGACCAGTGAAAGTGATGGAGCGCACCAACTTGCCAGAATCAGGGTCGCTTTCCAGAGACAAGTAGAATTCTAAGAAACTTCTCACGTTGAGGGTCACGTCAAAAAGAAGTTCTCGTTGGTAGATACCGAGAAGATCTCGACAGCTCAAAGCGACGGCTCTGAGAGCGCTGTCTCTTGCTCTGAAAGATTGGAATGAAAGGAAATTGTAGTTTCAGTAAATCCAGCGACTGAAAGAATGTATAATTCATCAGACCGCAGCATTTAGCTCACCTTTTCCCCTTTTCTCTCTCCTCCTCAGGTCCCTCTGACTTATTCCAAGACTGGATGAATCTGATGATTGCTAGCTGGACGTCTTCGGGGATTCTGTCAAGAGTAGTAGGGGCTTTGACGACGCCTTGAGAAGAAGTGAGTGATGATTGACTCATTTTTGATTTTCGAGTGAGTGGTAGAAGGAGAAGAAGAAAGAAGAAGATTCTTCGAAATCGAAATCTTGATCGGCGTGAGCTGATTCGACAAAGAGGATCGACTCCTTCGATTCGAGTTCAGTAGACTTCATTCGGTTTCGACCTTTCGCTCTTCGAAACAGAATTTCTACTTCCATACGAATGTTCGATTGATGCGTTTTGTGTATCCTCTCGTTACTCTTTTGTCCTCATCGCAACACATACAACTAGGTAAAGATCTTTGCTAGGCAAAGTGACGAGAATCTCGTTTCGAGAGAGGCTCAACAGGTTTGCGTTGAGAAGGGAGCTTTCTAGAACATCCCTGTGAAGGTCGGAAGTGGAAGTATGTTTCTAAAGCATAGTGAGCTTCGAAAATAACCTGGTATTGTAGAAGAACGCAGAAAGAAGCAGGTCGCGACTACTGCTCTCAAGTCAATTCGGAGATTCATTCTTAAGGGAGATCTCGAATTATGGAGTCTAAAGGTATTAATTCGACTCGACTAGTTATAATGTAAATAAAAGACAGAGGAGTTAGATTCGGGACTATAGATTGACAAAGGAGACAAAGATGCTGGTAAAACAACTTTCTTGTATCATCAAGATCAAGAAATCTCTAATTTTTGGTTGTTGAGGACTGTGTTTGAGAGCCTCGGGTCGTAAAGGAATGGGGACGTTAGAAGGAAGTAGAGTGAGAAATGTATAAAGAAACACGACAAAGGTGAAAAGGTGAAACCGTGAGGTGACGGAGAGATCACAGAGTGAGAATAGTCAACAGTGAAATAGGAAGGAGAGAAAGAGACATATCGGATAGAGACGTACAGAGAGAGAGAGAAAGATAATTTACAGTTTGGTTTTATTCTTGAGTAGAGCAAAGAGTGAAAACTGACTTGCGGTAGGAGGTTTTGATGTTATAGACAGAGAGAGAAGATTACGATCGTTGAATAGCTCCAACGACAGCATCTGCCAATTGATTTTTATTTCTAACTTTAGCACCTGAAAGACTAAATTGTAATTCAAGGAATGATTCTCCATCGTTTCCATGATCGTTCAATTCAGAATTGAGACCAACGGAATCCAACATGGAATCAAAAGAAGTGGTTGACTGTTGTTGATGATGATCCAAAGAAGGACATTGAGATAAACCCAAAGCTCTCAAAACTGCTTCAGTAGAACTTGAGAATTGGACTTCTTCTTTCTTTCCAGATTCAGACTTCTTGGGAGGATTGACTTTCAAACCATCACCAAGATCTCTACTCATTGTGACTGAAGTATCAGGTCTCAAAGATAAAGCTTTGGTACCTAGACCTGAAAGTCCACCACTTGAAGAAGAACTAGAAGAGGATGATTTTCCATCGCTCGATGAAACTGGACATTCTTGAGGTTTGAAGTTCTTAGGAGCAGGTACGAACAAAGTCAACTTTGTCGGAATCGAAGGACAAGAAGCTTGTTCTTCATCTTGATGACTTTCATCTGCTTGAATTGTTTTCTGATCTCCAATCATTGGTTCATCTTCTGAATCATTGGATTTAGATTTAGATTTCTTTGAATTCCCACCCAATCTTCTAGAAAGTTCCGAAGAAGCAGGAGGACCAACCAAGATGAAACCTCTTTCTCTACTCCTTTCCAATCTACTTTCCAAATAATTTCCAAATTCTTCTCTGACTAGACTTTTCTCTTTATCATTGAGATTCGAACCGAAATCCTTATAGACAGAAGTGGAAGAAGAAGAATCTTCATTCTGAGATTTACTACCAAGTCCAGAAAGCCAACCTGAGAAATCCAACAACTCAGATCTTAAATCCGATAGATTGATATCTAAATTCGAAGGTAATACTTGAGTCAGCCAAGATTCATTTTCAGTTCCTTCTCGTTGACGACCATTGGATTTCTTCAAAGTAGAATCTAGAAGATAGTTATTTGAATCGGTATGATAAGCCAAAGCTAATCTCGAACTTGGTTTAGTTGATTCATCTTGAGTTTGAGTAGAAGAATTTAAATATTCCACTTTCTTTTTCTCGGATCCAGATCTTGAAAGTACAGGTGTGACGACATTTGAAGATTCCGAAGATCCACTTTCGATTCTACAAACGGGTAATAACCTTGCACTTTCATGACTGACATCGGTGATTGAGCAAGAAGGTAACCTTTGTTCTGAGGTTGGATTCCTCGGAATCAAAAGACTGAAACTCGAATCATCTTCGGAGGAGAGATCCAAATCCTTTGGTGAAAGATGAGAAGAAGGAGTACTTTTCTTTGATTTCGAAGGGTTGTTGAATTGACTTGGTGGATTCAAGACTCTTCCTAGATCGAATTGACCATCGCTGATAAACAAGGAAGAAGAAGAAGAACGATAGAAAGTCAGATCGAGCAAAATCGATGAGACAGAACCAGAACTTTGAGCATCAATCGAAGAAGGAGAGTACTCACCTTGAACCATGTTGACCGTTCAATCTAGCCATACCACCATCTCTACCAGATCCAGCTGGCATTCCCCAAAGGGCAAAAGAGAACAAAATGACCATCAAAGCCATTCCACCAGCTGTCTTCCTAGTCTTTTGATCCTCTTGATTTCGATCTCCATTTCCATGAGCATGTCCATGCATGGAAGAATTGGAACCGGAATGTAAAAGAGGACTTCCAGGAATAGATAGAGAGAAAGGACTTGAAGGACCATTTCCAATACTCGAAGGTGAAAAAGCTGGAGCTAGAGATAAATTATGAGATCTTTTCTTCATTGAAGAAATGGGTTTTTGATCATTGTTTGGATTCGAATTCGATAGATTTTCTTCTGGGATTGGATTTTGACTTGGAACGATTGGAGTTGATATTGGGTAAGAGAATTCAGGTTCCACTTGTTGATTAGGTTTTGAAGAAAAGGCACCTGAGAAATTGTAATCGAAATCGAGATTCATTCCTTCTAAATCTTTTCCATGAGGCTCTGCCTCCAAATCTTCCAATTTGATTTGAGCTTGTGGTTCCACGAATCCATTTGAAGGAATAGATAAAGGAAGGTTTTGAACCTTTGATCTTTCGATTGCTAATTGTTGTAGAAGAGCAGAATTTTGGATTTTCGAATTGTTCAATTCCGATCTCAACGATTGAATCTCTTCATTCACATTTGAAGGTGGAGATGGAGAAGAACCGATAGTAATTGAAGAAGAGGCAGACGCAGCAGGACTAGCTTCCAAAGAACTGGAATCTCTACTTCTTTTGTTTCCTCTCTTATTTCCTTTCCCATTCAATGATTTCTTCTCCTTCTCCTTTTCATCTTCCTTTCCTTTCACTTGATTCTCGTCCAGATTGAGTCCACCGACTACTTCGTTCAAAACCTCTCTAACTCCTTTACTACTAATATTAACATTTTCATCCTTTTCCATTTTCTCATCTTCCTCTTGCTTCAATTTCTCCTCTTGATCCAGATAAACTCTGATCAATTCATCCACTCTCGATTTCCTCTCACCTTTAGCTTCTTCTCTCAATTTGACCAAACTTTTCCAAATGGCTCTACATGCACCTTCCAAAGCTTTACTCTTCTTTTCCAGCTCACCAAATTCTTCCCTCTTCCTCTGTCTGGAAAGGAAAGCTGCAGCTCTATTTTTGACCAATCTTGCATCTCTTTTTGAAAGACCTGAAACGTCTGGATGAACGAATAGAGAGGAATGAGACACTGAAGTGTCCACTTGGGGAAGTGGCCTTGTGGAGACTGGTGGAGGAGTTTCTTCTTTCTCTTCTTTTGGTTCTGGATTAGGAGCTGTATTGGACTGTTTACGTTTGTTGTTTGTTCTGTTTGAAGCTCCCTTCTTGGTTGTTGCTGGTGTAGATTTGGTTTGTGGAGAAGATTGAGCGGCGCCAGAGGAAGAGACCTTTCTCTTTTTCTCTACCGGACCTGTACTCTCTGAGAGTTGAGCTTTGATTGAAGGTGGAGGAGAGTTATGAGCTGAGGTTGAAGTAGAAGTTGGATTTGAAGTGATATGAATCGCAGCGCCATTGTCTGAAGTAGAAGAGGAATCTGAACAAGAGGAAGAAGAGGAAGCGACGGTGGAAGGATCGATGGTAGAGATTGGCAATTGAGCACTGAACACCCATTGGTCGTTGTTTCCATTTCCGATTCCATTTGAAGATTGATGAATTGAATCATGAGCTTGATTGTTGATTGCATCGTTGAAGAGGGAAGGCCATAAGTTGGTCAAGGTTGCTGGATCGCTCCAATCTGGCTGTTGCTCTTCACCCTTGCCATTCGAGTTGAATTGTGGATCGAATGATTTGAGTTGAGATTGGTTGATCTGATGATTGCTGTTGCTGATTTTTGGATTTGGAGATTGAGGGACTGAAAAGTCAAAGTCGAAGTCGAGGTGATTTTGATTCGAGGTAGAGTTTCCAATCGAGTCGAATTGATTGATTGAATCCATGAAATCCAAAGGTGGCGTTCTGATTTCTTCCTCCATTTCACTTGAATTCGAATTGAAGTTTGTAGAGGATTGAGGCGAAGATGCATGATTGGATGAAGAGGAAGAATGAGAGTAAGAGGAGCAATCGAATGAGGGCGAGGCTGACGATGTCGATGGCTCCATCTCGCAATCATTCTGATTCTCATTGAGGATTAGATCTTGAGCATCCAGGAATGTATCCAATTCATCTCCTTGATTCATGTTGATGTTGTCGTTGCAAGCATTTGATGATGCAGGAGTCATTGCAATTGGTGGCTTGTGCTCCCCCAACCTCTTTCTCTACTTGCTCTGCTTCTGATTTGGTGTCGTTGATTGATTCAGCTGATCTTCTTGAACAGGTTGAGATCTTTGGTTCTTTCTAATGATTGTATGGTGACGGTGGTGAAGGAGAAAGATGGAATGGAAATTGCCAGACTCTCTTCGACAAGGCAAAAGCTCCGACCCCCTTGTTTCAGCGCTACATCATGACGTGGAAGAATAACCCCTCATTCTCAACTCTCCATGTTTTACTACCTGTTACATTCACTCTGATCACACACACATCATTCCAGTTGTTGTCACAACGCAGTCGCAGCTTGCAATCTCGCTCTCGCAGCGACGAAAGCCTCTGCCGAATTCCCCGCGTTCCAATCTTGACACAGACAGAGCTCAAAGAAGCCCATCCGATTACCTTGACAGCATAAAAAGTGATAAAGAGGAATTGTCGGAGGAAAAGCAGACGATATAGAAGAGGTCCAGGTGGAAAGAAAGACGCAGAAGGACAAATTCCAATGGACGGAGAGAGATGTTTACGACTGTATTGGATGTGACAGCTCGTCGTGTCGCAAGGTACTTGGAAGTTTGTGAAAGATTACCAGCAGTGTCTGCGAGACAGAGAGTGTGTTTGGGGAAGAGCAAATCAGCGAAAGGGCATCTTGAGAGAGATTTTCAATCGGGAGTCAAAGAGACCTACTGACGTCCGAAACTCACTTATTCAGACATCTATTTCTTGAGTGAAGGAGCGTTTGCAGCCAGAATCGGATAATAATGGCTTAAGTCTTCCGAAAGCAGGGCTAAAGAAAGCGAGGGGAAATTGCCCGAAAGGAATCTTCTGACTAGTCCTCCATCCTCCAATCTCAATTGAAGCAGTTCCAAGAGGGGGAAGCATACAGAATCTCCAGCACGCTTTTCCTCCTTTCTGATTGCTTCCTGAGTCTTCCTAAGACCAAATTCTGCGTTTTCAGAGGGAACGCCATTATCCTCTACTCTCAAGCCTATCAAAGTTGTCCTGACCGAACTCAACCTCTTGAAAAGATTATCCAAGTTGATCTGAGTTCCAGCGTCATCAGAAACTGAATGGATAGAGATCATGCTTAGAGAAGTCCAATCCTCCCATTCCATTTCTAGAAAAAAGTTGCAGATATCTATCTCGACTTTGAACAATCGTAAACATTGAAGGTACTTGAAGTTGAATCGGCTTTTCAGATTGTCGATTGCAACAGGAGAACAGAGCCAAGAGAGATATAAATCTTCTACGGTGGAGCTTGCAAGTTGAACAAGATGGAACAATTGGTGGCAGTTGACTGATCTCATTTTTCCACTACTCTCGCTACTGACCTGCAGGCTTCTCAAATTGTTTGCCGTGACTTGGATGATAGGATGAGTGAGTACAGAACTTTGAGGACCAACACCTAGATTCAAAACAGTGATTTTGGGGCTTGAGATTGGGATTACGTGCGTCTTCCAACTTTGTCCATCCGGAAGCGTTCCATTGAAGCCAGATTCCCGAAGTTTGGGACATGCCAATGCGAATTCCAACCATTCTTGAGGAGATTGAATCATGACATCTTTGATCTCAAGAATCTCCAGACACCCTTGAGATCTCTTCAACTCTTGAAGAACTTGATCTTCGACCCGTTTCCTCGGCACATTTGAAGAATGATGACATTTGAACTCCAAGATCCCACCTCCTGTAAACCTTTGAACTTCTCTGAGTATGTCCCAATCCGGATGAACCCACTCTGAGTCTATTTCCCCGGCTTGGTTCACAGTAGATTTGATGCTTAAAACTTTAGGAGGATTCGATAGATTGGTTTTGGAAGTTGCGGAAGAAGAAAGGATTGAGAGATAAGTTCTCCCCTCAATCTCTATTCTATTCAACCTATTAAAGGAACGTAACTCTCTAAGTATAAATGTAATGACTTTGGTCAAACTTGTTCTAGAACCGTTCCAAGAAGGTGGAGAAGAACGGAACTTGAGACTCAACCATTGGAGAGATTCCGAGGAAGTCAATCTCAAGATTTGCAAAAGAAGATAAGTTGAGGTAGATAACCAATGACTCAAATCGGCCCTGAAGAAATCGACTTCAAAAGGGATTAGGTTTAGAGAGACGTTTTTGAGTCGGTTGTTGCTTAATGAAGCGCACTTGATGAGTTTGAACGTTGCCCTGTTTGCTCTCTCTGGATGAGAGACTCCTTCTACTTCTTCTGGATAGATGGTTTCGTCGATTGTGGAAAAGAGTTGAGGTGAAGAGTAGATTCTATCCCTGTAATCCTTGTTGATGGCAGTTGCGTTTAGGATGTCTACGAGTGGGAGAGTGTCCAAGGCAAGGACGAAGAGCTCCTTGGGAAGTCGTGGGAGGATATCTGGAAGTGAGGAAGAGTCTGAAGTGAATGTTTGAGGATCCATGATTGAGATTCGAGATTTAAGATGGAGAGGATGAGTGGTTAAGAAGGAGAAGCAAGTTTTGGCTGCGAGAATCGAGAATCTGTCTTGGTCGCTCGTCCTAATCATCGTCCATCCGTGCAATCTTGTCCTCTTAAATCATTGGTTGCTAATCCCAAGATGGATGACTTTGATGAAGATTTCAATGTTCTATCAAACAATCCGGGAGGCTCATCTTCCCGACCCATCCACTGTTCTTCGAACCAAGATCCATTCGCAGCCAGTCAAGATTCTTTCCAACATTTCCAATCAAACAACCACAATCACACTCACAATCAATCCCACAGTGGACCATCTCACGTTTTGGTGGATGCAGATGATCCAGATTTGATGGGAGATGACGATTTCACCTTCACTTCCAATCCATCTGGCCATGGTGGTGGATCAAATAGAAATCATGATCCTTATTCAAATTCAAACTTATCTGCTCCAAATCCTCCTTTCTCTATCGGAAATCCAAATTCAGCTTCTCAAGAATCAGGTCTACCTTTGACTCAATCGGCTGCTTATCCAGCTGGTAGAAGTCCATTTGAAGATTCTTATTCAGTCAATGGTGGAATTAATGACTTTAAATCCATAGAAGCAGATGATGAACCTGGTTTATATCCTTCAAATTATGAAACTGGTTATCATAGAAATCATTATCCCCAAGCTTCGCCAACAAGTGGTGGTGGGATAGGTGGTTTCCTTTCAAAGAAACCTTCAATCAAAGCTTCGAAATCATCCTCTTCTAGAAAGGATCCTACTTTACCTCCTTCTGATTCCCCTTTGGATGGAGTACGTAGATCTATCAGGACTCTAAAGGCTGATTTGGCAAAGATGGCTAGAAGAGGTAAAGAACCTCAACAACCTGCTGGAGAGAGAATCACTAGATTAAACGATCCTTTGGGGAATGAAAAGGAGGATTATTGCGATAATTGGATCAGTACTAGCAAGTACAATGTAGTCACTTTTGTTCCTAAATTCTTGGTTGGTGAGTAGATGGAAAGGATGGAGATTTGGAGGATTAGGCAAAAGTGATAAGCCTTATCCAAAAGAGGAGGGCTGTGCGAGCTTCGAACGTGGATGGAGCGCAGGAGGTTGAGATGGATTTGAAAGGATCTCATTCAGATTAAAATTCTATTTATTGAAAGGCTGCAATTCTGCCTTTCAGAGGCGACAAGGACGTTTCAGTTAGAAGGATCTCCTCTCTCGATTCTGGATTGCTCATCTCTCTATAATCTCTCTCCTTCCTTTCCGATCTGATTTCAGAACAATTCTCCAAATACGCCAACGTGTTCTTCCTGTTCACCGCCTGTATTCAACAGATTCCAGGTGTCTCTCCGACGAATCGATGGACCACGATCGTCCCTCTAGGTTTGGTGCTCTTGGCCAGTGCCTTCAAGGAAACGAAGGAAGATATCGTGAGTCGCTCGAGAAGACGATCTCGCCCCTGAAGTAAGCCTGAGATAGCAAGAATGATTTCTGAGACATCTCACCCATCTCTACTTTTTTCAGAAACGACATCAATCAGATGGAGAACTCAACGCTCGACTAGCTCAAGTCCTCAATCCTGGCACTGGAGCTTTCGAACTTCGTCGATGGAGACACATTCGAGTCGGAGACATCGTCAGAGTAGAAAGCAATGATTTTTTCCCAGCAGATTTGGTTCTTCTAAGTTCTTCCGAACCGGAAGGTCTTTGTTATGTAGAGACTGCAAATCTAGACGGAGAAACCAATCTCAAGATCAAACAAGCCTCTCCAGACACAGCAAAACTCACAACTCCTTCTTCGGTAGCTTCTCTCAGAGGTCATTTGGCATCCGAACATCCAAACAATAATCTCTACAATTTCGATGCTACTTTACACATTCAATTGAGTTCGACTCCTGGTTTCAGTGGAACTCCAACTAGGAAATCTCCTCTCAGTCCAGAACAACTTTTGTTGAGAGGGGCTCAATTGAGAAACACTCCTTGGGCTTATGGTTTAGTCGTTTTCACTGGTCATGAAACGAAATTGATGAGAAACGCAACTTCTGCTCCCATCAAGAGAACAGCTGTGGAAAGAGCTGTCAACGTTCAAATTCTATTACTCTTCATTTTACTTTTGGTCTTATCGATAGCTTCAAGTGTTGGAGCCATCATCAGGAATACTGCTTTCGCTTCGGAAATGTCTTATCTCTATCTAAGTGAAGATGCAAAAGGTAGAGCTAGAGTCTTCGTTGAAGATATTTTGACTTTCGTCATTGCTTATAACAATCTGATTCCGATCTCTTTAATCGTAACTATGGAAGTGGTCAAATATCAACAATCAACCTTGATCAATTCAGATCTAGACATGTATTACGCTCCAACCGATACACCAGCTCTATGTCGAACTTCAAGTCTAGTAGAAGAATTAGGTCAAATCGATTACATTTTTTCAGACAAGACTGGTACTTTGACTCGAAATGAAATGGAATTCAAACAAGCTTCGATTGGTGGATCTAGTTATACTGATATAGTAGATGAATCGAAACAAGGAACTGGAGAAATCGGTCCGGATGGAAGAGAGATTGGAGGTCAGAGAACTTGGAGTGAATTGAGAGCTATCATGGATGGAAATGCTCCAGATGATGGTTCTTCGGCTGTCATTGATGAGTTCTTGACCCTTTTGGCTGTTTGTCATACTGTCATTCCAGAGAAGAAGGACGATAGAATCATCTTTCAAGCTAGTAGTCCTGATGAGGCGGCGCTTGTCGCTGGAGCTGAGGGATTGGGTTATCAATTCACTGTGAGTATTAAGTGGTTATCTTTGTGCTCAAACTATCTCAATATTCACTGACGTCGTTCGCTCTCTGTATCTCTCCGACAGACTCGAAAACCTCGATCGATCTTCATCAATGTTCGTGGACGAGAACTAGAATATCAAATCCTCAATATTTGCGAATTCAACTCTACCAGGAAGAGAATGTCAGCTGTAGTTAGAGCTCCAGATGGAAAAATTAAACTTTATTGCAAAGGTGCAGATACTGTCATTATGGCTTTACTTTCAGACAATCAACCCTTTACGGAACAGACTTTGGTCCATTTAGAAGATTACGCTACTGATGGTTTGAGAACTCTCTGTGTTGCAATGAGAGAAGTCTCGGAACAAGAATATAGACAATGGTCAGCTATGTATGATAATGCTGCTGCTCAGATCAATGGGAGAGCTGAAGCTTTGGATAAAGCAGCTGAAGTCATCGAACAGAACATGTTCTTGTTGGGTGCTACTGCTATTGAAGACAAACTTCAAGAAGGAGTCCCGGAAACGATTCATACTCTTCAACAAGCTGGAATCAAGGTTTGGGTCCTTACTGGAGATAGACAAGAGACTGCTATCAACATTGGGCTTTCTTGTAGATTGATCTCGGAATCTATGAATCTGGTGAGTTTTCGAGTTGGAAAGGGATTCATTTCCCTCCTTCGATGCGCTGATCTCATCTATCTCCATACTCCCTTGCAGGTCATCATCAATGAAGAAACGCTGCATGATACGAAAGAGTATCTGACGAAGAAGCTCGAAGCCATCAAATCGCAACGAAACGCTGGAGAACAAGAAGAATTGGCTCTCATCATTGACGGAAAGAGTCTTTCCTTCGCTCTCGAGAAAGACTTGTCGAAAGTCTTCCTAGAACTAGCCATCATGTGCAAAGCCGTCATTTGCTGCAGAGTTTCGCCTCTTCAGAAAGCTCTAGTCGTCAAGTTGGTCAAGAAGAATTCCAAATCGATTCTCTTAGCCATTGGAGATGGTGCAAATGATGTTAGCATGATTCAAGCTGCTCACGTTGGGGTAGGAATTTCAGGAGTAGAAGGACTACAAGCAGCAAGATCTGCCGACGTCGCAATTTCTCAATTCCGATATCTAAGGAAATTACTTCTAGTCCATGGATCTTGGTCTTATGCTAGATTGAGTAAGATGATCTTGTATTCTTTCTACAAGAATATCACTCTTTACATGACTCAATTCTGGTTCTCTTTTCAAAGTTCTTTCTCTGGTCAAGTCCCTTTCGAATCTTGGACTTTATCTTTTTACAATGTTTTATTCACAGTTTTACCTCCTCTAGTCATTGGTATCTTTGATCAATACCTTTCTGCTAGAATGTTGGATCGTTACCCTCAATTATATGGTCAGAATTTCTTCTCGAAAAAGATGTTTTGGGGTTGGACTGCTAATGCTTTCTATCATTCTCTTTTGAGTTATATCTTTGTCACTGTCGCTTTTTGGGGTAGTCTTCAAGAGAATGGTGGTTATATGACTTACTCTTGGATTTGGGGTACCACTTTGTACTTTGCTGTCTTGGTGACTGTTCTCGGAAAGGCGGCTTTGGTCTCAGAGTGAGTAGGCCTTTTAAATGTTAAGAGGTGCATTGCTTTTCTGATCTCAATATCTTCCTCGCTTTCCCTTTTGCAGTCTTTGGACGAAGTACACCTTCGCAGCTATTCCAGGATCTTTCGTCTTCACTCGTGAGTGCCTCGTCTGTAAAATTTGAACAACTTGCCTCAGACCTTATCTCAACTTATTGTCACCTTTCTTCATCCCGTACTTTCAATTCACAGTTGCATTCATTGCCGTCTATGCTGTCGTAGCACCCAGGATCGGATTCTCGAAAGAATAGTGAGTAAATCAACTTCTTCTACTCTCACATTTGGACTTCACTGATCTCGATCTCTTTCTACATCTTCTCTAGCGATGGCATCGTACCTCGACTATACGGTTTCTCCATGTTCTGGTTCTGTATGTTCATCGTGCCTGCAATCTGTCTACTTCGAGAGTGAGTTCAATACTGTGGGAACAGCTCTAGTTCGGTTGTTTTCAATTCGTTCCTAACAACTGAGTCTGCTTTTCTTTCTATTCTCTTCACAGTTTCTGCTGGAAATACTGGCAGCGAACCTATCGTCCAAAGTCTTATCACATCGTCCAAGAGGTAAGTTTTCAACTCTTTTCGTTAAGAAAGATGCTCTCAATCTCAATCCCTGACCATCTTTTTTCCAACGATTCTTTCTCTTCAGGTCCAGAAGTACAACTTGCAAGATTACCGACCTAGAATGGATCAATTCCAGAAAGCCATTCGTAAAGTCAGAGCCGTCCAGCGAATGCGAAGGACTAGAGGATTCGCCTTTTCTCAAACGGAAGGAGAACAAGCTAATCTTATCAGACAGTACGACACGACAGTCAATCGACCTTCCGGTTTGTGATCGTACTGTCATTTCCAATTTGAACATTGCATTACCTTTAACCTTTATCATGAACTGTCGCTCCGACCTTGTATACTATAGAACTTTTTCTTCACTCCGTTTATGAAAAGGATTTGATGGATACTGTGAATGCTGTGAGGTGTTCGTACAAATACAAATGATGCTATCAATCTTCCTTTTCACATCCTCTCCATCTGACTTTCCTCGTCATCGACCAACATCGAGAAGGATTGTCCCTCTATTCCCATACTATCATCTCCACCTCCCATTTCCCTCTCAACGTCCATTTCATCTTCTCCTGCTCGAGCCCTTGCAGTCTCTTCTCCCAACTCAGAAGAAGTCACAAGAGCATTTCTTGCTCTGTTCGCATCGGCAAAAGGTCTTGAGGAAGATCTAGAGCTTGATCGTTGTTCATTTCCTTCGCTTCCAGCTATCGAAGAAGTCGGAAAGATAAGAGGACTTGACTTTGCTTTCTCTCCTACGATGGGATCGGAATTGATGTCGTTTGCAGCATGAGGAACGGAAGATGAGTTCGGACCAGAAGGAACAGAGAAATTGGAATCGAGATACATCGATAGATGAGAGCTAATGATCTGAGCCGCTTGCGCTCTATTGATTGGTGAGGTCTTGATTTGATGTCGCTGAAAGTAAAATATTGAAGGAGAAAGAAAAGAGCAGAGAGCAGAAATCAGCAAAGACTAATCCTGATCTCTTCACAAGAACGATGCTCGCATTCACTGTGAACCTTTCCTACTACTCACCAAAGCGGTTGCCGTTCCTAAACAAGTAGCATTCCAACAATCAATGAAATCTCTATCCTTCTTCTCCAAACCTCTACCTAATAGCTGATGATGACCAATTTCTTGATAGCTCCTCTATTCCTACTCTCGATCGAATTCATGTCATTCTTGTTGGTTTTGGAATCGAACTCTGGTGGTATGGAAGAAGATGATCTGAGATTGTTGCTGTTGACCGAATTCGAAGCCGGATTAGTCTGAAGATTTGGAGTTCCAAGTCTGGAAAAGTTGGAATCAGTTGGTGAGATTGGGGAATCCAATCCTCTGTCCGAATTCAGACCCAGAGAAGATTCTCTTTTGATTTTGAGATGTCCCAATCTCGATCTTGAATCCATCGAAATAGAGTTAGATCTACCATTTCCACTCGAAATCTCATCAGCTTTCCTTCTACCAGATCGATCATGATCTCTCACACCATCAATAGAGTCGTGAGGAAAATCATTCTTTCGAGGTCTCTTCTCTCCCCTTCTTCCAGGAGTATGACCACTTCCAACTCTCTTTGCAGCTCCATTACTTAGATTGGATTTGGATATTTTAGTTTCTACTGGAGATTTCCATTCTCCGGCATCTCTTCTTTGACAGGAGTCAAATCGATAAGAGAAGAACTCATGGATTTTCGAATTCCAGATTTCCTTCTTGAGTTCACTTTCTCTCCCACCACATTTTGACGAGAATCCGAATCTCTATATTTGGAGCTAGTGGATTCAATGTTATTGGATGATTGAGCTGGAATCGAAAGAGAGAAAGGGCTTGAAGATCTTGAATTGGAAGACTTGGTCCGTAGAAGAGAGGAGGTGGAGTTGAAAGATTTCGATTGGACTAGACCTTGAAGGAAGAGATTGCCTGTAGAACAATGGGAGAGAAAGAATTTGCTCAGATAGTTCGGGGTCATGCAAAAGGAAACGAAGGCAATCGTTCATCATCCATTGTCATTGCTGTACCTCGAGGCAAAGGATCGTCAGGTCTAGGCTTGACTTTGCCACCTCTTCCATCTTTCTTCTTGTCCATGACTTTCCTACCAAGTACCAAAGCCAAAGAAGGCGGAACACCCTCTGAATTGCTTTCCAATCTACCAAAGACTACTGCTTGAATTCCAGCTCTCTCTCTGAGTGCTGCGTTGTGTGAGAACGATAGAGAATCAGAGAAGACGTCTCCTTGAGGGGAAGAGCCCGATGTTAGGGTAGAAGATGATTCCAGAGAGATGTGAATGACAGTAGAAGTTCGAGGAGGAGACGTTGCGGCGAGCTGCAAAAGAAAGTTTAAAGAGAGATCGAATTCAAGATTTTGAGACCTTGGAGGGGAGGAGGATTGAGATGGGACCATTTCAAGATGCTCACCTCTGAATTGGTGCAGAAATGCCTTTCGAAGTAGGCCGTCGTAGATGTACAAGTCGGATCGATGTACCTATCGGGAAAGGGAAAGACGTAAATAAGATTGGAAGAAGCAGATGGATTGAGCCTCACAGACTTGGAATCTGCTGCTAGCAAAGGCGCTATCTTTCAAATCCTAAACTCCATCTTCAGTATTGAAGCCGTTGATACGCTTTCTACCCTGACAAACACGTCTTGCAACTCACATTCGAATGGAACCAGTAGATCTGTAACTGATCTTACTATCTGCCCCCACATTTTCCTTCTCCCTCTCTTTCTCCTTTCCTTTTCCCTTTCCTTTGATCTTTGTATCAGACTCATTGTTACCATTATGATGAATGATTTTCTGAAGAGCGAGAGGTCTATGTCTGACCATTTCCAAAGCCAAAGACATTTCAGCTTCTGCATCTGCATCTGCATCTCCCTCTGCCTCTGCTTCTCCATCGGGATCTGAATGCTGCTGGCTGAGTAGTGAGATTGAAGATTGATTGTTTAAGTTTATGTTTGTAGGTGAAGAATGATTGAAGAAGGGATGTTGATGAGATACGAATGCTATTCCATCCAAGAGAGTTCCATCTGCCAAAGTCAAGTTTCCTCTCCAGAGTAATCTCGGTTTGAATGGAGTCGATGTTGAAGTTGGATTGGATTTATTGATTGGTTCCAATGGAGTAGACGCTGCAATCGGATGGCTGCTTCCATTTCCATTCATCTCATTTCTAATCGAAGTGTTGGTCTGGGTCAAAGTTCAAAATGAGGTTCTCTTCTCTCATCACCCACTTTCTTCCATTTTACTGCTGTAGACAAAAGACATTCAAGAGCAGAAACACAAGTGAGATCACCAAATTAAACGTCAATTCCTTTTGATTTTCATTTTGACATCCAGAATGTTGGAAACCTCTTTTTTTAACAAACCGCCACCCCTCCTACAATGCCGAGCATCATGACATCGACTTCAGGATGTTGCCTCTGTAAATACTCGTCCATCTTCTTGAAATTCTGGATATTCCTCTGACCCTCTCCACTAATGGCTTTCTGTGGCCAGAAACCATTCTCATCCATACCTGAGAAATCGATCCAAAGTCTACTCGGATCTCTCTGCTTTTCGACCTTCTCTATCGATTCCTCATCTTTCTCATCAATTCGAATCAACTTTCCAAAATCGGTCCCTTGATCTCTGTCCTTGACTGCTCTCAAGGCCTCAGGATCCAATTTGATCAAGAGGTCTACGCTCCAAGTATCTCTACCGAATCTTGAGACTTCTTTGATATGATGACGTTGAACTCCTTTCGGTGGAGGACTGGGTAGATCCCATTCAAGAACTTCGGCTGTGAAGGCGATGACTGTCCAAATAAGGCCTGGATGTTTGATTTCTAGAGTAATCTTCCTTGTACCAGCTTCGAGATCTATCACTTCGTTGATGGCTTGGATCTGAATCTTGGAGGTTTGAGCCGATGAATCGTACCATTGTGAGATTTCTGAAGCGTTCGGTTTCTCGAGTAGGAATTTGTAGGGAGTGATCATACTTGAGACTGGGTATAGAATGTCGAAGGATGGATTGTCGTCTGACGAGAGAGAAGAAAGAAACACAGCGAGGTCAAGATCCGAAAGTCGAAAGTCAGAATTTCGATTACAATCTCGTTTTCTGAGCGTGTCGACATGGAGCCCACTCACCATTCATCTCTACTGATTGAGCCGTCTCGTCTTGGACTCCCACTGCTTTGTGGATGTCGTCGATCAATTCTCTGAAGTTGGGTGCTGCGTCAGCTCCACCTAGATTCATGATCCATTCTCCAGAAGTGATGTTCTCTCTACAAAGTGTTCGAAAGACGAAAAGAAAGAGATAGAAAGATCAGTCGACGAGTTGGGAAGGCCACTGATGTTGCCTTTTCTGAGAATTGTATACTCACACTTGATGAACGAACAATCTCTTCTGATGCATCTCATCAAAAGGTTTCATGACTGGACTAGAATAAATAGCAATGCTCAAGACGCTAATGAAAGCCATGATAGAGATTCCATTCTTCAAGCCTTTGGTTCCAAATCGATGACTTAAAGGAATGATTGCTGGTAAACAAAGGAAAGTCAAAGTCGAAACTATAGTAGCGATAATATTGTCAACCGGACTGATTTCTCCCACTCTACCAGTAAGAGGTACGAAGAGATCCAAGAAAGCAGTCACTCCTTCCGTTCCTACGACTGCTGGAACTGACATCATGATGAAATAGGTCAATGGATGAACTCTTTGATTTGCTGCTACTTTCTTGTCTTCGATGTTTTCATATCCTATTAGAACAAAGTCGTTGATGATGAGACTTTTTGAATGGAGAAGAATGGGAAAGAAGTGTCAATCGTTGTCTTTCTGATCGCGTGATGAGCTTCTTTTAATCCTTACGAACAACTCACCAAACAAGAGCAGTGACAGTAGATAACATCAAAATATAAGCACTTCCGATTCCAAATCCATTCAAAATGACCAAACCTAGATTATAAATAGCAAGCATCCCGACAAAAGAAGACCTTTCCATGAAAGCTTTATTCTCATCCTTTATAAACCTGCTCAAAAACAATTGAACCAACAAAGAAGCCAAGATAGCGGGTGGTGTATAAAGTGGGATAGGTAACCATTCATGAGTATACCAACTCATTCCTTTGTTCAAAACTTTGGACATGAACAAAGCTACTAGATTGGAACTAATGAGAGAAGCTATTAGACCTAAGAGAACTCCGACCATAGATAAAGTAGTTGCTTTTAGAGATTGGAAATGAGATTCAGCTTTGACTGTTGTATGGAGAATGATTTGACCAAAGACTGATATTCCCATTGATAGAGTCTTGAAGGCATCTCTAGAGATTAGGATGAAGAATCTTCCTAATAAGGCGAAGTAAATCGGGATGGGCTTGTTTGTTTTGGATTCTATACTTTTCACTTGACTTAATTTAGATTCTGGATTGATGACCAGTTCTTTGACTATTGCCAAGACGTTTTCTCCAAAATGTTGAGTGACTCCTTTTTGAACGTATTCAGGAATGTCCTTTCGAGTGTGGCTTGAAGAACGAAAGAGAGAGGGAAAGGAGATCAGAAATCTATACAAGCGCATCCTACCTTTTCTGGACATGCTATCAGATAGAGTTTCTCTCGTTGATAGCTCATTTCACTTCTCCTTTCACTCACTAGAGCCAAGAGTTTCCAACAACAGCCATATCCAGTCCACCAACTCCTCCATATTCGACGAACTGTCTAAAATCAGTATCCGAGAGAATGATTCCAGTGCTAAACACATCATTGGCGATAACAGTCGCCCAAGGATAGGGAGCTTTCGCATAAGCTCTAGTCATGATTTCAGAAGTGGATTGGAAGAGTAATTCCGGACCAGACACTCCACAAGCTTCCAAATTGATGACTGCTTGGATAGAAGGTACAGTCTCGTGCTGTTAGGAAGAGGCAAAAAAAAAAAAAAAATCGAGTCAGCCAAATTGCAAAAAAACAGGGAAGACGGAAAATCATAGGACTCGCAAGCCTTTCGGGTTCTACCTACCTTTGTAATGAAAGCATGAGAACCATCTTGCAGACTTTCCTCTCCATTATTGAATAATAGAATGACTGAATGTTTGAGCTTAGGTCTCGGAGGAGTGGTTAGAATTCTCAATATCTCCAACATTATCGCAATTCCAATTCCATCATCTGCAGCTCCTGGAGAAGGCAGAGTAGAATCTAAATGTGCATTGATGAGCAGAGCGTGTTCCTATAGGAATGGACAAGAAAAGAAGAAAGAAAAGAGGAAAGAGCTTTTGAGATTCAAAGAAGAGAAAAGAACTTCGACATTTCAAAAAGAGAGAAGTAAACGTTAACCTTTTGATTTATAATCTCACCTTTCCTTCGTCAGTGCCGTCTGAAATCCTGACTACGAGGTTAGACATTCCATAGTACTTTTTCCATACTACGCTAGATAGGAAATCGAACCTGTATTGAAGAATGAAAAAAGTGAGGAGAAGAGTTAGTATTGTCCAAAAACCGATTAGAAACTGAAATGCTTTCCGCCAGACTTTTCCGTTCGAGCTCTCATGAATCGATTTCTTTAGTTCAATTCGCATACCTCATCTTTCAAGAGATCTAAAGTTTCAACGAGGAAGTCGTGCGACATTCATCCTTCGACTGACCTATGAGCCCCATCTTCAATCTGTTTCCAGACTTCTACCTGAACTCCATGATCTCCTTCAATTTCATCCTTCTTCTCTATTGTCCCTTCATATTTCCTCAATATGCCTTCCAGCCAATCCTCAGCCTCCAAATGTTCCTTGGTTCCAACGATTCTATAACCAATCTGTACAGCCAACTTGTCCATGACTTGCATTGCAGCTTCTTCGCTGAATAAAGGACCATTCCCAGCCTTTTCACTGATTGAAGATTGAGCGAAGGTGATTGGATTTGGTAGTTTGTAGTGGAAATAGATGGTGATTGAAGAGATGATTGAGATGAAGATTAGGAGAGGGATTAGAAGAAGTGGGGAATTGGAAGAAGTTGATCGAGGTGGTCCATGGCTGTGACTGTTGTTACTCTTTGTTGAACCGTTTTGTGACTTGATTGCTGTTGAAGATTGACTGGCAACAGTCTTCTTCTTTGGAGCCATCGAATAGAAACGAGGATGAGATTCAACTCAAGATATGGGAGTGATAAGGTGAAGAACTCTTTCTCTTTCTGTCTCCCTCTCCACTCCCCCAAGCCTCTATCCATCCCCTCATACTACTATTCCCTCCTTCTCCTCTGCTTTCTGTTGATACTCAATCTCTTACTCACTACCACACTCACATCAAGCAGAAGGAGAGGAGCGAAGCGACCCCATCAATTCCCCCTTCTCTCGAACTCTTTGTCTCGCTTCAAGCATGAATCCTCAACCTAGACATTCCCATTCCCACTTCTCTAGTCTTGCAGGTTCCACTCCAAGTTTCGAACTATCTCAAGATCCTTTGAGTTCAGACAGCAATCAATCCTCAACTTCACCAACAGGTCACAGTAACAGTAACAGTAATCGAAGCAGACCTTCACCCATCAACACTTCTGCTGCTGCCACTCCAATCGATCCTTATGAACCTTCTGCAACTCCGACTCCTACAAGCGCAACTGCTTCAAATGTAAAGAGGAGGAGTCATCATGCTACTGGTCCAGCTGCAGTCAGAGGTAGAGAGGACGATTCAAAAAGACCTACAAGCCCTCAGTGAGTAGAAAAGGACAAGTGGATCCACACTCATTTCAAGCCAAGCCTTTACTTTCTCGTCTCTGCCTGGAATTCAATACATGAGAACAGACAAGATGAGATTCAATACGTTGCTGTAGAACACAAGAGTGATTCGGATGGGACGGAGGCAGACGTAGGCGGAAGGTTCGAGCTGCTGGGTCTGCAATTTCAAATCAAGACAGACGGCATCTCAGCTCAGATTTCTCTCATTTCTGACTGCTTTTTGACGAGTCACGGATATTCTGAAGCCTGGCTATCGTCGTAAATTGCAATGAGAAGAGGATCCGGAGGTGGGGGATTGAGTGGAGAGGACAAGAGTCGGTAGAGAGATAAGGGATTCAGTCGACGTCCCCTCTCGCAAGCTGGCCAAACCCAATCAAGCCTCTATGATCAGCAAGGTGGAAGCTGAGATGAGAATTGCATTCACTCGAAAAGAGAATAGTCTCTTGTCGTGTAGCCAACAGTTCCACTCATCCTCTTACAAGAGAATGTGAAACTTTTATCCCTTCTATTCTTTTGCTTTCTGATCGATGATGTTTCCCGTACTTCTTCTTTCGACTCTCTTTCTCACATTCTCACCTTTCTCTCTCTTCTTTTCCCTTTTCGCCCTGCAGCATTACCACTGCAACTCCAACTTCAGCTAGACATCCACACGCTCATTTCGCTCCATCTCCATCAAATTCAAGAACTCCACCTCCCAATGTCTCTAACGTTTCTTCTTCTGCAGGAAATCATCCTCAAAGACAATCTTCTCTAGGAAGAGCAGCTCAAAAATTCATCGAAGCTTTCGGTTCTGATGTTCCTCAAGATTTAGAAGATGAAGAAGATGACGATGAAAGATTCAAAGGTCATCCAACTAGAAGTGGATCAGGTTCTGGAAGATTCACTCCTACGAATTGGTTTGGTTCTGGTCCTACAACAGGTGGTAGAAGGAAATCAGAAGGTGGAGTTTTCACTGGAAGATTTTTCTCAGAAGATCAAAATCAAGGTTCAGGTTTCCATAGAGATCCGGAAGAAATCATTGGAGAAGAAGGTGAAGGTGAAATTTCAATGAATGCAAGTAGAGAATCCATATTAGAAGATTTGGATGGGAATGAAGTTCTTGCCTCTCCAAAGAGATTCTTGGGAAATAAAGGAAAAGAAAAAGAGAGATCGAAATCAAATCCTCGTTTTAATTCTAATGGATTTCTGGAAAAGGATAGATCACCTATTTTCGATGAATATCAAGAAGAAGAAGAAATTTTCTTGAATGATGAAAGAGAAAAGGAAAGAAGGAAAGACAGAAGGAAATCAAATTTGAGCTTTAGTGGTAGAAAGACCCCAAAAGTTTATAGACCTTTAGATGAAACTTCTAATCAAGATTCATCTCTTCAGACGAGGAATAATGGGATGATGAATAATCAAAGTCATATTCAGAGAGCTGCTGGGTCCAAAAGTATGGATAGATCAGAAAGTGAAATTTCAATCGCGATGGATACTTCAATGAGATTAGCTACTCCTCAAGCTAGGAGAGGAGCAATTAATCTAAATAACAATTCATATTCAAAATCCAAATCTAAACGAAAAAGGTTAAGAAAGAGAAGAAATTTAAAGAGAAACAAAGTTCCACAACCTACTTTTTCTCAAGATCTCAAATCCTTTTTCCATCTCATCAAATCCTTTCTTTTACTTTTCTTATCACCTAAAAAGACTTTTTTCTCCTTGATTGAATCTATTGGTTCTTTCTTTAGAGCTTTGGATGATTCTTTTAGAGATCCAATCACTAAAAGAAGAATTTATAAACCTACTTGGTTTGAAGCTTATGTTCCTTTGTTGATTTGGTTGGTCATTAGTCTTAGTTCTACAGTCATCGTTTTGACTTTTCATAATCAAGTCTTTGGATTCTTGGATCGATTGGCAAAGGATTTGAGAGAGGCTGGTTTGACTGGTAGATTCATTTTGGGTGGTTTGATCTTTTTGACTACTTTTCGTGAGTAAAGACGAGAAAGCTCGAGAAAGGAATCAGAAGCAAATGAGACTCTTTTCATATTGCTTATCATACTAATTCGTCTCCTCTCCTCTCGACCCATTTATTTGAATTTCGTAGCTCCTCTTCCACTCTACTCGACATTGATTATTCTCTGTGGTTTCTCCTTCGGTCTAGTGCAAGGTTTTATCATTTCCTACATTGCTGCTCTTTCTGGTGCAATCACTGTCTTTGTTCTCAGTCGAAGTTTCCTGAAGGAGTGGATGGTCGGGCTACTGAACAAGAGTGGAGGATTAAAGAAGGTGAGTTGCGACGAGAATACGATGTTCTTTTGCTCAGAGTGAGACGAGCTGAATGTTTCTGTCCTTTTCTGGTCATTTTCTGAAAATCACAGGTAGTACGAGCGATCGAGAAGCAACCCAAACTGCTTTTCCTAGTCCGATTAGCTCCTTATCCATACAATCTGATGAACACGCTCTTAGCAAGTTCACCCACTCTCAGTCTCAAGACTTACACTCTATGCACTGCTCTCGCTTTGCCCAAGCTACTAGTCCATACAGGTTTAGGAACAAGCATTCAAAACTTTGCAGCTTATCATGGGGCAGCATCCACTTCGACCAATAATAACTCGACGATCATCTCGGGAGAAGGAACTGGAAATTCAACTGCCAATGGAGAGGTTCAGCCAGTAGATTCAGAAGCAACAGCCAAAGCTGAAAGGATCAAACAGATAGCAGGCTTCGTCGGCGTTGGATTGTGTATTGGAATCTTTTTATACCTTCTAGTCGTAGCTAGAAGAGCTGTGGACGAATTGGATGATGAAGATGGCGATTTGGAATCTTCGATTGAATTGGATAGAAATGGCAATCCTAATGAAGGATTTGAAGAGGAATTAAAGAGAAGAAATGAAAGGATTAAAAGGAAAGGTGATTATTTTGCTATTCATGGAAAAGATGAAGAACATGATGATGAAGGTGATGAAGACGAAGATGAGTTGGAAGCTGAGAACTACGGAATCGACGATGAAGAAGATAGTGATTTCGATAGTGAAGAGGAACTATTATCAGAGAATGAAAACTTTAAGAATTTCAATCCTTCTCAAAACTTCAATCATAATCAACATCCTCAAACATCTTCATCTTCTTCTTCTTCAAATCCTCTTAACATCAGTTCTCAGACTTTGATTGATCCCTCAAGTTCTTCGACACTTAATCTTTCTATGCATGGCAATGATGGAAATCAATACGGTCATAGATTCTCTGGATCTACAACTTCAAATCAATCAAAAGACGAAGTTAGTTTGGCAGATAAGATTGCTCAGATGGAATCTAGTGCTGAGAATTATGATACTGGTAGACATAGATCTGGATCTGAAGCTGCGAAAAGAGGTTTGACTGGTTATGAAGGAATTGGGGTCGATGGTGGATGGAGATGAAACAAACGACTTTCACCAAAAAGCATCTGAAAAAGAAACGTCTGACAAAATCAAGAGGTTCAAATCTCAAGCATCCTATCAAATACACAAATTCAATCTATAATCCTTTAATCTCATTGTCAAATCTAATTTCAAGATCGTTTCTCTTTTTTTGCCTCTTCTTCAAGTAGTGACTCTCGACTCGAATTTTGCTCTCATTCTCCGTATCCAATTGTCATCGGCTCCAATTAAAATCAAACAAGTAAACATCGAAACTCCCTCCAAAAATGAGAAGATGAAGTTTTCTCTCTTCTTGAAGTTTGAATCTCGTCATCACTACATAAGCCTCGGCCTCACTCACACTCATCCATTCTGCTCAACTTGTCCGTTCTCTTGCTTGTAATTAATCATGCACTTTTCTGTAAATTTTCGCTGGTCTCTACTTGCTAAGTTCTTGTGTGTCAGACCAGAATGCGAGACGGATTATTTCAAAGATGCGAGAGCGAAGACGCAAAGTTGCTCTTTCTTCTTGACCAACTCGACAATCATTAGACTCGCACAAAGCTGTCAGATCGGGAGTTGACTATTCACAAGATTTCAACTTTGTTCAATTTAATCGCAAACCAATTTAATAGAACGACATGGCTCAAGCAGGAGGAGGAGCAGTGGGACTGGATCAAAGCGAATCGACGTTTCCTCCTTTCCTTCAACAATCTTTCTGTCAAGAAAACATTCAACACAATGAGAAACAATTCTACTAGTCAGTAAATCATTCGCCATCTTCTTGACGTTTAGCTTCGAACAGATTAGAGAGAGAGAGATGCTTCCATCTATCTACTCCATCTCATTCCCTAATCTCAATCTCAACCTGATCCTAACCATTCTCGTCATTCTCTGTCTTCTTCTTGTATCTCACATCCTTTTTCTCTCCCATTCATAGCATCCGATCCGTCTCTCTCTCCTTGACAGGTTCAGTCTGTGGTCTTTTAGGACTAACCAATCTATCAGGTTTCATCTTCTTCATCTTCTCTACTATCCTAATCAATTCCTCCATTCTGATCTTCAAGACCAAATCCTCCCCTTCCAAATATGACATTAGAGCTGCCACTTCCAGACAGCAGAAAGCCGTCAATTGGTGGAGAAGAATCTCAGATGATAAGAGTCCTCAGACCAAGAATGATAAAGTGGTGAAGAATTTCAGTCAACCTTCATTGGGATTGCTTGATTATGCAAGTTTGGTAACTCAGGGATTACAGGAGAATGCTTTTTCTTTCATTCTTTGGTGGACTTTTTGGTATGGAATCGTTCATGGTGAGTAATTCGAGAGAAGATTGGATTGAAGAGATTCCAGATTTGAGATGATTGGATGAGAGTCTCGCACAAGTCAGCTGGATTCATGAGTGGTGGGGATGAACACGAAGAATTGGTTCAAGTCATGAGACTGTCTAGATATCATTGGCGTTGAGAGAAGAGCAAAAGAGCAAGAGAGAAGATCTCTGATGATCCTTTCTTTTCCCTTTCTCTACGCTGCCTTCTCTTTTTGACTCCTTCTATCCTTCGGCTTTGGATCACCCTCGGTATCTATTCTCTTTTCTTCTCTACTTCGACAGTCTATGATTAGAGGCGAGGAAGATTGTGTCTGCTCTACAATCACGAAGGTTTTTCTTTTTCGCCATTTTGCAATACAGGAACTTTTCTTGACAAAGCTTTGACGTCTCGAGTAACGTCTGATCTTTTGAATGATCTGATTCAAGGTCTCAAGATGGTTTCATGCAACGCATTGAGGGAAGAGAATCTGTTATCGGGTCTTGCTGTTCACGCAAGGGACAGCTTGATAGTTTGATAGTTTTCTATTAGAATTTGAGGGAACTAAAGCGACAGCCGCGAGTCGAGTGGTTGGATCAGAAGAAAGACTTGATTTCACTTCGGTAGTCAGCTTTCTCTTTGAGAAACGAGAAACACCACTAAGTCCCGAGAAGTGTGGCACTCTCCCTGACGGCTCTCGACAAAAAGTTATTAGGTCGTGCGAGTGTGGTAGAAAGGAGTGCTTCTCCGTTACCATCTCTGTTTTTGAGACAGCGCTTCCAAGAACATCAAGAGAGAGTTTTTTCTTAGAGATCACTTGGTAGCAGCGGCGGCATAAGCCAGAGGCTCCCGCAAGAGCTGCTATCAAAAATGAATCAAAGTGCAAGCGATAGGGGTCCCCGATCAATGATTCTGAAAGGTCATCCAATTCTTAGTTTCTCTTTGTTTTATTCGTGGCTATTCTCCTACACCTCGAGTCAAGAGTGAGGTGAGTCAGAGATGGTCGATTCGATCTCCCCCAGTTTCCAAGTGGCTGTTCTGTAGATCCCCCAGTTCCCAATTCAGATCCCTCTAGTTTCCGATAGTATTAGTAGATCCCCCAAGTTTCCGAATCACCAGCGACTGACCGCTCGAAACTGTCAATGACCGCCTGATGATCTTCCTATTACAGTCTTTCTAGACCTAAGGGCAGGTGAGCCAGAAGAAGCGTCACGCATTTGTCTGGGACTACTCGGCAAGTCTTTTCACCCCTGTTGATTTTGGTTCACCTTCTGCAGTCGTAGAGACTTGTAGAAGATCAATTTTTTTTGGCAAATCTGCTTTGGCCAGAAGGCTAGAAGCAAGTATGCACGAGAGAGCCACCGTCAGCTAGGCTTCTGAGAATCGAGCGACTATTCTATCTCTATTCTCAGAAGAAGCGCCAGTGAAAGAGATAGCAATGAAAACTAGAACCAGAACAGTCTAAAAGAGGTAGTACAAAGTCCTCTCTCTCGCTGCCCGTGGTCTTCGTTCTCTCTCTCTTTGCACCTCTCAGTACAGAAGGATAGCCCTCGGTCCAGGTCAAAGGTTTTGACCCCCATTTCGATGAAAAAAAGCGATTGATTCAGGTCTCAGACATCGTGGAGGAGTGAAAGTGGTCTTGTTCGATGAGAAATTGACTCAAGAATCCGTTCCAGGGGTCGCTGCGTGGTCAATCTGTGGTGTGTCGAGTGAATGGACGAAAAACAGGCGGAAGGGGGGATGGAAATCGTGCGCGATTTCGAAAACGCTGCCAAAAAGTCAATTCTCCAAAGAATCCACTTCTCTGCTCACTCGAGTCGATTTTGAGACCCATTAGAAATCGGAAAACGAAATGAATCGCACTCAACGGTGGAGACTCGACAGAGAAGTCGGTGAGAGGGCTCAAGGGGAGAGAGTCCTGAGGCCACAAAAGGGCAAGTCGAGAATGAAAATGACTTTGAGTAGCAGGCGCTAAAACGAAGCTCAGTGTCTTTTTAGAAGCCAAATAAGCAGATCGCAGTGCTCAGAAGGCAGAAGATCTTTACGCAAAGAGATGAAAATAAGGGGAAGGGGAGTGGCAGAGGAGAGAAACTTCAAGATGGGTCATTCGTTTTCTCGCGTCCCTTCGATCGTCTTCAAGGTCCCCAGCTTCTTTTTCCTAGTGCTTCTGTAAAAGTGAGGGTTGGTTTGTTTTTGATCTCTCAAATCCCTTAACTTGTACTCGCTACTACTCCGCTACACTGTTTCAGAAGCTTCTTTCATTTACTCAAGTCGAGCATTGTACAAAGTCAACGAGATTAATGCCCATTTGACACAGAACCTTTTTGTCTACACCATCGATCAAATACCCCAACTCCTTCGCTTTAAAACCCCGTCGAGGGTTTCAAACCTCGACAGCCTCGATGACGTCCAATCCCTTGACTCCAAACTCTTTGACAGTACGCTTTCCACCTTCAACTACGTCTCTAGGAACGTTCTCTCCTCTAAGAATGAACTTCAAAGAAGCTGCTCCTTTGAAAGAAGATTCAAAGCAAGTGAGGATCTTGTTCAACTCGGAGTTTGGAGTCGATTTGATGAAGACTGGGTTCGGGAAGCAATCTGAAGGTCTAAGGTTGGAAGGAGTCTGTAAGACAAGAAACAGTAGAATAAAAAGAATGTATGATTGTCATTTTCAAGTGCGGAGTTGAGAAATCTGGATGTATCATTTACTCTCAGAAGAACAACTCGGACACGGACACTCACCTTTGGAATGAACTTGATAGAAAACACGACATTCTCTCTGTCCTTTGATCCTCCTCCCTCTTGCTTTTCCATACCGGTCTCTTCAAAGACAAAAACTTCGGAAAGGGATCTGTTGGAGACTTGAGCGAAAGAGAAATTTGATCCAGCATTGAAAGTAGATGAAGGACTTGGGGAGCCCAAGCTCAAAGAAGATTCAGCAGCATCGGAGCTTTGTTGAGACTTGGTGGAAGTGATAGTTATACCAGAAGTTTTGATCTCAATCAAAGTTTTTAAATGATCAGGGTTAGCTTTTCTTTTCTTGTCAATAGCATTCTTCATTGAATTGGCAACTTCCTTCAACTTCTCATTTACCATTTCCAGATACAATGCATTTGATGGCTCTGAACCCACTTGGAGAAGCTCGAAATTCTCTAAACCGGTGTTCTCGAAGTTTTCTGATTCGATAGACTCATCTGACGAAGATGAAGAAACCAAGACAACCTTTTTGTTCTTTGGAGCTTCTTTCTCGAAAAAGCCTTGAGGAGGATAGCTAAAGCTTGGTGAAGGGAAGAGAGTATTGACGTTCTCTCTATCCTTTTTGAATAAACTCATCTTTTCGTAATCTTTCAATCTAATCTCTTCGACAGAGGCATTTTCGAACTCCTTCATGAACGTTAAACAGGATCCGACTCTGAGAGGGAGTGGTTCCTTGGTAACATCGTCGAATCCTTCGTCGACGTCAGTAGGAGTGTAGAAATAAGCTCTGGACTCTACGACTTGGTTTCCTACTTTTCCCATCGTAACATAGTCCCTCAATCTGATCTCTTCCATCGAAAGACCTTCGAACTCTCTCATGAAAGTCAACCCGCAACCACTAACAATAGACTGAGTGAATGACCCATTGAGATGGAGTTGATCACCATCGTAGATATCAGTTGGTTCGTAGTGGTAGTCTAGACTAGATAGAGCGGGGTTGAGAAGTTCGACTTGCTTCTTGGCTGCCTCGTCCGTGATTTTCAGTTTTTGATAATCTCTCAAACGGATCTCTTCGACTGAAAGTCCTTGAAATCTCTGAGTGGAAGTGATACATGCTGCTTGTGCAGAGCCTACTGTATCGTTCCATTTATTTTGCGCAGGAGTTATTTGATAGAAGTAACCAGATGGTAAAATCTTCTCTCCTTCTGCATCTACGAGTCTTGCAACTGAGTCGAATAGCTGAGCTTTCTTCGTGACAGTGGGTTGTTGTGGAAGGATTCTGTTCTCGTAAGCTTTTAGACCATCTTGATAGCCTTGATTGTAAGCATCGATGTTGTTGGCAGTTGCAGAGTCAAGGAAAGAAGGTGGAGGAGGTGGTGGTGGATGGAATGAGGCTTGGTTCTGACTTTGGATCGAATCCGAGCCTGCTAATGCTTCTTGAGGTTGAGTTGAATTTGGAGTTTTCATGATGTCTTGAGAGATCAGTAGCTATATCTTTTGGTTGAATGTGAGCTACTCGAAGTGGTGTAGAAGAGGAAGAAGACAAGAACAGAATCCCGTTTCCACTTTTTAGATCTTCATCGGCGTGAGCTTATTTGACACAGAGGATCGACACACTCTGATCACTTCTTTAGAATGACTTCGTAAAGAAAATTCATCTTCTTTTCCCTCTTGCTCTTCATTAATCGCTTCATTTGAGGGTGTTTTTGTTCTGTTTCGCATTGCTTGCTTATCCCTTCTTTGTTGCCCTTTTCAATCTCTCGTACTTCTGCCATCTAGAGCATCTTTTTTTTGGGTGCATTTCGTTCGGTCTCAGTAATTACAAACTCCTTCTAATCTGATCTCAGTACAGAAAGTCTGCCTTTATCTAAAGTTGTTGCGGTGAAGTTGTCATTAGAGATGCGCGAGAGTATCGATCTCAAAACGATCAGTCGACAAGTGATAGCTTGGATCTCCTTCAAAGCAACGAAGGAGACCGCGAGACCGATGAGAGAAAAGATCAAAACGAAAGTCAATCGCAAAGTAAAAAATGACAAAGAAGCTGGTACAATCGTTGTTAAAAAATGGAAGAACAAGAGCCCCAGGAGAATCTGAAGCGAGAACGAACGTCGAAGAATCAATCGAAGAAGAAGAGAAGAGAGATTTCCCAGGCGTCGAGGTCGCTGGAAGAATCACTTTCATTTCTAGATCCTCTAAAAAAATGGATCTTCAAAGATCGGAGTGAAAGTCTCTAAGGAGGCGAAAGCCAGGCAAGAGTCGACATGAAATCGATTCCTGAAGATTCGCCGACTGCGGGAGAAGAAGAGAGTCAACAGAGGAGAGTCGATAAATGAGCAGCGGTAGAGAAGAAACTTTGCCTAGAAAGGCCGAAATACCTCGAAATCTCTTGAACCCTATACTCACTGGATTCTCCCGGCTCGACGATTCTCAATTTGACTTTTCCACTCGTAAATACCTCCGCCTTCTCGAGCTCTCTACGTTCTTGAAGCCAGCGTTCCTTGAACCCTTCAGAGGCTCTTTGAGTTCCATCTCTGCCAATCGGCTTGGAAGGCACGATCACAGTCTCTAGGCAAGGAAAAGATCTGACTTTCAAGGCACGAGCCAATTCCAAGTCTTCCTGGATGCGTCGGGGGCTGTAATAAGGAATGGAGAGAATCTTTAGACCATGTGGAAGTTTAAATTCCAGGAACTTTGACAAGACCAGTATCATCGTTGCATCTACCGTCATCACTTTTAACCTCTGAAAGAGAGCGAAGTTGGTATTGGATTTGTGCTCTTCTGGATCATTGTAATTGACACTCATGTTGAGTAAGTGGAGAGACTCGAGGGAAAGATAAGAGTCTCGTAGAGCTAAAAGACAGCTACGGTTGATGTTTGTCTCACTACCAGAAAGTGAAGAAATATCGTTTATCTCTAGAGGTTCTTCGTGACTTTGAGAAGATTGAACACTGCTTGACTCTTTCGATTTCCACCAATCCATTGTTTCCCAACTCCTGCATCCCAGTATCTTTTGATCGGTTCGGTAGCTGTGAAATCTATCCCCAAGGATAGTTTCCGAACCTGTGATAAGCCCGAGAAAGTATCTGAAAGTTCTGCTAAATATTTGAAGTCGTTCTTGTCAAAAATGCAGGGTAGACTAGCCGATCTCAAACCAGTACAGAACACCAGCACCCAGACTACGTTTCTTGCTTTGAAGTTGCTTTCGATATCATCCCACAGAGGGATGAACAGCTTCTTGAGTGAATGAGTCAAAAAAGGAAGAGGGGCTAGTCTTTGGTTCGCCAACTTGGATTGGAGAGGGATTTTGAATTGAGATTGACGGATAATGAGTGTCTGAATGCAGGGTAATAGCTGGTAGACTGCTTCCATAATGAGTCCTACTGTCAATGTCTGTCCGAATCTGACTCCTTGGGCTCTAAGCGCCTTGCTCATCTCAGGTAAATCCTTCTCAACTTCAGCCTTTTCTTCTTGAGTAGGGTCGACATCTCGACGAGCGAAAGTGATGGAGCGCACCCACTTGCCGGAATCAGGATTTCGTACCAATGCTAAAAAGAACCTCATAATGCTCTTGTTGTTGACCGTGACATCGGAAAGCAGTCTGGGTTGGTAGATCGAGAGCAAGTATCGACAGCTCAAAGCGACGGCTCTGAGAGAGCTATCTCTACCTCTGGAACAACAAAATGAAAAGATCAATTAGGTTTCAGTGATCAGCGTTTGAGATATAACAGAACATATTTTTGAAGAAGATTCCGCAACCAGCTCACCTTTTCCCTTTTTCTCTCTCCTGCTCGGTCCCCTCTGATCTCTTCCAAGCGAGTGTCTGAACATCGGGTAGAAATCGATAGATTCCTTCCACAAAGCATTGAACGGCTTTAGATTCCTCGACTATGACTCCTTGAGCTCTGGTAGCCTTGACAATCTCAGGCCATTTCGTTCCGCTTTCAACCAATTCTTCTTGAGTGAGGTCAACATCATGATGTGTGAAAGTGATTGAGCGCACAGACTTGCGAGCATCACGATTCCTTGCCAGCAGCAAATAGAAGCTGAACGAGCTCCTGAAGTCGAGGGTGACATCGAAAAGAAGTTCCCGCTGGTAGATAGAGAGAAGATTTCGACAGCTCAAAGCGACGGCTCTGAGAGCGCTGTCCCTTGCTCTGAAAGGATAGAGGGAAAGATATCGAAGTTTCAGCAAAGATAGGGTCGGAAAGCATTCCTGCTTTGAGAGACTCTGACTCTTAGCTCACCTTTTCCCCCTTTCTCTTTCTTGCTTCGAACCCTCTGACTTCTTCCAAGACTGAATGAACCTGATGATTGCTAGCTGGACATCTTCTGGGATCTTGTCCAAAGTAGGACGTACTTTGACGATGGCTTGAGAAGAAGTAAGTTGTAGTTGATTCATCTTTGATTTCGGAGTGAGTGGTAGAAGGAGAAGAAGAAGGAAGAAGATTTTTCGAATCGAGATCTTGATCGGCGTGAGCTGATTCGACAAAGAGGATCGACACACTTCGATTCGAGTTCAGTTTCAGAAGTTCGCGCAGGTCCAAAAGGGGCTTTGGGAGACCAGAGGGACTCTCTTCTTATATTCCTCTAGCTTCTAATCGACAATAGTATAACTAAAGAGAAAGAATCAGAGGGCAAGGTTTTTTTTTGCATCGTTTCTGTCAAGCTGAGACATCAGAAGAAGGAATTTTGAAGGTAACGCAGAATCGATTCGAGAGAATTAAAGCTAGGAGATGGAAGCAGATACATAAGCACACTAAGCAAGAGAAAGTAGAAGAGTACATACAAGACTGTGTGGGTTAGTGGTGAGATAGGGACGAAGAGTTAAAAGCCTACCGAGAAACGAGATGGAGGTCTTCCGAGACAAGCTAATCGTAGCTCATAGTCAAAGCCGTTGAATTCTCAGCTTCTAGCTTACGAATAGCCTCTCCGAACAGACCATTGACCCAAGCAAACCTGGAAGCGAAAGAAGCAAAGCCGTCAAGTAGTGGCGTTGTCAGTGAAATTCGTAGTGTCGAAGGATCCACCAATCAGGTACTTTCAAAACTCACCAAGGCCTAGTGAAGTCTGTGGCATTATTGACATTAATACTCTCATGCATCAATCCTGTACCGGCAGTTGAATTCCTCAAGAAGCTGAGCGCTTCAACGTGTTCAGCCGTATCGTTCGAAGTCAAGATCTGCATGATCTTGCTCATTGGCCAAGCGTAGTTCCAACCTACGTGGGGGACCCTCCAATTCCATTGAACTGAGAACCAGAAAAGTGCCATTTGTTCGTGGTTGAAGAAAGAACCAATTTTCTAGTACGTTGATAAGTAGCATCGTCTTGTGGAACGTAACCTAGATAAGGTAATGATAGAAGAGATGGAATGTTGGCATCGTCCATATAGTAAACCGATCCGTAACCATCGACTTCATAAGCGTAAACATCTCCAGCATCGATGACTCCCGAGACCTCCTTTCTTGGTTGAATCGCCCATTCAGTGATGGCGGATCTGATCTCATCAGAGAATGATGCGGCGTTGGAAGCCACGTCTTCATTCCAGTGACGTTTTTAAGGATCTCTGAGATTCCAGAAAGAGAGACTGCGAGTTGACTAGGAACATTCGGGAGATGGGGAGGAGAGCAGGAAAGTAAGTCTCGCAGAACAACGAAAACGAGTCCCAGTTTGCTACTCACGCGTTGGAAGGAATCAAGTGAGGGAAACATGGTAGCATCGTCTGATGGACGGAATGCACTTTTGACGAGCCCAGTTCTAGCAGCAGGCTGAAACAGAGAAAGAGACGATGGCTCAGTAACGAGAACGAAATGACGATGCGACGAGAATCTCTCATCGCACGTCGACTCACTTCTCCAAATCCACTATCACTTCTAGTCTCGGTGGAAGATCTAGCCAATCTTTCGAATCTGTAGACTCCACCTCCATTCGATCCGAATCTCTGAGACCATTCTCCGTCCTTCTTGATCAATCCAGGTGGGACAGCAGTATCGTTCGTAGCATTTGCATCATGATCTTCTTGACTTGAACGTTGTTGAGCTCTTAGAGTATCAATGGCCAGTCTGACAGCTCTTTGCCAAGTCTCATTGTTGACAAAATCCAATCTTCCAGTATTGTCATAGGAGAGCTTTGGTAATCTCAAAAAGTTGGCCAGAGAATCGACTTCCCATTTCGATTCCCAAAGGTAAACTCCGTCATTTCCTTCGACTGGTACTTTTCTTTGAGGAATGAAGTAACCTTTTTGATATGGAGGTGGAGGGAAAAACCCAATCGTAATCTGGATTGGAAGAGTTCATGGCTGAATTCTTTGGTTTGGTGATGGTAGATGATTTTGGAGCTCCAAATGAATTGGCCAAATGGATCAGTGATGACGAATTGACTCTGTTGATAGACTAAACCAAGAGCCAGACGATAAAGTTTGATCCAAGAAGCAGAAGTCTCGTTGTACTTTGAGGATCCATCTACTTTCAAAAGTGGCAGATGAGGATTCATTTGAGAAGTGGAGTCTCTCAACCAGGAAGCTTCGATGTCTCCAGTGATCAAGAAAGAACGTGGAAACGCTTTGGAATGATCTGGTTGCGATTCGATTTGAAGATCTGACCATCCAAGGGTTGTGTCTAGAGTGTTTGGATAGCAGCTGAAGAGCAGACAAAGCAAAAGAGAGAGAATGAGAGAGTCAGAAAGGAAGTCTGTAAACGCACTCTCAAAACTAACGCGAGCTTTTTTCTTGGAGTTTCTAAATCTGTTTTCAACTCAGCTTTCCAGATATTCTCCCAGGCTGAGAAAGAGGATGGTGAGCTCGACGCTTGCCAAACATGACTTTCATTCTGATCCACATTCCACCTCGTCCCTTCCACTCTGCTCTCGCCTCTCCCACTCATCGGCATGCTTTCTCACTCTTTTTACTCACTTCATCCAAAGTCTCTTCAAAGCAGGATCAGTAATCTTAGCTGCGACTCTATCGATTTCATCGTCCTACGATGTGACTGATGAACCTCCTATTCTTTTTCGATGGTCTTGAATCTGGCAGCTTGTCCAGTGGTAAAGTTGGATCTACTTTTGGCAAATGATCTCCATATCCTGGATCTCCATCTGCATCTGGAGTTGCTTTGCCCTGTTCTCTTGCTGCGAGGTCGATGTAGAGAGGTGATTCGATTGAGGGTAAGGCTTTGGTGGAGGTAAAGAGAGTGAAGAGTAAAAGACTGAATGTTTGAGTCAACTTCATGATTCTTGATGGAAGAAGGGGGATGAGGGAGAAGAAGATTTAAGCGGAAAAGATGAGTCCTTTTATATCTTTCAGGCCATGTGCATGAGAGTCCTTTGGGAGTGTGGGGAAGGTCAGAAGAGAACCTTTTAGCTTCTTTCGGAAATCCTTCCTGCCCTGATCTTCCCTTCGGTTTCGGTCTGACTTTTTTTGCTATTTCGATCATGAGGTTGTAGAATTACAATTGCAAGGTTGGGAGAGAGAAGAGAGAAACATCTTGGAGGGAGAAAGAGGAGAGGAGAGAGGAGAGAGGGGGAGACTGGGACGATGGGAGAGACGAGAGAGAAAGGTGGATTCGAGGAACCGAAGAGCAAAACTTGGACCGCTCCTACAGGGCAAAGGTACGAATCTATACAGCTGCAGAGGCCTTCCACTGCCGGGAGAGAGAGAGGAGAAATTGAAAGCAGAGTCAGCGTTGCTCGTTCGAGAAGTTCTGGGTAGGACAAATTCTACACTCACGCCAGGGAGTTCGTCTCTCAAGAACTTTTCCAGTCGATTCGCTGATTTGAAGTAACTCGAAGCTGGAGGATTGTATTGTCGGCAATTGTCGAAGACTGGAGAGGTGCAAGGCGAGAAGAGGAGAGGAGAGTTGAGAGTGAGACGCGCTCGAATGGAGGTCCAAGATCGCTTACTCTGTTCCTGGTTCAAATCTATACTCACTGAGCTGAGCGTCTGCTAATAGATTATCAACAGTGGCGTATTGGTTGTTCTCCAACTTTGACTCCATCGTAGAGAGATCTGAACAAAGAAGAAAGAGCGAGCAAAGAGATGTAAGGAACCATGTTGTCGAACAATATCTTTCCTCTTCAAACTCACCCATAGGATTCTTGATGACGTCGTAGTAGTCGCGAACCTGCGAGAGGCGATCGAAGAAAAGACAAATAGGTCAGAGAGACATCAACAATCGCAGTCCAACTCAATCTCTTCTCCTTCACGAGAGCACTCACTTCATTCCCATTGACTGGTTGAGTAAAAGGCCAACTAGAATTGTGATTTCCCAATTCCACCAAGATCTGTCTCATGAGATTATGATGAGGACCTCTCTTAGGTCTTCTACTGATCTCATCCATTTCGGGAGTCCAACCAGATTCCTTCAAACCTGGGATTTGACTTGGATCCAATTTCAATTCTTGACCTTCTTCCTTGTTCTCGAATTCCTTCAAACCAGGATGAACCACATGAGATTGAGAGATTACTCTGATCTTTGATAGTACCAAAGCCTTTTGTGAAGCGATTAAATCATGAACTTTGAGGTATTCGACTCTTGGAATCATTGTGCATTGCATCAAAGTACCACCTTCGTAATCTTTGATGTAACCTACCCAAATGGATCTATCTAGATTGATCTCTTTGGTGAAACCTTGCTTCTTGAAGTAACCGATTGCATAATTATCAGCATAGGTCAAGAAATGCATGACTGGAGAAGAAGCTTTGACGTGATCCTTGAGATGATTCATTAGATGAGACCCATAACCCTTCAAGATGAGATCGAACAAGATGGAGAACATGAAAAGGTGCAGGAAAAGGATCAGTAACAATCGAAGAGTCAACGGCTCTTTCTTCGATCCGTTTCACGAGTCCTTCCTTTCTGACACCTACCTTGACTTGTTCAGTACTAGAGATAGCACAGAACACGATCTCAGCAAACTTTCGATGATTGAAAGGTCTATAAGTGATTCCACCGACGACTTGAAGACCTCTTTTGACGATGGCCAAAGATTGATGATTTCTATCCATTACCAATCTAGTGATATACTCTCTAGGCATCTTTGGCAATTGCCTTTGAAAGATGTTCTTCAAACCTGTTAGTAGGATCATCGATTCCGGAGCACCATCATTTTCCACCACACGGAATCGAATGACTCCAGCTCTCTCTTCTGTGATCGCTGGCCTTTCTCTTCGAGGAGCTGTTCCCTGCGATACAAGAAGGAGAAGCGACAGGCAGAAGAAATGAAGTTCTAGTCAGTGGTGTCTAGGAAAAGGAACAATACAGCACGAAGACTTGACTCACCTCCAAGACATCTGAAGGAGGAGGGGGAGCATTCGAGCCCAAAGGAGGTAGACCAGATTCCAAAGTCGGATCCACCGACATTCCACCAGCAGCCTTCTCACTAGAAATCGTAGGTTCACTCGAGTTGTTTGCAGGTTTCTTCTCAGGTCTAATCCCATCCGGTCCCAAAGCCTGATCTTCCTCCTGTTGCTTTTCTTTCGATTCTGCAACTTCTCCAGCTTGACCTCCGACTGTCTTTGAAGAATGAGCTGGTTGTTTCCCATGACCTTGACCTGTGGAATCAGTAGTACTAGTCGAATTCGTAGTTGATTGATCTAATTTGCGATGTTTGGGAAGAGGTTTATCGTCTTCGTTTTCTCGAGCTGTCAAGAGAAAGAGGAAAATTCCAAAGTTGGGTCAGAATCGTTCAACCACCTTCTTCGCAATTGAGGTTCAAACACGCTTCTCACATCTTTCTGGAGATTGTTCAGGTTCTGGACTCGTAAGCTGAGAACTTGGAGAATCGAACTTGCGCTTGAGAGGATTTGAAGCGTTGAGAGGAGTGGAAGAGATTGGAGCCGAACCAAGAGGAGCGATCTGCCTGTTTTGAGAATGAAGAAATAAGATCGGGAAATATGACTAGATCATTAGTAATGTGGTGATCTGAGTTTCAATCGAGAAGAGCTTCAATAGAGACTCACTTTCTTAAAGAAAGAAGGTCCTCATCCTCGAATTGGAAATCCAGGAGCTTTCCCTTGTCCTGTCGATATCGAATGAGAAACAGATGATGTCAGAACGATTCAACAAGTCTAACTCCACGATTGTCACGAACAAGACGGAGGATATGGAGGGCATACATTGCAATAGATAGCCAGTCAAGCTTGGCTCAGTCGTCTTGACACCTCTCTCTTTCGAAGCTCTCTCCCACCTTTGATCGAATGATCCGGTTTGGAAATAAGTGAAAACAGGCGTTCACGATCAACTCACGTTCAAGAGTTCATCCATTCTGATTGCTACCTTTATCCTCCTCCTTCTCTCTTCATCACCTTCCTCTGCGATTCTACCATGTTCCGATACTTCATGACCACAATCGCAAAGTTTCCAATCTTTACCATTCAAAGATTCATCGACGACCTTATTGATGGATTCCTCTCCTTCTTCCTCGTCTTCATCGTCATGGCTGAGTTGATCACCAATCTTTTTCAAGACTACCTTTTGATCTTTGCTAGGTTTGAGACCTTGACAATTGCAAGCCCCACTGTTTGGATCTGGAGTTGAGGATGGATCTTGATCTTCTTCATCTTCTCTTCCTGCCAAACAGATGGAATGTCTGGCTACTATCAACTCTTGCAAAGAAGTGGAAAGGTGTTCCACTTTGGTCGCTCCAGTTGGATAGATTAATGGCTTCGATTCAGTCGAAGATGACGATGAAGATGACGTTCCTAACGAACGAGCTGCATTTGTAGATCTTCCAAGAGCAGCCATTCTCGAGGAGAGCAAGATTATAGGCAGATTGATGGAGATGGTCAGAGTGAAAGCTGCAATCGACAAGTTCCTCTCTTCATCATGCTTCGCACAGTTCGTCACATTGCATCTACCTCGGAATAAAGTCTACTATTTCAAAAGTCTAAATATCGGAAAGTACAAAGAAAAGACTCAATCGTTCATTTCTTCTATTTTTGAGAGAGAGCAACATGGTCACTTGCAAACGCGACGCGAGAGGAATAGAGATTCGAGATATATGATTGCGAGTCTATTGCAAAGTGGATAGATGATTGAAGATCGATTAGATGAGACTGTCGCATGAAAGAGATAAGAGATTGGATAGGCAAAGAGGACGGAGTCAGCAACCGAACAAAGATCAGAGTCTCTACCCCTCCTCTAGATTTCCCATACTCACGCATTAGATTCAAGAAGTAAGATGATAGAGTGAGTAATCTCTGCAATAGTCATGGTTTCGACATTGACTACCAAATCAGCATCCTTTGGTTCCTCATAAACATCATCAACTCCAGTGAAACCTTTGATTTCTCCATTTCTAGCCTTCTTGTAATTTCCCTTTCTATCAGTCTTTTCACAATGTTCCAAACTAGTATTGACATGAACCAAGAAAAAGTTTCCAGATCCACCAGTCTTCTGAATGGTTTCTCTAGCAGATTTCCTAGATTCTTCATAAGGAGCAATTGGAGCTGCAATGACTCCAGCTCCAGCTCTAGACAATTCAGCAGCAACAAAGGCGATTCTTTGAATGTTCTTATGTCTATCTTCTCTAGTGAAACCCAATTCTGAAGATAATTCAGATCTAACAGTCTCTCCCAATAATAAAGAAACTGATCTACCACCTTGTTCATTCAATTTGACCTGTAAAGCTCTAGCGATTGAATCCTTACCAGAATTGTATAAACCAGTCAAAAAGATAGTGAAACCTTGTTTATTCTTTGGAGGATAAGATTCTCTCAAAGTTTTAACCACTGATTCATAAGAGAACCAATCCGGAATTGGAGTTCCATTCTTTAATCTCCTTCTCAATTCAGTTCCTGAAATGTCCATGGTTTGAGTTCCAGATGGAACCTCGTCAGCAGGTTGATATTCATCAGAAGAAGGTAAATAAGTCATTTGTTGGAATGGTACCATTTCAATTCCTAATTCAGAAGTGAATTTAGTAACCAAAGTTTGAGCATCGTATGGACCATAGAAATCTTTACCATTGGAATCTTTACCTGGTCCAGCATGATCTCTACCAACAATGAAATGAGTAACACCAAAGTTCTTTCTAATGATTGCATGCCATAGAGCTTCTCTTGGTCCACCCATTCTCATAGCTAGAGGAAGTAAAGCTAGATGAGCCATTCCGTTTGGATACCTTGGCATCAAAGAACTGTAAACTCTGACTCTGGTGTAATGATCCACATCTCCTGGCTTGGTCATTCCAACTACTGGATGAATCAAGACGTTGGCTTGTCTTTGTCTTGCTGCTCTGACAGTCAATTCTCTGTGAGCTCTGTGCATTGGATTACGAGTTTGGAAAGCTACCACCTTTCTCCAAGCTACTTTGGAGAAATGTTGACGGAGTTCTGCTGGAGTGAAACGAAGAGCTACATAATCGTAGTATTGAGGTTTAGAGATGGCTTGAACTGCTCCTCCGACGTAAAGCTCTTGAACGCTCTTTTGAAGATAGGTGATAGCTGGATGAGCCAAATCTTCGGTTCCAAAGACTTTTTGACTTTCCATTGATTTCTGAGCTGGGTGAAGATCAGAGACTGATTCGAGGTGAAGGAAGAGATGAGGAAGAAAAGGAACAAAAAAAGAAGATGTCAACGTCCGGAAGAGAGCAAAGAGATTTCAGACAGGAGGATGGAGAGAGAAGCTCCCTGTTCTCTCCTCGCACTCCTTCAGTCACTCACCAGTCAAGATGGCAAGAGCATTGTCATCTCTTGGATCTCTGAGAGCGACTCTGGAACCACTTTTGAGACCTAGCTGGGTAGCTTTGTCTTGAGTGATGTCGAGAGTGATTGGCATTGGCCAGAGAGAGCCATCAGCAAGACGCATGTCGTTGCAACAGCTGATGGAGAGAAGGCAAAGAAGAATAGCAAAGGGAAAAAGGATCAAAGAAGAGATTAAAAGTCAGTCGAAAGTCCATGCGGGCGAGATTGAGACGTTCTCGATTTGTGGAGTTCGAGAAGAAGTTCTTCTTTCTAGCTCTTCTTCCAGTCTCTCGAAAGCGATCAGGCACTCAAAAAGATCGTTCTTGAGTTTCCTTGGAACTGCAGCTGAAGATATGTCTGAGTGAAGACTCGGAAGAGTTGAACAGCCCGACAATCGAGCAGAAGATTTGTTTCTTTCTCTGGGATTCGGGCTGGGAGCTTCCTCTTGACCTCTCTCTGCTGCTCGATCTCTAGGCATTCTTCATCCGGTCTTTCTGAACCAATAGCAATGGCAGCCAACGCGAGCTCTCTCCCACGAAATTGCTGCTTTCCAAATTTGAAATTGCATCTTCGAATTTCTTCCTGTGTTTGGATTGCTTACACCCGAGCTCCCATAAATCCCTCGACTGTAGCCTTGACCATCCTCTTGATACCCTGAATACGATAGATAAACATTCAAAGCCCTGTCCAAGACGATTTGCTCACCTTTCGTAGTCAGCCTTTCCCATGAAACCTTCGAGTGGAGAGAAACCACCATTCATGATGAGCTCCAAGTCACATAGTTGACGCTGTTGGTAAGATGTGGTTGAGTGTTAGAGATGTAATAGCATATTGGTGTCAATAAGAATGAAAGTGGGAGCTGCAATAACCAAGAGCTGCCGAGGTAGGACCCATCCAGAATTCAAGAAGAAAGTTGTTCCCTCTGCTTTCGATGGCTTTGACAATGAGCTCTTCTCTCTTCTCTTCTTGTGGATTAGTAGCTGGAATATAGCAGAAGATCTGTAGCATTCTCCAACTCTGTCACTCTTCTCTCTTCTTGCCTGTTCTACTCACTTCTGTCAAAACAATGTCAGGTAGAGCATCGGCTTCCTGTCTCAACTTTTCAGAGATTGGAGCGTCTCTTACGAGAAGATCTTTCAAGACTCCTCCGTGTGGTGTGTTGGCCATGATTGATGTTAGATGTAGATGAGATGGAGGGGAGAAGGATGAGAGCACGGGGCGGTTGAAAGGAAGAAAGATTCAAGAAGAAAAGTCCAGAGTCAATTTCAGCCAAGGAACAAACTTCGATGACACAATTCTCAGGTCTCGAGTTTGCTATCTTCTTGCTTTTCTGACTTTCAATTTGATGATTGTGTTTCAAACTTCAAGATAGAAAGATGTAGTGCAGATTGGGTTGCGAACGGCAAGAGCCGAACAGCGTCTATGTCTCGAAACCTCCCTCGTCGATCTTCTCCTTTCTACCCACAACTCCATCGAAATCTTATTTCCTCTTTCGCAAAGAACTTTTCGCCAAATCCTCTCGAGCAGCCAAGCAGTCTCCAACGCTTTCATTGTCGTTCAAACATCGACTTTCAAGGGTCGAATCTCATCGTTCAGAGCCATCCAACGCTGAACCTCACTCTCAGCCTCTTTCTCTCTAAGAGTGAGTAGCAAAGTATCAAGACGTGCTCATAGCAAACTCAGATAGAGCCTACCATAGCCTTGGACTTAACGCAGAGTCTGGATATTTTGCTGAATCTCCCCTTTCCGTCTCCCCATTCTTCACTTTCTCTCACAGCTCTCCATTAACTCAGTCATGGACAACTTTCCATCAGAAGTTCTTCTGGCAATCTTTCAATCCCTCAATTCGAAGGACATGGTCAAAGTTATGAGGTGTTCCAAGACTTGGCTCGAGATCATCGACGAGAACAGGAGCTGTTGGAAACGGCTGATTCTGCCGAGCAAAAGCAAAGGATGGAACCTCTCAGTAGTGGAATTGTTCAATAGGAAAAGTCAAAGCACTCTCATAGAAGTCTCAATGAACTGGTCATCGTGGCCAGTACCTGCTCTGATGGAAACGTTGCAAAAGTCGAAGGACACGCTTCGAATTCTTCACATCGAGGACAAACATGGGACTGTAGCAGCACATATGGACAACCATTTATCTAGATTTACAAAACTCATTGATTGCAGAGTAGTAGAAAACATATCTGGTCGAACCTCCTTGGTACACAGAGGAAATAAGATCAACATAGCTCAAGGCCTTCAAATTCTTTGGATTCCTCATTCCCTACGGCTTCTTAGATCCGAGCCGCGCCTGTTCAATCGTCTGGTATCTTTGAGATTGAATGGCGCGATCTCGCAAAAGGACTGCTTCTACATTCTGGAAAGGTCGAGCCAAACTTTGAAGCATGTCAAGTTTTCGATGTGGGATCAGGGATCAGGCTTCATCCCTCCAGATCTCATTCTTCCACAACTTGAAATGATAGACTTTCAAGGTCGCTTTCCAACTTGGTTGAAACCACCTCATACCTGCACTCTGGTAGTCTTTCTCATCCCAGACTCTTTACCCTCAATCTCCAGACTCTGGATCTACCTTTTCGCAGCTATCGTCGCTTTATCGAATAGCTGTCCGACTTTGGTGGAGCTGAGAATCGAGGAGCATAAATGCTTAAACTGTCAACAACATCATGACCTAATTTCCATGCTACGTCAGAGAAAAGCTAATGTGGAAGCTGGGATTAGAATCGATGGGGTCAAAATGATCCCACTCAAACGACTGGTTCTTTCATCTAGGATGCTGAGTACTACTCCTCAAGCTACGCTATCTCAAATCCGGGAGCTGGTAGAAGAAGTCGTTGATCTGCAGAGTGTATCAAGCATTGTCCAAGTCGAGATCTGAGCTGTTCTATCGGTCTGTCAAAGGTGAGTCGGGTTGCATCGTCAAACTTTTCTTTACTGCTCCTGCTTCAAATCTGCTTCCGTGAATCTAAGGTTCCCTGGATCTAACCTTCGTTTGCTTTCTTCGCTTCAGATCGCTTAAAGCAGGATCTCTATCACGCTCTCTCTCTCTTCTACAGCACTTCTCGCCTCTCGCCGATTCACAAAGCCACATCTTCATCCAATACCCAAGGGAAATCACATTCTCAAAAGATCTTGGATGGGATTTGGAATCAACGTCGACCTGTTCTCGTCTTCTTCCTTTTGGTATCTTGAAGCTCGCCTTCACTTCCACTGTCGTCGTTTCTTATCTTTGGCCCAAACGTTTGTTCAGCTTTCTATCTTACGTAAGGTTGAACTCACGAGCAGTGTTGGCTGCCAAACCTCCAGTAGAGAAACCTGGAGAGCGAGAAGAGAGAGAGAGACGGGGATGAGAAGCGAAAGTCAGCTCGAGGGCTCGGACCATCATGCAGTCATCGAAGAATGGATCCTTGAGGAGAGAATCGCTTCTGGAACTTATTCAAGACACTCTTCTGATCCACTCACCCCAAATCGCAACAGCAAAAGCGAGCCCAATCGTGTATGGAGCCGCCGACGGATTCGTGAAAGGGCTTTGAGGCGTCCAGCGACGACGTTGTTGCTGTTCAGTCAAACATCAGTGAAGCAGGCTATACTTTCAAACGGCCCTTTCATGCTTTCGTTTCGAAGTAGACACTCGAGACTTCCCTCGCAGTGCTCGCTTTCAATCCTTCAAAGTCAGACTTGCGCTCACTTCTTGCACCTCTGGCCATTCACCCAAGCATTCTCTTCGACGACGCTTCAGAATTCTTACGTCAAGCTAAAAGTACTGCAATTCCTCTCAAAATCTCGTTCAGAGATAGGACAGCGTCTGTCAATGCCAATTCGTCTTTGTCTTCTTTCTTTTGAAATGGACTCTCAAACAACTCCCTTTCCCTCGAGAGATTCATGTTGCATCGTTTTTATGAGTTTGTTCTGGTACACGAGTGTCTTGACTTCTATTCCTATCATGAACATTTTACAATATTCGTGTCGAGAACGCAAGGCAGAGGATTTCGATGACGCGAGAGCGACCAGAATATCTTCTCTTCTTTTTCATTGCTTGTTGACAGACAAAGTGAGCAGGCGTGAAAAGGTTTGAATGTTTGTCGTTTCATCTCGTGTTTGTTTACATGAATTGCTGCTAGAATGCCCAGAGAAAAAGAAAAATGAAAAGATGCGGGAAGGAAAGAGACAAGTCTCAAGAGGGGGAGACGTGTTGACAAGAAGAGAAAGAGAGAGAGATGGAACTTGGTAAAGCTACACGACAACAAAAGACCTCCTAATGAGACTGAAGAAGTAATAAAAGGTGACTAAAGGAGCAAAGACTTGAAACCCGAGATCATTTTTCTATCCTCATTGAGAATCCTTGTCGAAATCTGCCTTTGCAGGAGAAGCCACCGAAGTTCTAGTCTTTCTCAACATCAAACCTGAAGCATCTCCACCTTTTGATTGAACTTTGTTGATTCTATCGTCCAAGATGTCGTCGTGAAGCTTCATGTCAGCTTCGTGGATTGCCTTCTCGTGTTCTAGATGTTGAGATAGAGCGATGGCTTGAGGTGGTCTTCTAGTGTCGGAAAGGAAGTAAGTGTAGATTCCAGCTCCAACCAGAGTAGCGAAGACGTTGGTGAGAGCTGCTAGGGCAGAGTAACCAGCTGGGAAGCATCCTTTTCCGTAAAGAACTCCACAAGCCATTCTTCCACCGAGTTCACGAGCAGTGTTGGCTGCCAGACCTCCGGTAGAGAAACCTGAAGAGCGAGAAGAGAGAGACGAAGAGAGAAGCGAAAGTCAGCTCGAGGGCTCGGACCATCATGCATTCATCGAAGAATGGATCCCTGAGGAGAGAATCGCTTCTGAAACTTATTCAGACACTCTTCTGATCCACTCACCCCAAATCGCAACAGCGAAAGCGAGCCCAATCGTGTATGGAGCCGCCGACGGGTTCGTGAAAGGGTTTGAGGCGTCCAGCGACGACGTTGTTGCTGTTCAGTCAAACATCAGTGAAGCAGGCTATACTTTCAAACGGCCCTTTCATGCTTTCGTTTCGAAGTAGACACTCGAGACTTCCCTCGCAGTGCTCGCTTTCAATCCTTCAAAGTCAGACTTGCGCTCACTTCTTGCACCTCTGGCCATTCACCCAAGCATTCTCTTCGACGACGCTTCAGAATTCTTACGTCAAGCTAAAAGTACTGCAATTCCTCTCAAAATCTCGTTCAGAGATAGGACAGCGTCTGTCAATGCCAATTCGTCTTTGTCTTCTTTCTTTTGAAATGGACTCTCAAACAACTCCCTTTCCCTCGAGAGATTCATGTTGCATCGTTTTTATGAGTTTGTTCTGGTACACGAGTGTCTTGACTTCTATTCCTATCATGAACATTTTACAATATTCGTGTCGAGAACGCAAGGCAGAGGATTTCGATGACGCGAGAGCGACCAGAATATCTTCTCTTCTTTTTCATTGCTTGTTGACAGACAAAGTGAGCAGGCGTGAAAAGGTTTGAATGTTTGTCGTTTCATCTCGTGTTTGTTTACATGAATTGCTGCTAGAATGCCCAGAGAAAAAGAAAAATGAAAAGATGCGGGAAGGAAAGAGACAAGTCTCAAGAGGGGGAGACGTGTTGACAAGAAGAGAAAGAGAGAGAGATGGAACTTGGTAAAGCTACACGACAACAAAAGACCTCCTAATGAGACTGAAGAAGTAATAAAAGGTGACTAAAGGAGCAAAGACTTGAAACCCGAGATCATTTTTCTATCCTCATTGAGAATCCTTGTCGAAATCTGCCTTTGCAGGAGAAGCCACCGAAGTTCTAGTCTTTCTCAACATCAAACCTGAAGCATCTCCACCTTTTGATTGAACTTTGTTGATTCTATCGTCCAAGATGTCGTCGTGAAGCTTCATGTCAGCTTCGTGGATTGCCTTCTCGTGTTCTAGATGTTGAGATAGAGCGATGGCTTGAGGTGGTCTTCTAGTGTCGGAAAGGAAGTAAGTGTAGATTCCAGCTCCAACCAGAGTAGCGAAGACGTTGGTGAGAGCTGCTAGGGCAGAGTAACCAGCTGGGAAGCATCCTTTTCCGTAAAGAACTCCACAAGCCATTCTTCCACCGAGTTCACGAGCAGTGTTGGCTGCCAGACCTCCGGTAGAGAAACCTGAAGAGCGAGAAGAGAGAGACGAAGAGAGAAGCGAAAGTCAGCTCGAGGGCTCGGACCATCATGCATTCATCGAAGAATGGATCCCTGAGGAGAGAATCGCTTCTGAAACTTATTCAGACACTCTTCTGATCCACTCACCCCAAATCGCAACAGCGAAAGCGAGCCCAATCGTGTATGGAGCCGCCGACGGGTTCGTGAAAGGGTTTGAGGCGTCGAGCTGAGACCAGATAACGATTGCGATACCAATATCAGCAACTAATTCGTTGACGAAGGTTGTTCCAAGAGAGCGTCCGGCAGGGTTGAAGAGGGCGAAGAGTCCTCCAGGTCCAGTGTTGGTGAAGATTGCCGCTTCCAATCCAGCGGCACGTAGAGTGTTCTCGTAAAGATCGATTTCCGGCTTGTACATCACGTAGACTAGAAGTGAAGCCAAGAAACCTCCGAGTAATTGCCAGAAGATGTAGTATGGGACGTTGCGAGCAGGGAAACCTTTGTATAACCATTGAGCGATAGCCACACTAGAGAGGGAGAGAGTAGAAGAAAAACGAGAAGGGAAGATCAAAAGAGATTGAGAGAAGAAGGCAGAAGATAAGAGAAAAGACATGAAATGTCAGGTTCGGAACAAAATTTTCTCTCGAGTGTCGAGCCTCCTCTCCTTTTCTTCCTCTTCCCGAGGAGCATACTCACCCTGGATGGAAAATACCACCACTTGCTGCACCACAAGTGACGATAGCGAACTGAGATTGGGAAGAAAAAGGGGAAATGCGCGAAGGAATTTGTCAGTGAGATGAACGCCGAAGTTACTTCCCAATTTCTCGAGACTCAGAGCTGCAACTCACAGTAATACCGAAAGCGTAAGCGAATCCAATCATTGTCAAGTTACCCTGTGGTTCTTTGGCCACGGTAGTCAAGATTAAGGTGGCCTGAGCCATCTGTCCACAGATACAATAGAACATTACTCTGTGGAAGAGAAACAAAGAGAGAGAGAGACGGTGGCAGCAGAGGGCATAAGTAAGCACATCAAGCCCAGTTCAGAAAAGTTCAGTTGAATGAAGCTGAATTGAGCATCTTGATCTGACCAGGGGAGGCCTTGAGCAAGCAAGAAAGGCATTCTCGGAAGTCGAGTCTTCTCTTCTCGACTCTCTTCACATCTGCTCTTCTTCGAAGGTCAACTTACCCAAGCATTTCAGCGAGACCGGCCTGTAGCCACATTGGACGATGACTATCCCATACTCTACGATGATGCATGGCCTGAAGACCAGCAGAAGCAGCGACATTTCTTTGGGTTTCGGCAATCTCGGTAATACCTGGAAAGAGGGCGAGAAGGAGTAGAAGTTGAGATGAAGATGGATGATGTATCGTCAATAGTTGCTCAAAAGTCGGATCATGTCTTCAAGTAGTATCGAAGGAAGGAAGACGTCGATGAAGTGGGAAAACAGGTCTAAAACGCAGTGACCTTGAGGAGACGATCGACGACTGATCGTGCCTCACAAGAAGGTTCGAAGGTTGAAGAGAAAGCAGGATTCGATTCTCCATCTATCTACTCACCAAGTTCCAATTGGCCTTCTTGAAGACGAGCACGCTGGAATCCATGACTGGTGGATTCTGCGTTGACTGAGCGACGAGGCTCGTCAGCAGCGATATATTGAGGTTGTGAAGTAGACATCGTCGTGTGACGATAGAAGGAGTGGCAGAGAAGAGAGAGAAAGAGAGAGGGGAGGGAGAGGGAGAGGAGATCTAGGGGAAAGGAAGGAAGGTGAGGATGAAGAAGAAGAAGAAGAAGAAGAAGAAAGGGGGAAAGAAAAAAGGCGGTTTAAATAGTCGAGATTCGAGAGGTTCTCGTCCTATAACGGTGTGCCTGAAATTTCTGTGGGGTCATCGGAATCGGATCGGCGGCTCCATTAAAGTCGCCACTTGAAAACCATGCCTCTTCCTGCTTACATTCACTTTCTTCTGTGTTTTATGCTTCAAAAGCAGTCAGAACGAGTCCAAAAACTGGCTTTCTAGGTGCTCTTTGCTCTACAATCTTTGGCCTCTTACCCAGTTACCCCACACTCTGCTGCTCGAAATCTCTTGCCAGTGTTTCCGAAGACCGATACCCACCCAGCCTCTCGGTCGACCTTCGAAAAACATCCCTGATTTTGACTTTTCGAAATTCAGGACAAGTCTGGATCTCAACCTGCTCCAATCCGAAGAGAGAGAGAGCCTTGCTCTGTTTCTGCAAGAGAACAAGATGATCGAGTTCTGCAGACCGATGTCCTTTCTTTCCTCTCTCTCTCTTTCTACCCAAGACTACTTACATACGACTTCTTTCAACCTCATCGAGGCTCAACAAGACCACTCCAAATCAAAGCAGGAACGAGTCGACTTTGTCCCCTTCGTCTCGCGTCGTGGCTCAGAATTCTGACTTCCAAACTCAAGCAAAGCCGTCGGTCTGACGCTCTGTGCCCAGACTCAGATTGAAAAATTCAAAACCCATTTTCGAAGCCCACAAGAAAACTCATTCAATTTCGGCAGCTCATTCCGAAGGGAATTGGTTCTTGACACAGCTTGTCCTCTCTCCGCGACTTTCGAGACTGATCACACGAGTGCTCGGTCTCAACTTCTATCTATTGCTCAAATCTAGATGGATGCATAAATGAAAAACACGATGATATGAGAGCAGGGTAGTAAGAAACATCTATAGTTGCTAATGACTGAACTAGAGAATAAACACAAAGTAGAGCTCCTTTACCTCAGACTTCAGAAACCAAGTCTTTCAGTGAACATCTGAGCGAACCAATCGATTCCAGGAGATTCAGTGACTACTTTGATAGGCTTAACTCTTATTTCAGATTGATTTCCATTGACTTCAGAACCATCATCTCCATTGGAAACTGATTTCTTTGCATCTTGTAAAGCTTCTTCCTTTTGGTTTTGTTCGGCTTTGTTCTTTGATGAGCCTGATTCCAATCCATGATTACGACGACTGTAAAAGATCGAAAGAAAGAATGAGAAAGTTTCGTAAAGTTTTTTTTCTTTCTTTTCGTCTGACCTGATCCTTTTGGTTACTCACTCGACGATACACATTCCTCTCGTCCTATCTCCCTGATATTCAATTTCAAACTCCCTCTCGACAACCTTCCAACCATTGAAATGAGCTTCATTTTCAGTCGAAGGTTTACGTTGCTCATCGTTCTGTAAACCGAAAATGGCATGAGCGACAGCTAATGGATCATGAGCTTGGAAGTTGTCGTGCAGTTTCGGGTCGAAGAGATGTTTGGGAACGTAAGAATTGGTCACTTTCCTAGGCCTTGTTAGAAGTGCCGAGATACTGAGTGACAAAATTCGGAGACAGAGGTCAAGAGAGAAAGGGGTAAGATGAGAGGGAAGCCAACGGAAAGAGTTCAGGAAGAGGACAAAGCAAACAAAGGCAGATGCTTCTACTTACAATTCACCTAGGACCCCACTTTTCTTCAATTCATCACCTTCCTTGACCATGTTTGAATAGGGGACCACATGTCTCTCTGTGATGTCCAAAGGTAAGACGAAGGATTTGAGACCTCTCTTTCCTTTACGTTCGTCGAAGACTGGATGATTCGGAGCGTCTTCCAAGATGATCTTGGCAGCAGTTGGATCTGCAAATGTATTGAACTCTGGAAAAAATGGAAGAAAGTATATAAAGAAGATGATCGAGTCAGTGAACGTTTGTACGAGTCCTGCAAGAGATTCAAGTTGTCGTCTTCTAGCGATTTAGTCTCTGTGGACCGAGCTGACGCGAATAAAGAGACTCGATTCGATTATTCTTCTACTTCGAACCGGATTCTTGAACCCACCAGCTACAGGAGTAGTATTCCCAGGTCCATCCAAACTACATCCCATTATGCTTAGACTTCCCAATCTACTAAAAGTTTCCGGATCCTTTTGAAAAGCCAAAGCAATGTTGGTAAGAGGACCAATAGCTGCAATTCTAACTGTATGAATCGGATTCTCTTTCAATAGCTTCAAAATCAAATCGCATGAAGTGAGATCAGTTGAGGTTAGAGGATGAGAAGTTGGGATTGAAGGATCCGAAGTTGGATATGGATTGTTTGGTAGAGTAGAGATTGATGATAAGCCATCTCTTCCATGGCTTTGAGAAGAGAAAGAAGAAGTTGATAATGAAAAGGAAGGATGAAGGTTGGGAGGAGAAAAGATGATGGATAACGAAGAAACAATTTCACCTCTTCCAAGGGTAGATTTCATTCAATGGAACTCACAAATAACCAGCAGTGAACATTTTGCCACCCAAAGGACCTTTTGCACCGATTGCAACCTTGATCTCTTGACTTTGCAAACCGAAGTTCTGTTGAAAAGTCTCCTTGACCTTTTGACTGGTATTTGGATCGTTTAGATGTTTCCTTAGAACTGTCCCCATTCTGTAAATGTTTGAATGAGCGTGATCTAGAGTTGTGTTTCCGAAAGTCAAGGTGATGGCTTGAAGATCTACTTCTGGAGAAGCTAGGGCCTGAATGAGTTGTGAGAAGGAAGGAGAGAGTGAGTGGAGAGATGACGAAGAGGTTAGAGAACTGATAATGACCAGCACTTACTAGAAGGATTGCAAGGACGTCATCTACGCCTGGATCAGTGCTGAATGATGAAAAGTGAAAAGGAAAAAGGAGAGAGGTTAGGAAGACTCGAGGGTTAGAAGGAAGAATAGAAGTCATTAAAGGGTGTTGTCAATTGACTGACTCTATGATGAGCGGGATTCTCTCTTGTTGAGTCATGTCTTTGTGTCTCTTTGGTAAATGAGTGTGGATGATAAAGGAAAGAGAAAAAGGAAAAGAAAGAAAAGAACTTGCTTTAAATAAAGGCAAAAGGGATGGTTAATGGTTGGTCACAAGGAAAGAAGAAAACGAAGACAGTTCTTCTCAACCCTGTCCTCTCGCAACCAAACAGGCAGCTCGTCTGGAAGAAAGTTGAGATTTCTAGTCAAGAACTTCAATAGCAATGTCGAATCCACTGCTTGCCTTGCTCAACAGAAGCAGCTCAAGTAGTCACAGCAACCCTACCACTCCCCCAGCCAATCCTTCGACTTCTACTTCTCCTTCTACTTCCAATCAAGAAAGGAATAACAACACTGTTGGCAATTTAACTGCGAGTCAATCTTTACTTTCCAGTCTCAATTCTCAATCTTCATCTTCAACTTCCAATCCAATCCCAATCTCTAACTCTCATTCTGTTGCATCTCCTCAACCTCAATCTACAAGTCAGGCTGAATCTCCTCCTCAATCCAAATCATTCTCCAATTCATCATCTTCAAAGAATATTCTGCATCTTTTAAATTCAGCTCCAAATCGGCTGACTTCTCCTCCTCAACCTCCAAATGCAGCAATCAATCCTTCATTCTCCACTCAGAACTCTTCATCAGCTCAATCTCAATCTGCACAACCATCCTCTCAACCTATACCTGCTCAATCTACTACTTTGGATCCATCTCAGCAGCTGTTGGCTCTGCTGGGTGGAATAGCGTCGAAGCCTGCCACTCAAGATACAGAGCCTGCAAGAGAGATTCATCCTTCTCAGTCTACACCGACTTCTCATCTTTCAGAGACCAGACCGGACCTTCCTTCAGTGAGTATCTAGAGTTCAAGTTGAAAAAAAAAACGATCAAAGGTTCCTATTCGGTCAGGCTGCGAGTGAATCAAGTTGAAGCATGAGCAGATCACAGAGAAGACGATAAGAAAGTGAAAAAGGAAGAACACTGTTGTTGCAGAAGAGCGTTCTCTTTTCCCTGGAGCCTGGCTCAGAAATCTTTTGCTTGAGTCTGGAAGGTTGATGAAGATAGCTTTGAAGTCAGAAGGCACGACTAACGGAAGTTCTGATCTTCCGCTCTTCCTCTTCTTCTCTCACTCTCGTTTGCTCTCTCATCGCCTCAAGGTCTCTGATGCCTCAATTGCCAACGACGCAAGTGTCTCAAAAGACCCATCTTCAAAAGAAGCAGAGAAGGAGGAAGGTGCCGAATCTGACGATTCATCAGTCATTGTCATAGAATCAAAATCAGCTCCCGCTGCTTTTAAGAAACCCATTCACAATCATCTAGACACCCCAGTCAAGTTCTCAGATTCAAACACCAACAGTTCTAAACCAGTTCTATCAGCTCTTCATCATTTAAGTCAAACGATTTCCAATGAAACGATCGGAGATAATTCCGGTTGGTCAAGAACGAAAATGTCGAGCTCAAATCAAGACGAAGATGAGAAAGAGAATTCTTCAATCTCTTTGACTACTTTAGATCTCAGATTCCCGAATCCAGGAAACAAATCTATCTATCCAGCAAAGTTGGAAACTAAAGAGATTTCAATGATTTCAAATAACAATTCGACTTCTTCTAATGATCAATCATCACCATTTAGAAATGGTTCTTTCCCAATTCAGAAAGTTAACATTTTAGGAAAAGAAGATGAAATAAGTTGTTATTTGATGTCTAAAGGTAGGATTAGATTGATAGATTTGAACAATGGAAATAGAACTTTACTTTTGGTTCCTGGAAAGAAAGAAATCAAATCTCTATTTAGTAGGAATTTGAGAAGTGGTGGAATTTTAGTGATGGCTTTGATTGAAGAGAAGAATAAGGATGAAAATGATGAAGTTGTTGTCAATGGATCGGTTCTAATTTGGAAAGTTCCACTAAATTTCGGAAAGGAGGAAGTGGAAAATGGTGATTTCGATCATACCAAACCTATCGGAGGTGTTCGTCCATCAATTGAAAGTCAAGAGAATTCCAAGTCATCAAAGTCGAGATTCTCAACGATTCATTTTCATCCAACTGATGAGACGACTTTCTTCTTGGTTAGAAATGATGGAAAGGTTCTGAGAGTTAGAGTGGGAGATTGTCTTCTCCGAGGTCTCACGCCGAAGAATAGAGATGGTTCAGAATTGGAACTGGTGTCGGAAGATAAATTGACAGGGAATGTCAGAAATGTATTTGGAGATGAGGTGAGTCAGAATGAAGTCATACCTGTTAATTTAGCTGAGATCGATAGAGGTTCTGTTGTCTGACTTTCGTTGCTACCTCTCGTTCTGCTCCTATGACGTTGCTCTTTTGCATTACCAGAATCCGAAAGATTTCAATCTAGCTTCAACTACCATCTCTAGAGATGCTTCCATCATAGCTAGACTATTGATCCCTTCGGAAAACAATCAAGAACATTCTTACACTTTGAAGCTTCATTCCACTTCTACTTCATCTTTGGAAGTGGAGAATGAGATGCTCTGCAGAACTCTCAGGATCGGTTTCATCAGAACCTCAGAATCGAATCCTGATTCGAAAGACAGATTCCCAATCCCAAGCTCTTTGAACTTCGTTTATGAGTCAGATGATTCCGAGTTCCCAAATGCTCTCTTGGCGGGCTTCGATTCAAACACGATCTTTTCTCTAGTAGATCTCTCAGATGGAACGTCTAGGCATATCCTCAACTTCAAACCTAATCTTCAGGATTCTCCAGAGGTCAATCATTTCAATCTCGTCTCTTTGAACCAATCTACAAATCATCTTATGATCTTCAATCGTTTGAGATCTTCAGTCTTCTGTTCCAAATTACATTTCAAGAGATCAATCGATGAAGAAAAGAAAGATTTCAATCTGGAAAAGAAGAAAATGATTTCTTTATCTCAACTATCTTTCGATAATGAAGAAGGTCAATTACCTGATGAATCTCAAGAACTCTTTTCTAGATTGGATCTCATTTTGAATCAAAGTGTTAGTTTGAAAGATAAGGAAAGTCTGTTACCTTTCAAAATGGAAGACTTCGATCCGTTCGTTGAGTGTGGATTGAAAGAATCAGTGGTCTCAGTAATGGTCAATCAGGTGTCGAGGAAGAATTTCAATGATGATGGTTTCAAAGCCTTGATCATGAACCAGAAGGGAATCTCTCAGGTCATGATTCCCAAAGAAGTCTTCACCAATTTCGAGAAACAAGAAGTTGCAGAAGTTCAGGTAAAGAAAGAAGATGTTGAGGTCAAGGTTGAAGAGAAAGAAGAAGGGGAAATCGAAGATGATCAAACTCAAGCCAAAGATCAAGCTCCGATCAGTCCTACAATCAGAAACATGAAGCGAGAAAGTAGAACTCCTAGCCCTCTCTTTACCCCAGTCAAGGCTTCTACTTCTTCCATTCAAGCTTCTACTTCTTCAAATCCAATCGTGCCTTTGCACAAGGAATTGACAGGCCTAGATGACGAGGCCAAACTTTCCGAATCGGAACCTGGAACTCCCGCTCAGAAGAACACTCCCCTTCAATCCAAGGGGAAAAGGGGCAGAGGTAGGGGTAGAAGAGGAAAGGGAGGAAAGGGATCGGCCGTCGGAGAAGAAGAAGATGATGAAGATTCAAATCCAGCAGAGAATAACGTCTCAACATCTCTTTCCAACCAGAGCACCTCAAGGTCAACTCTTCAACATCAAGTGGAAGGTGCTGCTACTGAAGCTGAAGTGGAAGATGCTAAGAAAGCAATCTCTCACCTGCTTGGTGATCATCAAGATCAGACGAAAGATGAAGTCGACGAGGAAGCAGAAGCTGAAGCTGAGGCTGATGCTCAGAAGATGATGCAATTGGAAAGAAACGAAGCTTCGACTTCTCAAAAATTTCCTCCACCACAACCGAAACTTTCGAGGAAAGCAGCAAAAGAAGCTACCAAAGCAGCTCACGAACGTAAGGCTAGATCGGCTGTGGAAGACGTCAAAAGGTCTACTCATTCCAGAAACGGATCGAATTCTTCACCTGCTTTGGGTGCTCGTTCTCAACTACCAGGAGGAGACAATGCATCTCTGAACGCTGTTGACCCTTCAGGTATCGCTTCATCTCTGGCGGCTGACTTTTCGAATCAACTTAGAACCATGGAAGCAAGGATTTTAGGCTCGGTAGATCAGAAACATCATCAATTCATGCAACAGTACGTCACTCTGAACCAATCTAAGTTCAATCAAGTTGGTCCTTCGAATGCTATGCATCAGCGTACTCCTTCTCAACCTCAAAATTCGATGCCTTTAGATCCATTGATGTTCCAATCTCTAGTACAACAGATGAGTTCGAATCTGATCCCTCACGTTCATTCTGCAATCAGAGAAACTCTGCATTCAAGAATTGCAGAAGGAATAGCTGATTCTCTGAGTCGATCTCTACCATTTGAGTTGAGTCAATTATTACAAAGACCAGACATCTCAATCATCATGCAACAGAACATTTCGAAATCGTTCTTCCATTCAGTTCTACCCTCCATTCAGAAAACATCGGTTGAGATTGTAGAGAAAGTTTTGGAACCGCATTTCGAACAAGAATTAAAGAACCTCACTGTTAGAATCGAAAGAAAGATTCAGTCGGAAATGCTGGAATTTAGAAAAGGTTTGGAATTCGAACAATCTGAAACTTTGAAGGAATTGGAAAGGAATTTCGAAAATGTTCATGCTGGTTTCAATAGTTTCGGTGAAAGAGTTAGGATTTTGAGTGATAAGAATGCTAAATTGGAAAAGACTATCGGAAGTTTGAGGAAAGAATTGGGAGATATGAGATTGGAATTGAATAAGAGAAATGAAACTTCGTTGGGAGGAAATGGCAATGTCATTCCGGAGACTCCAAGCAGGAACTATCACGTAAATGGAAATTCGATTGGAAATCACAGAGATTTGAGTTCTACACCTGTCAATTCTTCTCCTTGGACGAATAGCATCAACGTCTCTGAGCAGGTCTATCATCAACAACATCCACAACAACAAGCAATCGGTCAAGGTCAAGGAGCTCAGGCTCAACCTCATATGGGCGATCCTGCTAGCTTTTTCTCTTCTTCTTCATCTGTTCATGCAGTTTCTAGTCCAATCTCTCATTCTCATATCAATCATCATCAGCAACAACAACAGCAACAGCTTCAAAACCAACACTTACAAAGTCTTCAAGCTTCTCAATCTCAACCTTTGATCAACAACAATTATAGATCTCAGATTCCGAATCCAATCTCGATTCCATCTTCTGCGTCAAATCCAAACATCTCCATTGTTCAAGACGAAAGTAGGAACGCAATCGACTTGTCAGATTTAGAAGATTGCTTCCTATCTGCTTTATCTGCTCAACCAAGTTCGAAATCCAACGAAATGTTGAAGTCGGTAGTTCAAGGTCTCTATTCAGAAGCCGTTCAAGTCAATTCAAATGCAAAGAGAAATGGTCAGAACTCTTCCATGACAGCAGTGAAACATTTGGATTATAGGATTCAATCTTTATCTCAACCTGTCATTTTGACTTTGATTCATAGGTTATCGACTCTCTTGAATCCGACTTCTTCTTCAAACGAAGCTTTTGTTCAGCCGATTCCATTGGGTTTATCTTTACCTATCATTGAATCCTGTTCGAAGGCTTTGAATAGGAACGATGAAATGATTTCGAATCATTTGTTACATGTTGGACCAATCATTCGAAATTCTTTGAGATTGGCTGGGAGAAGAGTCAACTCGATCGGTGGCAATTCTGGGGGAAAGATTTGGTTGGAAGACAAGAAATTGGATGAGATTTGTGCTAGGTTGCCATGAAGGAATGTAATGCGAAGGAAAGGTGAATCGATCGGATGGGGCTGAGGTTAGATGGAGCTGAATTTTTCTTCTTGTTTCTTTGCTTTTTTGTTCTTTGCTTTTCATTTGTACCTTATTGAATCAAGAATGTGCTGCAATTAACGTCTGCTCTTAAGATGAAGTCATGAGGAGCTGAGAAAGTGTCGATCCTTTTTGTCGAAAGCTCACGTTTGGAAAGTCTTCTTGCTTCTTCTTCTGCTTCTACCACTCACTCCAAATTGACAATGGATCCATCATCAATCACCTCTTCTCAACTCGTCGTCAAAGCACCTACTACTTTGGACAAGGTCCCAGAAGACGTCCAGCTAGCAATCATCAAGGTCATTCAGTCTTGGAAGAGATCAGAGGGGACCGAGCAGGAGAGAGAAAAAGGGAAAAGGTGAGCTGGTTGCGGAATCTTCTTCAAAATATGTTCTGTGATATCTCAAACGCTGATCACTGAAACCTAATTGATCTCTTCATTTTGTTGTTCCAGAGCTAGAGATAGCTCTCTCAGAGCCGTCGCTTTGAGCTGTCGAAACTTGCTCGCTATTTACCAAAGAGAACTCCTTCTCGATGTCACCCTCAACTTCAAGAGCTTGTTCACTTTCTATTTGCTTTTGGAAAGGAATCGTGATGCTCGCAAGTTTGTGACCTCGATCACTATCGCTCGTCGAGATAGCAAACTTACTCAAGAAAAGAGGAATGAAGCAGAAGAGCATTTGGAGGAAGATTTGAAGGAAGTTCTCGAGGCCCTCACGTCTCAAGCAGTCAATATCGGTGGGGGATCAATTACCGTAGAGTGCGTTGTGGAAGGAGCCTATCGGTTTTTAAGTAACATCCAGACACTCGTAATCCATATACCTGAGTTCAACATCCCTTTTCAATCCAGATGGGCAAGTGCAAGGCTACCACCTCTTCCATTCCTAACTCATTCACTCAAGAAGCTGTACATTCCTCTGTGGGGAGGTGTCAAAACCACGACCAACCTCAAAGCTAGAAACGTAGTCTGGATACTGATGTTTTGTACTGGCTTAAGATCAGCAAGTCTGTGCTGCATCTTCGACCAGAACGACTTCAAGTACTTAGTCGAATTCTCAGATACCTTTTCGGGTTTATCAGAGGTTAGGAAATTGTCATTGGGTGCTAGATTCTCAGAAAATGATTGGATTCAGAAATATTGGGATAGAGAGGTTGGGAACCAATGGATCGGTGGTAACAAGAAAACTCAAGCGATCTTCAATCTTCTCAAAATCACGAAGAACCTCCAGTGTCTAGAGATAAACAAACTGCCTTCCGTCTCCAAGGAGGAAACCAACATCAACTCCAGCTGTCTGTCAGCCCTACGAACTTCTTACTCTTCTCTCGAGTCTATCCGCTTATTTGGGTTAGGTATCAATTACATTGATCCAGAAGAGTACAAGGCTAATTCCAACTTTACCCCTTTTCAGAATTTGAAGGTGATTTTCTTAGATGCAACGATGTTGGTGCTCTTAGCAAGGATCACAGATATCGAATTCCCTCATGGTTTAAAGGTCCTTTGCTGCCCCTATTACAGCTCGCCGACCATCCAGGAAGATCTGGAACTGGCTCGTGCCTTGAAAGTGAGATCATTGCCTAAATTAGAGGTGGTCATCATCCCTTCTACTCGAATCTTCAAAAACGGTACTCAAGCAGACTCTGAAGATTTCAAGAAACACTGGCTTGGAAGTCGTAGAGAGCTTGAGAAGGCGGAAATCTTTCAGAGTGGAAAGGTCAAATTGAGACTCATAGAACCAGGTGAACTCAGTGAGTATTGTTTCAGAAAACTTGAGGCTTCAAGGTTCAGATTCCCGTCATATTAGTTCTCTCTAGCGGAGCTCAGTCACCGACTCTTCCCTCCCCTGTCGACACACCTTCTTTTCTTGCAGTCGGCGAATCTTCAGAAACCGACTTCATGTCGACTCTGACCTGGCTGTCACCTCCTTAGAGACTCTCGCTTCGATATTACAGGCTCGATCTTCTAGAGGATCGAGAAGTGAAAGCGATTCTTCCAGCGAAGCTCGCGGGCTGGGGAACTTCTCTTTTCTGACTAGTGACCTTCGTTCTCACTTCAGATTCTTCTTGGTCTCCCTTTCTTCCATCTTCTACCGAAAATGTACATACTCCTTTCTCTCCAACTGAAGATGATGTAGGCTTTCTCTGATCGATTGCTTCACTATTTTGAAGGTAAACGAGGCTTTCACCTGTCGACTGATTGTTCAGATCTCAGAGAGACCGAGAACGTACTCTCGCGCATTTTTGGAAAATCTCAGAACGAGCAGACTCTCTATTTTGAGATTTTATCAGAGAAAGTTTTCATGTACTGTGACTAAGCGAAATACACCAGAAAAGAAGGTGCCCTAAATGGCAGAAGTACGAAAGATTGAAACGGGCAAGGACGAAGGACGAAGAAAGAAAATGAAATGAAAAGAACCTCAGGTGAAGCTCTTTCAAGAAGAAAAGTGAGAGAAAGTGGTCGAAAGAGAAAGTTGTTGGAGAGAAAATTGAATGAAACAGTGAAGATTCCGAGCCCGTTATCCTTCACTTGCGAGCGCCGATTGTGAAAGCGGTTCTCTTGGTCGATTCGCTCTCCAATTCTGCTGATTTGTCTGTTGAGAGATTTGACGATGTTAAAAGAAAAAAAAGGAATCCCTTGATTCGAAGCTGTTCGGAGTGAAAATGAAGAGAACGCCTTCACTCGAACTAATATCAAGCGTGTCCGATCCTCTTTGTCAAATCAGCTCACGCCGATTCAAGATCTCGATTCGAAAAGTCTTCCTCTTCACTTCTTCTCCTTCTACCACTCACTCCAAATTGGAAAGAATCATCTTTCAGTCATGCCTTCTCAGGAGATCATCAAAGCACCACCTACCTTGGACAAGATCCCAGAGGACGTCCAGCTAGCAATCATCAAGTTCATCCAGTCTTGGAAGAAGTCAGAGGGAACGAAGCAAGAAAGGGAAGAGGGCAAAAGGTGAGCTGGATGTTGCAGTCTCATATTTGAGATATAGCTTTCAAAATGCCTTCTTTGCGAAAACCTCAACTTATCTTCTTTCTGCTCGTACAGGGCAAGAGACAGCGCTCTCCGAGCCGTCGCTTTGAGCTGTCGAAACCTTCTCCCTATCTACCAGCGTGAGCTCCTTTTCGATGTCACCCTCGACTTCAGAACCTCGGTCAGATTCTATTTGCTCCTGGCAAAGAACAGTGAGGCTCGCAAGCTCGTACGCTCAATCACTTTCACTCATGGAGATGATGACATTACTGAAGAAAAGTTGGATGCAGTGGAAAAGGATTTGCAGGAGGATTTGCACGATCTTTTCGAGGCTCTCACAGCTCAATAAATCGAACTCGACGATGGAGGAATATCCGTAGAGTGCCTTGTGGAAGGAGTCTATCGATTTCTGAATAACATCCAGACACTCGTAATCCTAAAACCTGATTTCAAGATCCCTCTCCAATCCAAATTGGCCAACGCCAGACTAGCACCTCTTCCATTTCTGACTCAATCACTCAATAAGCTCTTTATCCCTATGTTTGGAAATGCGGAAGCAAACCTCAAAGCTAGAAATGTAGTCTGGTTGCTAGTACTCTGTACTGGATTGAGATTGGCAACTTTTGGCTGCAGCCTCGACCAGAACGATTTCAAGTACTTAAATGAATCATCAAGTGCTTTCTCGGGCTTATCAAAAGTACAGAAACTAGCTCTGGGAGTTGATTTTTCAGTGAACGAGTCAACCGAACGATACTGGGATGCGGGAGTTGGGAGAGAGTGGATCGGGGGAAATCGAAAGACTGAAGCAGTCTTCAATCTTCTCAAAGTCACGAAGAACCTCCAGTGTCTAGAGATAAACAGTCTACCTTTAGTCCCAAGAGAAAAAACAGGCATCAATTTCAGCTGTCTATCAGCGCTAAGGAGCTCTCACCTTTCCCTCGAGTCTTTCCGCTTACTTGGATTGAGACTCAACCTTGATGATCCGGAAGAGTACAAGGCCAACAGCAACTTTTCTCTCTTCCAGAAATTGAAGGTGTTACATTTGAATACACCGATACTATTGATCTTGTCAAGCATGCCAGAAATTAGTTTCCCATCTGGTTTAAAAGTTCTCTGCATTCCTTATTACGACGTCTTCCAGGCCGTGCAGGAGGATCTGGAATTGGCTCGTGCCTTGAAAGTTAGATCCTTCCCTAGTCTAGAAGCCGTAGTTATACCTTCGAAGGGGATTGTCAGAAATGGTTATCTAGAAGACACTGACGAGTTCAAGAAACGCTGGCTCGAAGGACGTAGAGAGCTTGAGAAGGCGGAGATCTTCCAGAGTGGGAAGGTCAAGTTGAGACTTGTTGAGCCAGGAGAATTCAGTGAGTATTGTTTTGAGGTGCTACAAAGTAGTTCAGCACCGCTTGTAACGCTGCTCAGGGACTGACTTTTCCCTGTTGACGCGTCCTTCTTTTCTCGCAGTTGGCGAATCCTCAGAGACCGATTTTATGTCGATTCTCCTCTGGCTCTCGCTTCCCTAGAGGCCTAGTCATCAACAATGAGAATCAATGATTTCTAGGACTTCATGCATGAAACGGTCATTCCTTCAGCCATCCGAGGGTTGGGAAACCTCTGTTCTCTTCTTCTGCGATTGATTCTTTGACCTTCGTTCCCACTTCTGCGTCTCTCTTCCGTTTGACCTTCCCATCGAGAGCATCGTGCTTCCTTTTCTTTAAAGTTGGCCCTTCCTTTTCTCTGATCGGTCTCCTTCGCTGCTTTGAAGCAAACCGGAACTTTCACTAGTCGCGAGCTGCTCCTTTTTGCATTCTTCTACAATACCGATATTTACAATCTTCGTCGAAGGTCACCATCATTTTAAAAATGCCTTTTCAGTCGGTAACGAGGCTGACAAAGGTGGCGAAGGGCGACGATGAGGGATGATGATAGACCAAGACACCTACCTACCTCTACAAGCAATTTTCGAGCTTGAAAATCAACTCAAAAGCAACTGGGCCAAAATTTTGAGAACGCTTCAACTCCTGTCCCATCTCTCGCAAAGTCATTGACTCTTTTCCGACCATTTTAGCAAATACTTCGACATCCATAACATCTGCCAAAAACATTCAAACGAGAAGGAGAGCCGTGAAAAGCTCTACAGAGCTCGAAAACTGCTCTTAAAACACCTTAGCCGTGAGTTAAGCAATGAGTCAACTCAACTCAAACTCAACTCACAACTCAACTCACAAAGTAAAGTTCATCGTTCATCTCAAACTCGAGGGTTTCGACTCAGATGGTCTAGAATCACATCTTATTTCATTTGGAACTTATTTCTGAGGAAATTGAACAAGCTAAGGCTGCTTCGAGTTGGACTGAGATCAGACCAAGGAAGTCGTGTGGGAGACTCGAGACTCGCCATCGACTCTTTCTGACCTCTCTCTCTTCATCAAAAGGACTCATTACGATCCTATCTCATCTGACATACCATGTCTCGGATAGAGACCAAGAGAAGATTCTACGATGGAGATCTAAATTTACATTTTGAATGATTATGTTTGATTGTACATTGTTTTCTATTTGTTTCTATTACGTCAACAAGTCTTTGGTCAATTCAAAAGCAGTAAAAGTAGCAGCAGCAGCTGGTATAGCTCTCAAAAGCGTTGGAGATAGTCCTCTGAAGTAAGCTGAAGTTCCACCTTCTCTTCTGACTGTAGCGAACTCTTGAAGAATGTATCCTGGACCTAATCGATGGGACGTCAATTGCACGTGCGACTTTACGACGTCTGGGAAGGTTGCATATGAGGAGAAGAACATTCGGAATGAAGGACAAAGAATGGATCAGCAGAGAAAGCGGGCTAAGTTAAAGAGACTCGATAGAAGAACAATTGCACCTCGATGCTCACCGATAGGATAACAAGCCAACCAATTGCAGATTCCGCCGACACTCCCACTAGCCATCAGAGCCCAGACGGGTAGATTCTGATCTTTAGGAAGATCTGGGAACAGCCTGGTTCGGAAAGTTCGTTTGGTAGTCTCGAAGCCCGCGTAGAATCCTGCATAAGCTGGGGCTTCTCGTAGAGCTGTGATCTGAAAAAGAGAAAGAGGGAAAATTGGCAAAAATTGAAAGGACGATATCAAGAGAGTCAGCAATGCTTCTTGAAAGGGAGACAGATGACAAGCTTTCGAAATCTGAACTCGTCGAGAAGAACTTTCTTACTCACCCAGAATCCTCGCATCACACCTCTTCGGAAACCAGCTTCTTTCCAGACTGCATGAAAGAGAATCGATCCAAAGAGTGAATCGGAGATGAAGAACCAATCAGTAGACAGACAAGCGGTGTTGGAAGCAACACTTCGTATATCTTTTCTCGATTCTTATGACTCACGATCAGCTGCCACCTGCGTGAGCTTCTTGTCCGACGCAGATCCATACTACAAATACGCGTGAGAGTAGATGACCACACGAGACAGGAAGATTATAGAGGGACATAAGGTGAGAATCGTAATCAGATCTCTGGACTTTCATCTCTCGAAGAAAAGCTCCATCTTCTGATTCGCTCTCGAAAGCTCACCTGCGCCTGCATTCTGATCTTGAAGAGCTCCACCGGACTAGCTACCAGAGAGTTGACAGCTCCAGCCAAGGCTCCAGCCGCTGCTATCTGAGGGATAGAGAGATCTGGAGTGGAAGAAACGACTCTTTTGGAGAGAGCAAAGGCTGTGAAGAGTAGAGAGTTCTGAGCTGCGATACCGAGCAGAGGCGAAGCCATGCCTTTGGAGTAGACATGAAGTTCAGCATGAAGAATTAAGTGAGAGAGAAATCAGAGATCAGAGGTGAGATAAGGTCTGAGAAGAAGTGGAGTGAGGAGAAGATAAGAAAGACATTGTGCTCTGTTTCGACATCTTCTTATGAGATGCTAGATGCAAGCAGCTGAATGAATGAATCGCATGCATTAATGTTGAGTAGAATGAGAGCCAATCCAAGTTGGAAGGAGCTGCTGCTTGCTCTGCTCTTTGCCTGCCTCTGTATCAAATTTAATCTTCTCTCTCGCCCTGTCGTATCTGTATTCTACTGACCTTTATACAAAGCCAGCACGCCTTCCTTCTTTACGGTAGTCTTGAAGATATCCCAAGGACCATTGAACATTCCCCTTGGAGCCAATTGAGCTCTGACTCGAATTGTATCCAATGGTTGGCCCACAAAGACCTGAGCTGCTCCTGCCACTGATCCAGCTGCCAAATCTGTGAACGGCAATTCTAGAGGAGGCCACGTGTTTGACATCTTGAATTGATTTCGACGATCAGGTCGTTTCTCGATGAGACTCAAGAGTTTCAATTAAGTGTGTGTTGGTCTGTGGGAAGAAATCTCATCCACTTTTCTTCTTGCACCATCGCTCTTCGAGAACCGACCTCTGACCTCGACATCGACATCAAACGGTTTCATTGTCAATCAGAGTGATCATCCAAATCTTATCCGAGTGGCGTACTGGGTGGGTCATTGTCAAGATTTGGGATGGAGGACAAGAAGTTTGCGATGCATCAAGAATCGAGAAGAACAGTCTATGAATTGAGATTATGCACGATGATTACATTGGAATTGATTTGAATGTTGGCATGAACTAAAAACAGAAGTTGTAGCCACCCTTTAGAGGCTCTACTCTTCACTCTCGATCCTTTCGGTCGGATTTCTCAACCTTCCACTAGCCACGATGCCTCTTCAATGGCTTGATACGTTCCTTCCTATCCCTAAAGAAGTAAAGAGCAGAGAAAGCGAAGAGGTAAAGATGGAAAATCAGCGATTAGTCTCTGCGCTTTCAGATCTACACAGAGCCAACAAGAAAGTACTCACGCAAAAGCTGAATTCTTTCTCTTCCTACTGGCGTGCTTAGCATCGTTCTTGTAAGCCTTTCTCTTAGCAGCAGCTTCAGGATTCGTGATTCCTTGCATCAATCTAGCAGTCTTTCTCTCTCTACGCTTCTCTTGAGTGCGTTTTCTGACGGCCTGGAAAGCGGTGGCGAATTTGGTCGTTCCGACTCTTTCTTGAACTAGCTCTTGAACCTCGGTAGCCAGACTCTTCAGTTCCTCTAGAGATTTGTTTGAAAAAGAGAGAAGCGAAAGGACTGATTTTGTTAGCGAATGGGAAGTAAACAACGCGAAGGATTGTCACTCTTTCTCAACGAACAATCGATTCTTCTAATTCGCTGAACTCACCCATTTGAGGATTCTTGATAGTTTCGTCATCGAGGATCCGATGAATAGGAGTGATGATATGAGGCAAGAATGTCTCTACTCGAGAAGGATCGAGATGAGCAGACATGGCAGCGAACCAACGAAGAATCGATGAAGGTTGAATGGACCATTGAACCTGTTTGAAGTAGAGAGGAAAGAGATGTGCGAGTTTCTTAATGCAAGAGTCTCGAAGCGCAGAAGAAGAAGGCAACGTCAAGCTTCTTGATTACTCACCTCTGGTCCAGAAGGTTTCCTAGACAGCTGAGAAGATCTAGCTTGATGAGACAACTTGGAGAACAACCAAGCCAAAGGATTCTCGACTATGCCAGCTGAATTGTCGATTTTAGCAGCAGTGACTTCGGCTTGTTCCTCTTCAGCCTCAGAATCTTCATCGTCGTCTTCTTCATCTTGAGCCTCGTCTTGATTTCCATCTTCATCAACTTCGATAGATGCAAAACCATTCTCTGATTTCTTGGATTCCACCTTGACCAAAGCAAGGGATTTCCCAATGAACAGCAGATTCTTGACTACTTGAAGACTCAGAGTATCATCTAAAACGGAACTTCTCAGTTGGAGAGATAGCTTCTTTGCGGAATCGGTCAGAGCTTCGAAACTTAGAGGATCCTTGATGTCAGCTTCCATATCGGGAGCGGCTAGAGTCGAAGTGGCATAGAGAGACCCTAGCAGCCTCGAAGAAGCAATTCTCACCCACTTGTGAGGGAAGAGAAGCAATCTACGAACCGAATCCCAAGTGTCTTGAGAGATCAGAGTCGGATCTACCTTGTGAACCTTCGTCAAGACTTGGAGAGCTTGATAAGGTAGCTGCCAATCCAGATCGATTTCCATTTGATCCTCGAAACCTCCAGAAGTTTCCAAAGTCTCCAAATCTTCAGCGCAATCCTTGAGAGCAGATCCAATGTTTTGAGATGCCTTCGATAACCATTTGGAAGAGAAGTCTGGAGCTCCTTCGAGTAAAATTCCATAGACTTGCATTCCAACTTTGGCCAGTTCTTGACGATCGGTCTGACCAGCCCAAGCGTGAGTCATTTGGATGGACTTGTTGAGTTGATCTTCTTCCAATAAACCGATCAAAGTCCTGAGAAGCTTGGCTCCATTCTCTCTGCATTTCGAAGATTCGTCATTTGCCAAAACCATGACCAGTGCAACGAAAAAGAGATCCGAATTCTCTCTTAGAACGTCGTCACTGAACTTCGAAAAGATTGCAGAGATCAGATCCATGACACTCAGTCTACCGCTCTCGTAGACGTAAGAGAGATTCTTAGCCAGGAAGGACATTTGATTCTTGAGACGACCTTTTCCTTGAGGATAATCTAGAAGGAATTGAAGGAAAGTTGCTCTACAGAGTTCTCTGACTTGACCACTTTGATTCGTCACTAGCATTTCAGCTACTTTGTCCATCACATCGTAGACTTCTGGAACGACGAACTTCCTAGAGACGATTGCTCTGAGAAGACCAAAGAGAGTAGATTGAGCAGAAGGTTCTTCGAGATCTGGAAGAATCAAAGCTAGAAGTTCCGTCAGTTGCTTCTCCTTGATGTCTGCATCTTTGCATTCTCTGAGGATCGAGGTCAGAGTCTTGAGAGCCGTTTGAGTGATGTCAGATTGAGCAGTTCCACTTCGATGAATGATGACGAAGATCTGCTTGATGAAGACTGGAAGAGAAGGAGATAGAGATGGGACCGGACATTTGAGAAGACCTCCAGTAGCTTTCAATCCTAGATTCAAGACTCCGAACTCTGTTGCATAGAGAGTGTTTCCAACCACTGAGACCATTGGATCGATCTTTGCCAGCACTTCTGCATCGGCGAAATCGAAACGAGCTCTTCTCAACGCAGTGACCAGGAGATCCAGACCGAAAGCCACGAACCGATGAGCGTTTCTGACATAGTGATCTCTTCCAGATCCCATAGCTGCTTCTACATCTTTCCTCTTGAGGAGAATAGCGAACTTGTAGCCTGCTAGAGGGCCTCCTTTGCTTCCGGCTTTGGCTCCAGTCTGTTTCCTAGGTTGAAGGAAAGCAGCGTTACGACTGATCAGAGTATGACAGAGGACCAATAGAGAAGAAGAATCGAAGTGTTGATTTGAGTTGATTCCAGCTGCGACTCTCTTGAGAACGTCATCGATGCTCTTCATAGCTTTGGGAATCTCCGTTTGCTGCATGATGTCTCTCAAAGGAAGAAGAACGCTACTCATACGATGAGGAACCACCACCTTTGCCAATTGCTCGAAAGTGTCCAGACTCTTGCTCTGACGAACTTCTCTCATCTTTGACTTGTAACCTGGATCGTCTCGATCTTCGGCAGTGTGACCAAAGATGTCTTCAGTGGCGACGTGGACGACATCCTCTATTCCTTGATCCAAAGCTTCCAGAGCGTTTTCAGCAGAGCTCATCATGTGGACCAACAGAGCATGAACAGTGAAAGCCAAGACAGCTAGTTGAGGGCCGCGAGTGAGAGATCGACGAAGTTCTTTGACCATGACCGGAAAGTAAGAAGGACCAAGATTGAGAGAAACTTTCCAGAGAGTCTCTCTAGCGAGATCTCTAGTGTCTTGGGCTTTGCTCTTGAGGACGTTCGAGAGAGTGTTGAGAAGCTTGTGGATGTGAGCTTCCCTCTTGGCTGGAGGAAGACATTTGGCTACCTTGATGACTCCTACTGCGATCGGAAGTCTGACAGCGTCATCGGTGTCGTCTTTTTGAGAAAGATAGTTCATCAGAGATGGAAGTAGCTTGCCAGTGACTGCATCCAAGACCTTGACGCTACGAGCTCTAGCCTCTTCTGCAGCTGCGAGTTGGGCTGCCGTCTCGATATCGTCAAAAGCTTCGACTTCGACCTCATCTCCTTCTTCTCCTTCTTCCTTTTCCTCTTCGGTCTTCTTTGGTTGATCGGTCTCTTCTTCCATAGAGAAATGGAATCCATCCAGAATTGACATTGAAGCTCTGACGAAGACCTTCTCGTTTGTTGACTTTTCGTTTGCTAATCTGAGATATTTCCAGAGTAAAGCGTTGTAGTTGCTCCAACTCAACTGCCTAGACAGCTTGCCTAGACAAGCGATGGTCTCATTGATCAGATTAGGATCGTGAAGCTCCACATTGTCTGGATTGAGGAAATGTCCGATCAATGGAGCTAGAACGTCCGAGATAGTCTTGCTCTTCAAAACACCTTTCGAAGCTTCGTCTCCTAATCTACGTAGAGCTCTAGCTCTTCGATGAACTTGGATGTGATGGATGTTGTTGAAGAAACTTGCTTCTGCATCTCCATCTGCTAGTAGACCCCTCATTTCATCCAACGCTCCAACGTCTCCTAGACTTTCGACTGACAGAGCCAAGACACCTAGAACTTCTCTTCTGACCAATTCAAATTTGGACTTGAGAGACTTCTTCGAACCAGGATAGACGACTTTCATGAACAGTTCTCTCTTGTTGAGATTCTCTTCGGTTCCGACTTGTGATTTAGATAGAGATTCCACAAATCTCTTCAAAGTAGTTCCAGCATTCGATCTGATGGCTAGCTCTTGCTCATCTAAAACGAAATGGATCATATTGTGAAGTAGAGGTAACCATTCTCTTGCTGTCAGCTTCAGATGGATGTTCTCAATTTCCGAGTTGACTTCGTCGAAAGCATCCAAGCGTCTATCGAAATCAGGTTCGTCTAATCTCTTTTGACTGAAAGCGTTCAAGTTCTTGACCCAATCAGCAACTTTCGTCAACGATGGATCTATTTCTTTGAATTGACTGAAGGCTTCCACCAATGTGACTCTAGCGTTTCTGGATCTCAAAGTAGCGAATAGACTTGAGAAGAGGTCGTAGTGGACTTTGAACGTCTCGCTTTCTGGATCTTTGAATTCTGGAGTGAGAAGAAGTAGATCTCTGAAAATTCCCAACAGATCGATCTTCGTTCTCTCGTTTACCACCTTGTTACCTTTCTTGACCATTGGAGTCAAGATGCTTAGGAGTGAAGAAGCATCAGAAGATGAAGTAACGAAGGGAGAGATCGAAGAGAGGATTGAAATTTCTCTTTTCATCAACTCGTCCTTGTTTGAAGAAGTAGCGGCTGCACCAGATAGACTGCTAGTCTTTTGAAGTAGAGGTCCGACGTTTGATAAGAACGAAGTGACGTAAGGTTTGATGATGGTATTAGTGACGATTTGATTCTCCTCGTTGCCACTTTCCTTCTCTTCATCGGCTACTATCAAAGCTCTTTCGACGACATCCAAAATCCTGTTGATGACTAAAGGTTTGACTGAATTGGCAGAAAGACATTCAAACAGACTAGGTAGAAGCTTTGGATCTTGAGAAGAGAGAAGACTGATCGTATCAGTCTTTGACGACCAAACGTGAATCAGTTCCATCAAAGATGAAGGACTCTGAATGCTTTCTATCTTTAACAATTCCAATCTTGGCGAAACTATGTCGTTGAAGATGACTGGTAAGAATGGTTTCCAATCGAAAGCGACAGGCTTACGGAAGAAGTCTGTCAATCTTCTCAATCCCAAAGCTCTGAGGTTTCTGAAAGATTGAGTAGAAGAGCCCTTTCCAGTTGATGCCTTCTTCGAATTGTGATTGGTGAGATTGAGAACGACTCCGATTAGCTTTGGCCAGTAACCGATCAATTTCAAGCCCAAATGCTTGAGTACGTCTTCCATTAAAGAAAGTAAACCGTTCTGTCTTCTAACCGAAGCTTTCGGTGGTTCTTGACTGAGAATGAAGTCGTTGCCTTTGGATGCATCGAAATTTGGAAGTTGATTCGAGAAAGGTTCCAGCATCAAATCTAGCAAGGTTTCCAATTCTGAAGGAGGACATCCGGCTAGTGAGATTAAAATTGCAGTCTTTCTAGCAGATTGTCCAGAACCAGAGGTGTTTTTACCTTTTCTAGATATCATTTGACCAAACAGCAATCTCAAGAGTAAAGGCATCAAAGCTTTCCTATCATTTTCTTGGATTCTGATTTCTTTGTTGGACTCTTTGAAAGCTTTTCCTTTCCCTTTACTCGATGCAGAAGGTTGATCTACCAATCCAGGAATCTCGGAATCGGAAGAGCTACTGGACAAAGAGAAGTTGGTCAACTCGTCTCTGAATTTACTGGAATCTAAGAGATTCTTCATTCTTTCTCCGTATGGAACTTGACTTGGGTTCTTCCATGTCAGAACGCAATCCAGTGCTAGGTTCTGAATCTTTGCGTCCCCCAAAGAACAGAGTTCGTAGAGGTAAGAATGTAACTCAGAAGAGCGAGAGAGAGCTTTGGGATTGCCGAACTTGGAGAAGACCGAGAGATAAGAACAAAGACGAGTTCTTCTTTGAAGTAGAGAAAGCTTTGGAGTAGAAGTTGCAGTTGAAGCTGGTTGAGTTGGTGCTTCTGTTTCTTGATCCTCCTCTTCTTCGTCTTCTACCTCTTCAGGCCTGAATGGAACTCTCTCAAAAAAGACGTCCAAGAATTCTTTGTTCTTCTTCTCCACCAGCTTTGGGATCTTCTCATAGAGTAGAAGAATTTGAGCTTCGTAGTTGATGGTATCCAGTCTCTCGACAAGTCTCTGTCTGTCCATGACCTCCTTGAAAGATGAAAGTTTGTTGGAAGACGTTGAAGAGAGATGAGATTTGATGACGTTTCTGCGATTTGTGAGTTGTGGATCGATGAATTGCTTCGTAGAATCTTCATCAACCTCCTCTTCTGAATCCTCTTCTTCAGTTTCGAAATCAGTGAAGTCTTCTAGATCTTCATCATTTTCTGGCTCCAATGCCTTCTGAGACGAAGTGTTGTTCTCTTTTCTCTTCATCTGATCCAGTAGTTCATTCCATTCGTCTTCTGGAATGTCGATCTTCTCCAAATCTCCACCCGATTTCTTCATTTCATTGAACGAAATCTCCCAAATCTCATCTTCGAATTTGATCGATAAATCTATCAAAGTCTTCCTACTTTCTTCCCAAATCGGTTTGAAGTTCAATTTGAAACTCGAAACCAAATACTTGATGGTAGAAGTCAAAGCTGATTTGAAGTCTGAAGTGTAAGAAGGGTTTGAGGATGAATTCGAATCTGTCGTTAGGTTATGGGATAGATTAGATAACCTGAGAAGTTCTCTACCTAGATTTCTCATTCTGACATTTCTATCTCTAATACCTTCGACTGTAATTCCGACTCTCTCTACCTCGAACATCTTTCTGTAGATCCCATTGATTTGGTCATCTTCATCTAAATCCATTTCATCTGCTCGAGGAGTCTTCTTCTGCTTCTCGTGATAACCTTCACAATGCATCAAAATAGAGATTGAACTAGATCGTAAAGCATCATCTCCAGACATTAAACCGGTTTCTAGATATTCGATGATTTCGGCTGGTTTGGATAGTTGAACCAGGAAGTTCTTGAAAGACAAAGTTTCTAACAAGTTGGATAGACTTTGGATGCAGATCTTAGACTTCCAAGTCAGCTTGATGATTCTGTAAACCAAATCTTGAGAGATGGAATCTTTCTTTGACCAGAACAGGTCACTTGATTTTGAAGGTGATCTAGAAATGATAGAATTCAGTGAATCAAAGAGACAGCTTAACAAATAGAAGGAATTCAAACTTCCTTGGGATTTGTAGGAATTGTCTGAGAAGAGTTCTTGATGATCTTCGGAGATCAAAGCTTGGATTGAGGATCTCAAAGAATCAGCAAAGTAATTCTTGCTCTCTTTCGAATTGCTGTTATGATAAATGAATAGAGGAGAAAGTTGGATAAGGTTGATATCATTCGATTCGACTTTTGAGGAAGAATTCTGATCCTTGATCTTCTTTTCCAAATCCTTTAGACCTTTCAAAACATAGTCTCCGATGACTTTAATCCATCTTGAATTGACTGGATTGATTCTGCCTTCTTCGGTCAAGAGCTGATCGAATTTGTCATTCTTATTCAATTGATTGAGGAATTCTAAGACTTTCTCTCCTTTGACATCAAGAGATGAAGAATTACCTGCAGCTGAGATTGACTTCATCGTTGAGTTGATTACCACAGGAAGAGCGAATTGATTGAAAGAAGCCCAATTCAGTTCAGGATCAGATAGAGAAACCATCAGAGTTGTGAAAGGTTTCGATAACCCATCGTGTTCTGTTTCATGGATTGAGCTTGAGATTTCTAGGGATTTCATTCCATTTCCTACTAGATCTTGAATCCTTCCAATCGGTATCAACAAAGCTATGAAGGTCGTGATTGACTTTGATAAAGATCCAAAGGAAGAAGATGAAGAAGTGATGGTTTTCTGAAGGTTTGATACTTTGATCAGAAGAGCGAACAGTTGAGGTTTTACCGAGTCTGTTCGAGAGTGAATGAGAAGAAGGATGATTAGTTGACCATCATCGTAGAGAGGTTAAAGATCATAAAAAGACTCAATAGAACTCACCATCTACTCTGTTACCTTTCCTCACTCCAATCAGAGTGCTCAACCAATCCAAAGAATCCTTCAAATCATTCCCCTGCTCTTCTGTCTGGTCTTCTGTTGCTTCCAAACCTTTTCCAAATTCGTTCAGTCTCTTGGAAGTCATTTCTACGAAATGAGAAATGAGGAATCCAAGATGTTGTCTCGATGTATGATGAACTATCGAGATCAAAGTCAAGACTATGACTTCGGATTTCGAGGTGAGAAACTCGTCGGAATCCGAGCTTGTTGAATTTGAAGAGAAAAAGAGAGAATCTAGAAGATCTGGAGTTTTGGAATGAAGTCTATGATCCACAGACTGAAAGGGGAACGAGATAAAGAGAGGAGGGGTCAGAAAAAAGTATTCGAACTTTCGAAATCTTCCTCTAAAGCTCTAAAGCTTTTCGGTCGCCTTTGATTCCTTCTTGAGACTACAGAGCCTAATTTAGCCCCAAATTTTCTCACGAGACCCAATGTAACACAAAACAGCACTCGACTCACCTTTACGACCTCCAACCAGACTCCCGCCACACCTCTTTTGAACCTATTGAATTTCTTCTTTATCCCTTCATTCCCCTCCTCCTCCATTACCAACTTCTTCATCTTTTCGACGTCTCTGAGCATGATGAAAGCTATTGATTTCAATTTCTTTGGAGAAGATTTCCTTACTAGATGAGCCAAAGCTTCGGAAGAGAATCTCAAAGTATGAGAAGAAAGTCTAGGTGGTCTTGAATGGATGATCTTGTCAGAATGAACTTCATGAGGAATGAAGTTGAGGTTGATTTCAGGTTCGATATTGTCTGACTCTGAGTTATGGTTTAGATCTACATCCATTGCATCATCATCCCTCTCTAACCTAATCTTCTCCTTTCCTTCATTGAAACCCAAATAAGGTCTGAATATCCTCCAAGTTTCCTCCAAGTAATCCGAGTTTACCTTTTCATTCTGATTCTGATCCTCCTCTGAACCTTTGGTGTCTCTTAGGATTTCATTACTCAACTCTCTAAAGATTCTAGCCAAAGATTCGAAAGATTTCTCGACTATCCTAGCTGCATCCAATTCATTCCCATCGCAATGATTCTTGTTGATTTCAGTGATCCTAAGGATTGATTTGAGTAATTCAGGATAGATGGGTAAGAATTCGGTATTGAGATCTGAAGCCAGACGTGGGATTAGATCGAGAATAGGTTCCAGAGCCAAATGAGAAGAAGAAGAGGAGGAAGGATTGGAAGTGACTGGATTGTTTAAGATGATTAACATTTGATGTTTGATTTCATCCAAATGATGTAGAATCATTGGTAGACTTGAGGAAAGTTTCATTACATTGTTGATAAAGGATTGGAATTGGATTGAGAGATTCAATTCCTTCCAGACTAGAAGAGAAGAACCAAAGTTTGTCTGAGACAGTGAAGAATATAATTCCCTTTCTTCCAAAGATAATTCTGATGATTCTTGATCCAATTCATAGTCTTGAGATGCGATTGGATTCGATTCCAATCCAGAAATGGAACTCGTTTTTGAAGATCTTGAAATGTCAATGTGGATCGAAGAGAGCAAGTCATTGAAGGACTTGTATCGATGTCGATGTTTGGGAATCGCTAGTTGCTTCGTCTTCTTTGTCTTTGCATTGGATCTTGAAGAAGAGGAAGAGGAAGATGAGTTTGCAGCAGCTGCTCTTCTTTCTCTTTCCTTTCTTGCTGCATCCTCGGCTCGGGTGAATTGCGTCTCTCTGCTGATCTTTCTCTTCTTTGATGGCTTCGATTGAGAAGAATTGGCCATCGTTGCAGAAGGGAGGATTGTAGGAAGATGCGGTTTGGCAAGAAGAAATAAGAAATGTCGGCAACTTTTTTCTCATTTCCTTCGATCACTTCGGCGCTGCCTCGGCGTTGGCTCAGAGGTGCTCTTTTTGTCTTCTCTTCGCCTTTTGCATTTCGCAGACTGGATTTTGGGTTTATTTTCATGAGATGTGAATCAAAGATCAAGAGTTGGGTCAGGAGCTACATCTTGATGTCACTGCTCTACGCCACTGCCTCTCAAAGAGAATTTGGACAGAATGGTCCGAAGTTGACCACTTCCTGCTCTTTCTTCCTCGCTCCGACTCAAATACAACTCTGTCTTATAATACAATGAGGAAATGACATGGGTAGGAGACATCATAGGTTCCGGGTATGAGCTGAAGAGCAGTCATTCTAACATCACCTTTGGCTCTTAGCAAGGTTTCCTTCACGACTTGAGCTAAGCTTCCCATCTCTTCATTTTCAAAAACGATTCTCAAAATTGCTAGAACTTCTCCTTCTCCTTTCACATGAATGGTTCTGTGATCTTGGTCTTGTTCAATATGCTCAGTAAGGTAGATGTGAGCCTCCACCCTTTTCTCTTTCAGATATATAGTTTGGTGTAGTTGATGAAGGTAAGCTTTGAAATCTTCCAAGTTGTTAAGGATTTCTCTGTGGCAATACGTGAATTCAGGTTGGACTTCACTGGCAATCAGTGTTACTTCTTCTCCTTTTACTTTCATCATGACTGTGGAGATTGAGAAGAGAGAAGATCGTTTCTGAGTGACAAAGAGGGGAGTGTAAGCTTTGACAAATCGATTTTCTGGCTCACGAGTCCTCCAGTGAAGTTTTTGAGCGAGTTTTGGAAAGTTTCGATAGTGAGGGTACTCGAAAGACCTCGCTGTGCGCAGCCTACAAAAGCCTGAGTCAGGAGGTGAAGGCAAGGACCTCACTTGATATCCTGGAAAAGTTGAGTAAAAGGCAGAAACGATACTGTAGACCCGTGGGAGCAAAAAGAAGAAGGAATCGTGATGAAACACGAGGACCAAAAAGATGTTCCCTGTCCGGGAATCGAACCCGGATCGCCCGCGCCTTTCAATTGTCGGATTTAATCGTGTTATTGAAAAGCGGATATACTGACCATTGTACTAACAAGGACTTAGAATGAAGCTTATATTCGACGTCCCACTTTACCAGTGTAGTCAGCTGAGCAAAAAATTTTGAGATTTTGAAAGCTGCCTCTTTTGTAGACTCGTCTCGCCGCTGGACGCGCGCGAATGGGGCGTAAAGAGTCGATTTGATACTCCATAATGCTTCTCATGATCTTCTACGATGGTCAAAACAGTCTATCAGGAGATTGAGTAAGGAATCTCTTGGGAAAAGGCACTGAACTCACTCACATCCAGCGGGTAGCGGCTCTAGAATTTCACAGGGAGCTCCAGCTTGCTCCAAATTGGAGGAAAATCTTTGCTAGCGATACTATGTATCCCAAAAGATTGCTCTCTTTGAGGATAGGCCAACAGGAAAAGAGATCACCCAGTCAGTATAGCTGTTGGAAGGGAAGATTGTAAAAAGCGTTATTCTTTACTTTTCGGCAGGCTGAGATTCGATTATATTACGAAATTCAAAGCTCGAATCTATCATGATATAACAGTGTCGGAGGCGACAAGCAAAACAGTGTCAAAAACAAGGTCGATCGAGAGAGCTTGCTGACTCTCGTTCTAATGACTCTTGGCGAGTCCTAGCTCTCGGTTTTGAAGCACAAAATTCATTAAGGTACTGAAAGAAAGTGAGTGACTGGTGTTCTGGGATGCACAAGAGTGTCAGGAAGGTGTGGCGTTCGAGAAATACCCTCATCGAATTTACGAACCTAAAGAAGTTGCAAGGACTCCAAGATCAAAGCAATCTTTCAACAGAAAGATTTAAATACACTGAAAGTTTCATTCTTCAAGCCGGCGTGGTCAGTCAGTTAAGTATCAAAGGCATTTCAGAGATCGTAAAGAGCCTCCCGTCTGGCGCTCTTCTTCTGGGTCGAGAGCTTCGCCAAAGACAGTCGCCTGTACTTGCTCCCAGAAGTTGGACTTGCACTTCGTGGTTTTCTTTGAACTCTGTGGAAGTCTGTAAATCTAATCGGAGAGTTCCCTGCCCTCTAAAGAGTGAGAACTCTGTCCGAACTGCCACCTACTTCATCGGAAGCGATAGTGAGAGAGGGAGTCGAGAGATCGTTCTGAACTCATACCAGAATGTTGTCTGAAAGCTCCCAACAAATCGAGCGAATTGAGCGCACACAGCGTTCAGATCTTTCAGCTGAAGTACGGCTACTCGTCCTCCCACTGTACTCGAGAAGTGTCGTCGATTTCCAAAGGATTTGTACTCCGTCTAAGCTGATATAGAATTAGGGGTTCTGCAGCTCGTACACCATTCGTAATGGTTCACATATCACAAGAGGAAGACAGAAAAATGTGTTGTATTGAAAAGTAAAGAGAGGGAGACATTTTAAAGCTACAGATTCTCGAGGAATTTTGTGCACGAACATGAAAGAGAAGACTATCTTTTTGGAATTAATTTTTGAGACAAGGATCGTACATGACTAAGCGACAGAGTACTAGAACTGATTTCATATTGGATTTCATTATTGCATGTTCAAAGCAGAGATTGATTCTTATGAATGTTGTATTGTGTTGTGTTGATGATTATGGAGATCGTGATTGATGAGGTAGAGAAAGCCAGGAAAGGGTCGATTCGTTTGATTTGAGCTAATTTCAATTCGGAAACTAAAGTTAGAAAGAGAAGAAGTGAATTCGAGAATCGATTCAAGAGGAAATTGATGTTGAGGGAGACTGGCGCTTGATTGAAGAAGAATGAATGCTATCGAAGAAAAATAATGACTATCGAAGAAGAACAATGATCATTAAAGAAACGACTTTAGGAGAAAATTATTGAAGAATACTGAAGAAGAATCATGAAGGAGGCTATCGATGTTGTTGAACTTGACCTTGTTTCTTCAAATCCTGACTCATGAACCTGAACTAATCCCTACTTGATGCTACGTTCCCAATTTCAGCTTCACCTCCTCCAAGATCGACCTTTCCGACTCCTCTTCTTCACCACCTTGTGACCCTATCGACTAGTTCTCTTCCATTTCTTCATCTTCTCCAGCGTCGTTCAAGGCTTGAGCGATCCTAGCTTGCTTCTGGACTCTGTTGTAATAATGACCTCTATCTAAATCTTCGTGAATTCTGTTGTACTCTTCCGATAGCTCTTTGTAAAAAGGTTCCAAGCGATTCAGAATCTGTTCAGAGTTTTGAGTTCCTGGAGTCAGAGCTGCTGGAAGACCTGCCTCGAGCTTCGAGTCTAGCTAGAGTTGCAACTTCCATCTTTCCACCTGCCTTGGAATACTTTCTACAAGGCTTGCAAAGGAAGCGCTTCAGCTATTCAATAAGAAGCAGTAGCTTCTAGCACGCTTTCCAGTGAGCTTTGAATGCTGCTGTTTGCTAGACGGAGATGGCGAGTGGCTAATGTTTCTTGATGTGATTTACCGAGAGACTTGATTGTTGAAGAGGAAATGAGAAGATCGAAAACCAAGTGGAAAGTTAGAAGAAGGTACAGAGTGTTGAAAGAAAGAAAATTGCGGATTGTGAAAAGGTTAAGAGTGAGAATGCAATGCGAAGAAATGATTAATGAAGCTTGAAGGTCAAGGCTCGCGCCGATCGAAGATTGCTTTCTTCGCAGCATTTTGCAGCCTCTTTTAACTAAAGCTCTAAATCTCGAGGATCAGCTGCCAATCTTGGAACAGACTTCTACCAGTAGCGCTTAGACTCCCTTATTGGAGGCCCTTATTGGAGGCCAAAAACGGTGAAGACGAGAAAGAGTTGCTGGTCGTTTGAGAAGATCGAAGCACCTTCCAGAGAAGTGATCTCTCTCTTTCTCGATTTCTCAGAGATAGCTGATCGTTTTTCTTTCACTGACACCAGTAAATGATGGGTCGAAGTTCGAAAAGAACACCTCCAAGACGAGATATAGATGAGACAACAAACCGTAAGCAGAGGTCAGTCTGACTCTGCTAGAGAGATTGCTTTCGTTAAGAACACTCTTTTGAGAGGTTTAAAAAACCTCGTTCATTGTCAAGACTGGAGCTGTGAGCGAACCAAAAATCTTGCCTAGACCACTCAGGGAAGCATTTAGATCACACTTTTACCTGCTTGCAATTTTGCCTCGTCTGCTTCAACAAGGGAAAAGAAAGATAGTTTCACAAGAATTTGAAGAAGCCAAAAAACCAAAAATGTTGTTGATTTATAGCATTCTGCGCGTTTTTCGGGCGAAGGCGTCCAGCGGCGAGACGAGTCTACAAAAGAGGCAGCTTTCAAAATCTCAAAATTTTTTGCTCAGCTGACTACGCCGGTAAAGTGGGACGTCGAATATAAGCTTCATTCTAAGTCCTTGTTAGTACAATGGTCAGTAAGGAGCTTTCCTCGAGGCAAAAGAAGAGTTCGTCAGAGTACTCTCCCCGAATGTCTTTATAGCGAGAACTTTGACGGAAGAAGTGCAGCCATAGGACTGCTCTCTAACGTCTTGGTCCAAAAGCTTCTTTGTTCATCAGTCAGCAGCCAACTTGACAGCTTGACATTTAGCTGATGATTCTGCGTCCTCTTCTGCGGCTCAGTCAGCTGGGGTAAAAATTCCAGGTCTCGCTTTTGTCAACCTCCATCTCCCCTTCTCGGGAGCTTTAACGCGCGAGATCCACGGCTTCTCCCGGTCAGTTCTGCCCTCCGAGACACATCAAGTCGAGTTGCCATTCAAAATGAGTCTTTCGAGGTGAGAGCGAGTCGGAAAGAGTCGGTGTCGAGCTTTCTTCTCCCATGACTTCTTTGGTGTCTTCTTTTTCCAAACTCGAAGCAGCCTCTGCCTGTCCCATCTTCGTACATACTCAGAAAAGAGTTCAAATGAAGGAAGATGTAATTCTAGACCGTCTGACTCGGTTGAGACGCACTTTGATTTGTGAGTTGAGATTGAGTTGTGAGTTGAGTTTGAGTTGACTCGACTCATTTCTCAACTCACGGGCCAGGAGTTTTGAGAGCGGTTTTCGAGCTCTGTAGAGCTTTTCACGGCTCTCCTTCTCTTTTTGATGTTTTTTACAGATATTGTAGATGTTCAACTTCTTGCTAAAATGGTCGGGAAAGAGTCAATGGCCTCACGAGAGATGGGACAGGAGTTGAAGCCTCCTCAAACTTTTGGCCCAGTTGCTTCTGAGTTGATTTTCAGGCTCGAAAATTGCTTGTAAAGGTGTGGTGCTCTTTCACCATCTTTCGTCGTATCCTTCGCCACCTTCTCACCCTCATTTCCGACTATAAAGATGTTTCGAAAGCATAGTAAGCTTCGAAAATTACCTGGTATTGTAGAAGAACGCAGAAAGAAGCTTGTCGCGAATACTACTCTCAAGTCGAATCAAAACTTTGACCAGCCGAGCCGCATCGGGAGCTAACAAACCACGAATGAGTTGAGACGACCTAAATATTCGAGTAGCGACGAGGAAAAGACAAGATCGAGTTTGGAAGAAGGGAGAGCCGAAATAGAAGATCTCGAGGTCAGGCACTCTCCCTGAGAAGAAACGTAAATGGACGCCTTTTGGCCTCTGCGAGGACTATGCAGAGAGTGAGGCTCCATCCGAGTTTTCTTTTCAGGTTCATGATATCATTAAAAATCCAGACAAGGTAACGAAGGAACTCGAGAGTGATTTCAAAAGATGAAAGATCTCGAAAAGGACGTCGGGACAGAGACCTCTTCTCTTCTCATTCTTTGTGAGATGAATCACGATCTTCCCCTAGAACTGCGACAGCCTGTGAATGCATTGACTAGAATCTTTGAAACGAGGTGATGGGAATGAAGAGTAAAAGTACAAATGAGACTGAAGAAGGGAAAACCCAAGAAGAAAGCGAGAGCCATGAGACAGAGAAGAAATCGAAGGACCTAGCGAGAGAAGCCGAGAGACGGATGGAATCGAGGATAAGATATGCTGAATAAAAAGGACGCAGAAATGAAAAGAGGAGATGAGAAAACTTTTCCGAAGCATGGAGTGGTCGGCCTACTGAGCTGAATGAATGACCTCGAGGACATCTCTCTCCTTGTCGACGAGGATGAAGCCCTCTCGCTTCTGCCTTATCGATGAAGCAGAGACTAAAGAGATCACAAAGAAGCCTGGAATGCCAACTCGAAGGATCAAAGGATGCCACGAGATGAAGCAATCGCAGCAGCGTCAAGAGTACCCACTCTTATCTCTCAGTCTATTCTCCTAACTCCGTTCTAAGCATTGCTCTGAGACCAAGACAATGGATTGATAATCATCTAATCTAAACTCACAACAAGAAAGTGAACCGAATCACATAGGTTTTGCGCCACAGCAACCATTTGCACTTCCACCAGCTGCGTTGAAAGTTGGCCCACCTCCATTCAATCTTCCGGTTCTCCTCTGGTTCCCACCGTTCCCTCCACCACGGTTTGAGGGTCCTAGGTTGACTCTTTCTCCGGATGCTACTCTTCTGTTTTCT